>CM019744.1:6255432-6534634 GCA_009761775.1 Ficus carica | reverse complement strand
TTGGAACATCAAGATCAATTGCCATTGAGCAACTCATCTGACCACAGTATATGGCACGATGGGTTACTTGGACCCAGAATACTTTCAGTCAAGCCAATTTACAGATAAAAGTGATGTGTATAGCTTTGGAGTTGTTCTTGTTGAGCTTTTGACAGGGCAACAGCCAATATCCCATTCGGAGGTCAGAGCAAGGTAGAAGTCTTGCACGTATTTCATGCAATCCATGGAGGAGAATCACTTGTTTGATATCATTGATGCTAGATGATGGAGGAGGGAAAAAGAGAAGCAATCATAGCATTTGCGGAACTTGTCAAACGATGCTTGAACTTGAAAGCAAGGAAGCGGCCGGCAATGAAGGAAGTTGCAGCTTTGTTGGAAGATATCAAAAATTTGGAAAAATCTTCTGGAGCTCATGAACCAAACGTTGAGGAGGTTGAATATGTGAGTGAAGTGCCTGAGCAGCCTTGGGAATTATTTTCAACCTCGACATGTCCAGCTGATTTTGGTGACCCTGCCGGTTCATCGTATGTTGAACTCCCATTGTTCTCAAATGTAACACAATGACATATTCGGTCTACAAACTCATCTCATACTCTTATGGAGTCCAAACAGGTAAGATTCTTTGTTGGGGGCTTGTTTTTTTCTGCCGTGTGGTGTATGTATGTTAAATATTTTGTTGTTTAGCCATAACAATTGTTACTCTTTTAAATGATTTGTTTTATAGAACTATGGATTATTTGATGTATTTTTTAGAGTAGTGTATTCGTGCCCCTTTTATTGCAGAATCAAATAATCATCTCTACGCTAAGTTCGACTTAGACAGTTGTTGATTAAATTAATTTGTTACAAAAATTGCTTGAATTACTATTAATATGATTAAACGTCGTGCATCGTCATGAGAACACCTTAATTATGAAATGACATGTAGACAATATTTTTGGAAATTGATTTCTGTTGTAGGAATTACTTTCAACTACGACTAATCATATCAGATTTGGATTTTGTTCAATTTTTGACATCTCAAATGATATTTAACCAAAACCATTATGACACATCATTTAATGAATTTAGACCTTAAACTACAGAAAAGTCATTTCAAAGCATTTCAATTTTAAAAAATAAGAGTAATGTGTGCGATCCATTGAGGAGAATAAAATGTTTGATATCGTTGATGCTAGAGTGACGAAGGAGGCAAAAAGAGACACAAACATAGCATTTGCGGAACTTGCCAAACGATGCTTGAATTTGAATGAAAGAAATTGCTGCTGCGTTGGAAGATATTCAAAAGTCAAAAAAAGGTTTCCGATGCTCGTGAATATGTGAGAGAAGTTAGTTATTTGATTTATTTAGCCGTAGAAGTTACTCTTTTCAAATTTTATACATAATATGTCTAAAATAATTCATGGCGTATTTGTATTTATTTTCCGAGTTAGATATTCATTCGTGATCATGTCCCCTTTTATTTCACCTACGAAATTTGTACAGTCGTGCCGAAAAATCAAGAGTCTCGTGGAGATTGGAACTACGTACTTCGGACAAGATAAACAAGCAACATAACCCACTTCGAATTATAGAGAGAGACCAAGGGAAAATTCCCTATATATCAATACCAGCCAGTTGGGCCATACAACAAGAAGTCCAACAATTCACCACTGGTGGTGGCAGCGACTTGGTGGCAAGAAATGCCTATTTAGAGCCTTCGCTTCTATCAGGTCTCAGGTACGAGCCGTGACACACATAGAGTCTAACCTTTAATAAGAAAGATAATGTGTTGTCTGCTCTTGATCAAGTCTGGGATCTACTAGCTGTGAAAACCTAGCTAGGGTCAGGTTTCTTATCATCCCATTGGGGTGACCAATGAGCTCACCCAATGATCATTGGGATGGAAGCGTGAGAAAATTGCCGATCCCCTTTCTTTCTTGTATAAAATAAAATAAAATAAAATAAAAAAGTTCAACAATTCCGAAGGGAGAATTAGTATGTCAATGGTCAATGCAGACTTTTAACTTAGAAACCCACTCTTCAATACAATGATGTGTGTGATATATTTGTATGAAATCTGGCGTATGCTTTTTGTTGATCATATGTTGAACTTTTCATTAATGATTATAACATTGTCATTTAAAATAACATTATGACAAAAAGTAGACAAAACATTTAAAATAACATTATATAGAGTATAAAATAGAACAAGATATGAAATATTATGACATTTTCACACTTTTTTGTGTCAAGTATAGTACTAGCATTGCATTTGGTATTGGAGATGACGTAACAGGCCAATCTATAGGCAACAACAATAGCTTTTCTATAGATAAATTAGAGATAATTATACAAAGAAATCCGGCACTCCAATTAGTGCTCTTGAATTTCTGTAGCACAAGTGATTGGATCTACAAGAATGAGATTACGACATATTCATATCCTTTGTGGTTTAAAAGAATTCCTTGATTCTAAAACATACTATCCCACATACACCGGTTTGTTAAAAGAATCGTAGTAAGAAAGATCCTGTGATTTGAGCTCACGAAGATTCATAAAAGCTTTAATTGCTCAATAAATAGATACGCTAAGATCTATTATATGACTTATTGTATATATCAACATCAGCTTAAAGTCCATCCCTCCGCGCTTTTGCCTGATTTTTACAATCTCAGATCCCAACCTCTTGGTGAAGAGGGTGAACAGACTTTTTAAAGAAATTTATAATGCTATTTGCTCTTATATGCCTAGAGATTCGTTTCTTGCCTTTGCTTGAAAATTTCCTGCACTCGTTTAAGCTAAATTGTGATGTGGCTTTGGTTTACAAGGATGAAAAAAGTGGCAATTTCCCCACACACTTAATAAATGGAATTAATTGTTTGGGTGGAGTACATACGTTTATTCATCTTAATGTTTGGATGAATACTTGTGCATACGTATATGTTTAATTTTATCTTAATGTGTATTATAAAAGCTTAGCGTTCGTTTTAACATTCCGTTTGGAGATTCTTTTTGTTACTATTTAAGAAGCTTTTTATAATGTTATTTCTCACAAAAATTCAAATTTGTTTATAAATTATAATCTAAACCGACCATTGGTCTGATTTTTACTTTCTTTCTTTTTTTTTCCCCTTCCTTTGCATCGAGTATAACTTGTATAATTATTTAAGCACATCAATTAGTACTAGACTTTGGGGAAAACAAAAAAGATTTGGTACACGCTTTTTAAATATTTATTTTTTATACGAGGCTTTAACGAAAGGACAGAGAGAGCAAAGGAAAAGTGCAGTATCAAAAAAAGAAGCAAGGACAAAGTAAAGAATTTTATTATTATTATTATTATTTTATGAATAAGGTATAGAATTTGTCTACTTGGTGCTCTCTATGTCCAATATTATTGAAGACCTTATGATAATGGGGGACAACAAAAGGACAAAGACTTCTGCACTTATTCGTCTTTTTAGAAGACTTACTATCCACAATGCTTGGCGATGCAAAATAAGGTTGAATTGAAAAGGCACACGAGATACATGTTTCAGATTTAGAGTGAAGAAAATTAATTTGTAGAGTTGGTGCTTCTATGTCCAATATTATTGAAGACCTTATGATAATGGGGGACAACAAAAGGACAAAGACTTCTGCACTTATTCGTCTTTTTAGAAGACTTACTATCCACAAGGCACGAGGTACACGATTTAGATTTAGAGTGAACATAATTAATTTTTGGATTTGAAAAGTCATATGAGAATTAGGGCTATATGGGCAAAATAATTTGCTAAACTAAAAGGATTGAAGTCACATGTGAATTAATGCAAGATGAAGTGTCACATCATATATCGTGTTCGTTCTAAAAAATTAGAATAAAAATTAGCGTCCGTTTGATTTGACGGTTGCAGTTGAAATTTTTAAATTGGAGTTAATTGACTTTTCAAAAACTAGTTATAATATTTGTTGATTTTCATAAAAAAATAAAACTAAGATTAAATATTTGAGTTAAAACTAAGATACCAAACGACGGCTTAGTGTTTTTAATAGTATTCTTGCATTATTTTTTAAAATACTATCTTAGGGACAAATGCATATGTAAGTCTAAAAAATTTTCTTGGATTAATCAAGAGTTAAATGAGCTAGTTTACAATTCCGTTGGGACTACCTTATCGGAAAGAAATAGGAGATTTAGAGATTTAGGTTTCCCATCCGATATCTGGGAGGTTTTGTTTTAAATTAATAATATAATTACGCATGAGTCCCATTAAAAGGAGAATTAAAAACTAGTATACATGGTTTCAAAAAGGACAAAGACAAAGGAGAGGTGCCTCGTAAATGAATGCTTTGAAGTACCTTTAACTTATTTTTCTATTTTGTTGTAGTGCAGCTCCTCTTATATATAAATGCATATAAAATATTCTTGTGAGTGGACGCAGGGATTTATGGTCGTTTTCGAAAAAAGATGAAATATTTGGATTGTAGCGTCAACCGTCAAGTCATCTTGGCAACAATCATTAAAAAGCAAAGAAAGAAAGTCATATTCACCAAAGAAAGAAAGAAAAGTCAGGTTGGCAAAGCAAGAAAAAAGCTGCTCAACCTTAACGCTTTAATCGACCAGCAAAAACTAACCTTATACTTTAATTAGTCATCTTACATTAGTGGCTCACGTGACAGGTCCCATAATGAGATTATCTTAGGGAGATAAAGATGAAACGGGTTTGGGATAGGATAGACATGTCGTCAATCGGTCTTATGAATTAAAAAGGATTTCATCTCCATTATTTTCTTAAATTAAAACTATTTTCATATTCACTCTGTTAACCCGATTAAATTAACAAAGATGAAGAGAGTTGATCTTCATCGTGAGTTTAGAGTAATCGTGAAATCTTATTTCTCTTATCGATTATTCTTATTTTCATGATACAAATGAAATAAATAAGTAATAAATACACCTATATTTAAGGTGTTAAGCTAAAATAAAAGAAATAATGATTAACACTTTTTATATATTATATATCAAATAACTTCATATTTCAAATCATATACATTATGAATTATTTTGCACAATATGTTTAATTGAAAATTAGATATGACTAAACGTGATTAAAAACATTTAATTAGTGATTAAATTATTCTTGTGAGACGATATTTTTCTCACTACTTTATTGTTTGTTTACGAAAACGTGCACTTGCATTAAAAAATTCACAATAAATATGCAAAATTCCGTTTCCAACCCTTAAGTATATATATTTGTTATACAAGGTTTCAACAAAAGGATAAAGAAAGCAAAGGAAAAAGGTGCTGCTTTTAAAAAAGAAGCAAACGGACGAAGTAAAGAATTTGTAGACTTGGTGCTTTCTATGTCCATTATTGAAGAACTTGTGATAATGGGGAACAAGGACAAAGACTTCTGCACTCGTACGTCCTTTTTGAAGACTTGTTATCCACAATGCTTGGCGATGCAAAATAGGGTGGAATCGAAAAGGCACACGGGATACACGATTTAGATTTAGGATGCGTTTAATGCACCATTTCGAACTCAAAATTTTCATATCAGTTTTTGTCTTTTTCTGAAAATTCAACCAAAAAATATAATTAGTTTTAAAAAAATCAACCAACTCCAACTTAAAAATTTCATCTCCAACTAACGAACTAAACTAAGACTTAGAGTGAACATAATTAATTTTGGATTTGAAAAGTTATATGAGAATTAGGGTTATGTGAGCGACATGATTTGCTAAATTACAAAGATTGAAGTGGCATGTGAGATGTGAGATGAAGTGTCACATTATATTTGGTGTAGATTAGTTCTGAAAAATTGAGATTAAAATTAAAGTTTTCTATATTATTATTGTACTATTGTTGAAGATACGACCTTAGTGACAAATGCATGCAAGTCTAAGAAATTTTCTTGGATTACTCAAGAGTTAAATGAGCTAGTTCACAACTCCTTTGGGACTACTTAGCGCGGGGCAGGATGGGCAGACTCAAAGATTTAGGTTTCCTGTTTGATATCTGGGAGATTTTGTTTTAAAATAATTATACATGAGTTCCATTTAAAAGGAGGGAAAAAAAAAAAAGGAAAGGAAAAAAAAACTGAGATGTGCCTCATAAATAAATGTTTTGAAGTATGATAAAGAGATTTTGTCATTCATTATTCTTGGAAATTTTGTTAGTTTTTGAGCATTCTATTAGTGTTTTTATTGTGTTTTTGTTGTTTGGGTTGGTAAATTACAAGAAGGAGAAAAAAGAGGATCCTAAAAGCACCAAAAAGAGGAGTTAAAGTAGCCAAACGAGCGCTGCAGCGGACCAAAATTCCGCTGCAGCGCATGCTTTGATTTCCAGCCAGAGAGCAAACTGACTGCAAGCTGCAACGCAACAAATAGCTACTGTAGCATGCCTACCAAGACCAGAAGCAGCTCGACTGTAGCCTACAGCAAGAAAAATATCCGTTGTAGCCCGTTCCCCCTGTTTTCCATGCATTGCAAAACAATGACACTGCAGCGCCATTTTGGCCCGATATAGCTCCTGAGCGTTGACTAGGGTTCTTGTCAGCACCTTTTGGTGTTGCAGTGCCAAATACACCCGCTACAGCGCCCAGCCACTTGGATTGCGATTTTTTTGGCTGAAAATAAGCTAATTTGGAAGGGGTATAAAAAGGAAACTTGCTAGAACTTGGGAGAGCTTTTTGGAGACCCAAATTTAAGACAAACAAGAGAGAAAACTTCAAGGCTATTGAGGGTTTTTCTTAGCGATTCAAGGAGATCGTAGATTTGCGAGCTTGTTCTTCAACTAGTTCTTCTTTCTTCTGCTTTCCTATCTCTTTTTAGCTCTTAAACTTGTATTTACTCTTTAAATTTGTACTTCAACATGGGTTTGATGTTTGTTTCGAATTTGGTTATGGATTTGAAAACTTTGATTTCTATCTAAGCTTTTAAGCTAGGGGGTATGATATAGCTTGATGATGACTATGTTTGATGATTTTTATGCTTGTTGATTAAATTCCATTTTGAATCATTTGTGTTTCTTTATGCTTTTTTCTGATTTGATTTTTCATTAAATTAGAGTTAGTAGATGTGTGAAATTGGGCTTGGGAAAGTTAATTTCATATGTTGAGAATGGGAAACACAACCTAAATTGATATTAAGTTTGGGAGGCTAATATGACTTGGGTAATCACTAAAGTAGATTTTGTGTAATGAGTGCTTAATTGATTTAGTTAATAGGGATATAAATTTGATTTATTTTTCATATTATTTCACTCGGCATTAGAAGAGAGAGTAAAATAAAAATTGGAGTCTACGATTAATGATTTAAAAGATTTCGAGTAACAAGCCTTGAATTGGATAAGCATAGTCTAGTCAAGTGAAATCAAAACCGCCTAACCTCACATGTCATCGAGTTCCCTTCAATCCATCTCTCCGTTTGCATTTATTTACTTAATTCTTAGCTAAATTTAGTTGCTTAACTTAGTCTATTTTTCCTTTTTACACTACTACAAAAGTTGGATTACACGACGGAGATTACACGACGGTTTTGTGAAACCGTCGTGTAAACAGATGATTACACGACGGTTAAACCAAAACCGTCGTGTAATCTACGGATTACACGACGGTTTAAGTAACCATCGTGCAACCGGAGGATTACACGACGGTTCTGAGAACCTTTTTACTGAGCTAATGAACTTGTAAGTCATTTTTAATATGTTAATTTTTTATTTAATCTTAATTATATGCATCTTAATTAGTTTGAACTTTACCAATTTGCTAGGGCCCTAACGGATTGGAAGATTATGGCCGGAGAAGGGATTAAAAGGAGACGAGACTGTAAAATGAAAATCTCGAACCGTCCTTGTCCTCTCCAAGAGGGAAGTGTTGAATGTGGTTATTTTATTTTAGGTTTTATGAGGGACATAGTGTTGAATGGAATTGACGTACTTGACAGTAAAGAATTTTTTACTTCTCAGGATTTGGATTTGATTAGGGGAGAATGGGCTAGCCATATAATGCAATTCATTAATTATGATATGTAAACTTGTAATGTAATAATTGGTATGTATTTTTACTTTGATCAATGTAGTTAATATCTTGGATCGTGTATTGGATAACATACAGGTTAGGCCACCCGTGGGAAATCACCAAAAAACCCCAATTTTTTTATTTTTTACAAAAAATACACGACGATTTCGAATGGGAACCGTCGTGTAATGAAGAAAATTCCACGACGGTCCTCAGCGAGAACCGTCGTGTAATTTTGCTTCAAAATTTTATTTTTTTTTTGTTTTTCTCGTTGATTGTATACATTACACGATGAGAACCGTCGTGTAATTTTGCTTGAAAATTTTATTTTTTTTTGTTTTTCTCGTTGATTGTATACATTGCACGACAGTTTGAAGTCGGAACCGTCGTGTAATTACTACATTACACGACGGTTAGACCAAACCGTCGTGTAATATTCAACATTACACGACGGTTTAGACTCAAAAACCGTCGTGTAATGTAGCCAATTTGTCGCTCTCTGCAACTGTATTCCTTGTTTCGACGATGGTTTTAACCGTCGTGTAACATTGAGATACCACAACGGTTATATAACCGTCGTGTAAACTTTACACGACGGTAAATAACCGTCGTGTAATTCACAATTTTTACTAGTGTTATGATTGTCTAGATAAAGTTGGGATTGCTATAGTTATGGTTTTTAGCTAAATTTAGGAAAAGGAACAATCCTTGTGGGACGATACTCACTCACTCACTTTATTACTTGTGCACGACTCGTACACTTGCACGATTACACGTAATAAAGTACACATGTAACTTGTTTTTCTATTTTGTTGGAGTGCAAGAGCTCCTCTTTTATATATATATATATATATATATTTATTTATATATAGGCTTGTTCTCTTGTCCAGCACCTCACTTTTGCCGGACAAGAACAGACGTCCCTTTTAGGATCGTTGGATTAAAAAATGAACGGTGTTGATGAAAAAGAAGATATACTATGATACAACTTTTCATGTTGTATCATCTATCTCTATTTTGTTGGAGTGCAGCTCCTCATATATATATATATATATATATATACACTTAAAATATATACATATGTACAGTGTCTTCTTTTTAGGGAGGCCCCAAAATTTTTCCTAAAAAAAAGGTTATTCTAATTTTATGATATTTTAAAAATTAAATAATTCACAATTATATATATTAATGAGATTTTTTTTTCTTCCTAACTGCTAGTTATGTTTTCTTTTTTGAAGGCCTCATTTTTAGGAAGCCCGCAAATAATATATTCTCATGAGATTTTCTTCTCTTTTTCTTCCCCTAAATGTCGTTTTACGGTAGTTAATTTTTCATTTCTGAAGGCCCCCTTTTAATATCGCTTGAAATTCCACCCCCCCCTTCCCTCCTCTCTCAAACACCGTTTGTCTATCTATGCTTTAAATTGCATATTTGCAGTTGAGATGTTTTTGGGAAGTACAAAAGGCACAACGTTACCTTTTATAAAAATAAAATAAATAAATAATAAATTAAAAAGAAAAAAAGAAAACTGAAATGTCACAATTAAAAAAAAAAAAAAACTGAACTTCATCTATCTATATTCCCTCTTAAAGAAAAAACAATATCTATTAAAAAAAAAAAAAAAGCCTGCAATGATATCTTTCTTCTTCTACTTTAGCTTCTTTGTATACTACTTCAATTTCTCAAACTAAAACTTCTCGTCTCTAAATTTGACAAGTCTGCAACTAATAGTCTCTTCTCAATAAAATCTCCAGGTTATGTTGTGTTATTTTTTAGAGGCAAAACTTCACTTTCATTTTTAATAATGTGTTTTAATAATATGATTACATTGATTGTGTTGTAATTTTATTTTGGTTATTACCTTTATATATATATATATATTAGGTTGTTTTGTTATTTTGAATTATATAAAAGATTTTTTTTCATTATATATATTTTTTATTTGAAGAGACCAATTTTAAAAACTTTGCTTAAGGTCCCGTATTTTATTGAGCCGGCCCTATATATATTTACACACACACGCAAGATCTCTTTGTCCAACATCCCAAGTTTGCCGAGCAATGCCCTCTCTGACGGAGTCCCACATTTGCCGGATAATGTAATCATCCTATATGTATATATATGCTCTTGTGTGAGCGGACGTACGTAGAGATTCATGGCCGTTTTCGAAAAACCATGAAATATTCGGATTGTAGCGTCAACTGTACTCAAGTCATCTTGGCAACAATTATTAAAAAACAAAGAAAGAAAAGTCATATTCACCAAAAAAAAAAAAGTCGTGTTGGCAATGCAAGAAAAAAGCTACTCAACCTTTAACGCTTTAATCGACTAGAAAAAACAAACCTTATGCTTAATTAATTGGAAATAGGTAACTTGTTCATTAGTGGCTCATCCCACATGTCCAAATCATGTGAAAAATATTCTTATTAAACGATTTGGGATAAGATAGTTTTGTTGCCAAATCCGTCTTGTGAATTAAACGATTTTTTTTTTTTTTTCCGCTCCGTTGAACCAATTAAATAAACAAAGATATGAGGCGAGTTTCTTCATCATTAATTTAGAGTAATAGTGAGAATCTTGTTTATCCTATTAATTATTTTTATTTTCATGATATAAATAAATAAATAATAAATACACCTATATAAGATAGAATGTTAAAATAAAAGAAGATTACAGTCTTCACTTTTTATATATTGCATATTATAACTTCATGTTTAAAATTATATGTATTATAAAATATTATGCATAGTGTGTTTTGTTTAAAATAAAATACATTTGAACATGATGGGTAAAGATGTAATAGAGTTAGGGAAGATGTAGTGGATGGGTGGAACATGTGGTGGTGGCATAGTGGCAGGGAAGCTCTATTTAGAGCATTCGTGTCACGACCCGCCTTGCACAGGCCGTCACTTGACTTAACTTGCTTGAACTTAAATTTGTTTTATCCCATTTTTAATCCTGAAAATAGTGGGGATTTTTTATTTTTTATTTTTTATTTTTTTTTAAATAGCGGAAGCATTATACTTAGAAAATATTTACATACACTCATACGTAAATAAAATAACTGTCTGTTTTCTCAAAATAGATATATTAATAAAATCCTTCTGAGTTGCGAACCCCAACCCGTTCATCATTTCACAGCCACCGGCTTCACCTTCCACCATGCAGTTAATTCAAAACAGGCTGTTTACCTACAGCATAAACTTCAAACAATGAGCGAAAGCTCAGCAAGTACAACTCCTATACCGCGAATCAATTAAATGAAACATACATAACCTTTTCATGGCATCTTAAACATGAAATCATAAACATGGCATCATATCATCGATTTCTTCATCTTAAACATGACGTTCTATCGTGAAATGCATGAACCGTTTATGTCCAGTTATGCTTGCTTTCTTGTATCACACTTTATCTTGTTAATTTTACTTGTGGACCCGTTAACTTGATGTGCTCGTACCCGGCGCGCAGCTTGAGGAGATTAGCCAAGCTTTCGACCCGATCGTCATCAGGGGGCACGACACTGGCTCTTGTGGCCTTTTCTCAAACGTTCCGTTTGTATGTCTTTCTTGACATCTTTCCTCTTGATAGATTAGTGAGCATACTTATGTGATGTCTCCTAATCTCATGTTCTATCAATGCATGGACATGCGTATTTTTTTCATGTAAGCATAATAACAATACTTGAAACATACTTTTAAAGCATGGCATTAGCATTTGAATCATTCATCATACAGTAAGCATATTGCAACCATCGAGCAAATCATCAAATAACACTTAAACAGTGTAAAACAAACATGTTAGGTAAACATACAACTCTAGCCTATGCTGTAGGCGGCGTTGTACTTACCTTGTCTTCGTTGTTCGCGTGATCGAATTTCCTTTCCAGAGCACGCTCGCAGGTCACCTCCTGCCCATGGACGTTTACACGTAAGGTCTCTATTCTAGGATCGTTTAATGTCGGATTAAACCAACATATATATATTTCGGTTATATGTCCCTCTACTAACACATGTAAAGGGGTCACACGGCGTAACCCACAACAGAAATATTAATTAAGGGTTCATGTAGAGAATCATAATCTTAATTTAAACCTTAATCCGTAAGGTTAACTCTGGGCTTGGGCAGGGCCCTAGTAACTCGGAATAATTTTTCGGCTACTAACGCAGTATCTTACTCATTTTAATCTTGAAAACCTTGAACTTGTTTAAAAATATCATTTTCTTGTTTATTTAAGTAAGTTTTGTGAATAGCACCCAAACTTGTCTTGAAAATTACAAAACACTTGAAAATATTTCTATAAAACATTTGGGGATCGAAAACCGCCTTTGGAACGGTTTTCGGGTTTGAAAATGATGTTTGAGAGTTAGAAAACGTTTTTCCTAGTCATTGGTCTAGACAATCCCGTGCATGAGATTTTGCTCACTGCACGGCTTTTGTTTGAAAATTCATAACTTAAAATCTAAAACGAATTTGGAAACGATTTCTTCATTAAAGTTGTAGTTAACAAAAAGATCTAAAACTTTCATGTTTTGAACATTTTCTGATTCTGGCTCAATTGATACCAGTTTTTGTTTGAACACATGTGAATCGTTGGAACTTGGTCACCCTGACCAGTTCTCGGTTTTTCTTAAAAACAAAGGCCATTGGAGCCCTATTTTTGAAATCTGTCCGCGCTGTCCCCTAGGAAACACCCTAATGAACAACTTTCGTGTTTTAAGTTTTTACCCATTCGGCCTCTAAGGACCTGTAAATTCCACTTTTCCGAGCTGCCGGGTGTTGGACCCGAGAGCAGTTTTGGTGTTAGTCCAAATTTTACGTCTCTATGCGTCGTTCTAGCTCGACCGCCCAATGCGGGACCTACTAACACATGCACGTCCTCTAACGTCCCTCATACACATAAAATTTTAAATCCCGTGTTTGCGGATTCGACTCAAGGCCGAGACCCCTTGGTCCACGGTTTTGAGAGAGAAACATACATACAACATATCTCAACCATAACATCATACAAACCCTAGAACATGCATCTAGAATTTTTTGATAAACATATTAGGGACATAAAACCCTTAAATAAAAACCCTAGCATGCATCTCTAGCACACAAAAATCATAGATCATAACACCAACCAAACATGCAAAATAATCACCTCAAAAACCTAAATCAAGCATAAAAATATAACCTAAGCTATTTAGGGCTAAAACCAAAAATTATGAGCTTAAGCTCTTACAACTTTTTGTGCTTGAAATACAAGGTAAAACCCTTGAGAAAAATGAACCAAAAATTTGAACCAAAAACTATGGTAAAGTTCGGATTTTTACCTCAAAAATCCGGGGTGTCACTAGCTTGATCCTAGTCGAAATCTAGCCTCCAAAGTGCACGGTTTGGACCTCAAAAATGGTCACAAAAATTTGTTAACTTCCTCCCCCAACCAACCTTGGCAAAAGAAAAGAAAATGACCAAAAATCTTACCTTAAATCCGTGGATCTCCTCAAGCTCCAACTCACCAAATGGTTGGTTTTTCTCTCTTCCTTGGCTCTAGATCACACCCTCACTCAACCCTTGATTTTAGCCAAAACCCGAAATTTTTTTCTTGGATTTTCTCAGCTCCCAAACACTCGGCAAGATGGGGAAGAGAGGGGAAAATTTTGAACAAATCTCTCCTTTGAACTCACAAGAAAACCAAAGGCTTAGGGGGTTTCTTCACCAAAATTTTTGGCTTAACTCCCCTGATCTCTCTCTCTCTCTCTTCTCTCTCTCTCTCTCTCTCGGATTTTTTTGGAGGAGATATGCCAATGGAATGGCTGATAATGGGTTAATGGCTGCTGTCTTTTTGGGGTTTGAAATCCCTAGGAATAGTGCCTCTAGCTAGGGGAAATCCTAGCTTTCTTTTCCAAGGTAATATTGGTATTTGGTCCTCACTTTTTGCAAACCATTGCCCAAAGGGGCCTTGGAGTGGCCGGCCATGAGGGGGAGAGAAGTGGGGAGTGGTTGACAACTCATAGATGAGGTGTCACATGCTCATTGGTCCAAGTGTGTGAAGGGTTATGTCCTAACTTAGCTTAATTGTGATGTAATTAAGCTTAAAGGCTTGTTTGGTTCAATCTTTTTGAAAAATTGTGTAATTTCAACACATTGCAATACATTTTAATACTGAGGTGCTTAAATACTCAGTATCGAAAATTACATTGTATTTAAAATTTCGATCTGTGAAAAACTCGATCGGAAAAATTTTTCTCTTATTTTTCCGAATCCTTTCGCCCTGAACTCTAGCTTAGTATGCTTGATTTTTCTAAGGTGATTTTAATTCTATTCAAACTCATCTTGATCAAGAAATGAGTTTTTAGCAGTAATTTCGCTTGTACTGCGATCATAAAATTCTTGTTTGACGTTTTCGACCGTTTTGGTCTAACTGACTTATTGGTCAACGTCGACTTGTCTTGAAATATGCAAATACGACCTCCTTTCACTCATAAAGGTCTTTTGCAAGTTCATGCAATTTGTTTTTGAGTCTTAATAAATCTTAAGAACTCTTGTCACGAAATTAAGTTCTAGAACGAACTTCCTCATGAAATACCGATTACGGTAAATATTTACACGAAATTTCTATAAAATATGAACCGAAGAAATTCGGGTGTTACAATTCGCTTATATCAGGTATCAAGTTCGAGTCGTGTTGTACGTGAGTCTAGACTTTGGCAAGAAAGACCATGTGTTGTCTGCTCTTAAAGCTTAGGGGTCACTACTACAGAATACAGATTCCACGACGGTTAAAAACCGTCGTGGTAATACTTACACGACGGTTAGAAAACCGTCGTGGAATCCACAGTCGTGGTATATATATCGATACCACGACGGTTACTATACCATCGTGTTATCCAAGATACCACGACGATCAATAGACCGTCGTGGTAGCGGAGCTACCACGATCATTTAATAACCGTCGTGGTAGCTCGGCTACCACGACCGTCAATAGACCGTCGTGCAAGAGCAAAACTAACATGCAAGAGCAAAACTTTTTTCCGTTTAAAAAATTAACAAGCAAGAGCAAAACTTTTTTCCGTTAAAAAAATAACCCAAAATCAAAAACACAATCAAAAATCACTGAAAATGAAGTTTACAATTATCTTAGCTAACTTCCATCAACCGTTTAGTGAAATAGCAAATATAAACTAACCGTTTAATGTGGGTATGGGCGGGTCTTGGCGACGGTGACAAACCGTTGGCGACGGCGAGGGTGTGGACGACGGCGCAAAACCGAAAAATCCGGACAAGGTGGCGACGACGGCGAGGAAAGAGAGAGAGGGCGAGGAAAAGTTTTAATGGAGATGGGAGCCAAGAGAGTAAATAAAGGATGCAAGGCAAGCAAAGAGGGAGAAAGTGGAGGGGGCAATGGCTACCGAAAATTAGAGAGAGAAAGTGGAGGGATTGAAGAATTTCATTTGTTTTTATATCTAAGGAGCAAAATTTGGGCCACATTCAAGCGCGCACGCTTCGCGAGTAATTTTTAAATTTTCCCGATACGGATACCACGACAGTTTTTTGAAGACCGTCGTGGTATCCCTCACCGGGGAGCTACCACGATGGTCTTTTGACCGTCGTGGTATCTCCCCAGCCGTGGGGAGACCATGACGGTCAATAGACTGTCGTGGTACCCCCACCCGTGGGGGGTACCACGACGGTCTTTTGACCGTCGTGGAAGCTCCGTGCTTCCACGACGGTTTTCGGAAACTCGGTTCCGCTCCGTGTTTTGACCCCATTTTTCACGACGGTTTTTTTAAAACCATCGTGTATTTTCCGTCGTGTAATCCACATATTGTAGTAGTGGGTCTGCTAGCCATGAAGACCTAAGGTCAGATTTCTTCATCATCTCATCGGTGCAACCAGTGGGCTCACCCAATAACCACTGAGACCGGGGACGTGAGAACATTACCGATTCCCTTTTTTATTCAACAAAAAAAAAATTGAGTTGGGGATTTCAAAATTAGTATTCATCATGTTATTTGTGATGGTTAAAATATGAGGTACTTCATTTACAACCCAAACATGTTTAACTCATGTGATTTTTATTATTATTATTATATGTAAAAACTAGTGTGATATCTCTCAAACTTTACACCGTTAGAAAAACCCCTTCCATCATATTTTGTCTACTTAATTTTTGAAAAAAAATTATTTTTATCCCTTGAGCTTTAGTACCTTTGTAATTTTATCCCCTGAACTTTGAAAATTAATACTTACACCCCTGAAATTTAAATTATTAGTAAAAACACACATTTTATCATAGTCCGTCCACTTAAGGTTGATGGCATTTTTTTAAATATAAATAAGTTAATTTGAACTAAAATCTTTATTGTTATAAAAATAACCTTAAAATTCTATTAAAAATAGGTATAAAGTATTCTAAAAAATAATACAATTTCGTATAAAACAAAGCAATATGTATAATTACTTACAATTATCTTAATTTTAAAAAAAAAATTATCAATTTAACAGAACCGTTCGACAAGATAAAAAGAAAAGGCAAGCACAAAGTTTGCTCTTTTTCTTTTTTTTTTGTTTTTTTGTTTTTTTGTTTTTTTTTTTTTTTTTGTTTTTCCCTCATCTGAAAGTGCACCTTTATTAAACTTAAAGGTCCAAACAAACAAAAAGCCTAATACACTAGAAATGATAAAAGACAAAGATTGAAGGTCATGACTACTGTTTCGGTGGCCCCGGGATTGCTATCAAGCCGAAGGGGATGGGGGATGGAAAGGGCCACCTAATTCCCTTATTTTAGTTTTAAAAAAAAAAAGGCCCAAAAATGATTACTGTATTAATATGATTTGTGCACATAATTTAAGTAATTAGAAGAAAAACGAAAAAATACTAAAGTACCTTGTAAAATAGAAAACCTTAAATTTTTTAATAGATTTTTATGGTTATTTATATGATAATAAAAAAATTAGTTTAAATTAAATTTTTAGTATTTGTACTAATTACACATTAGTGGACGAAATATGACGAAATTGGTTTTTTGTTAACAGTTTATAGTTCAAGGTTTGTAAGTACTAGTTTTCAAAGTTCAAGGAGGGAGCCAAAGTTAGAAAGGTACTAAAATTTGGGGAACAAAAATAAAAATTTTCAAATCTTTTAAGTGGACGAAATATGACAGAACTAATGTTTTTGCTAACAATTTAAAGTTTGAGAGGTATTTTTGCTAACAGTTTAAAGTTTAAATAGGTGTAAGAACCATTTTTCAAAGTTCGTAGGACAAAATTACAAAAATACCAAAATTCAATGGATAAAAAGAAAAATTTTCCTCTTACAATTTTTGTTATTATTATTATTTTTATTTTTTTTTTGGAAAGTGAGAAATCCCACTCTTCGTTTGAGAAAATTATAAGAGTATTAAAATTTATGGGATAAAATCAAATCTTCTCTCTCACTCTTCCTCTTGTCTCACCGTCCTCTTCCTCCTCCTATTCAAGTCCCCATGAAATATTATTTTTGGAAAGTTACAACACAGTCGAAAATTTATCTCTCCTTACCAAAGAAAACTTCTTTTCCTCACGTTGGAAGATATCTGAGCCACGCGGAAGAGGAAGACTGACTGAAATCTCAGGATTAACCCCATAGGCTATAAAGCTTGGGGACAACGCCCAAAGGCTATTATCCATGTATTCAAATCTTATTTCCAATTTTTTTATATCATAAATGATATCTAATTAATAATATTATGACACGTTATTTTAAGTAGTTTGAAATACTTTATAATTGATTTTTTGTAACTTAAAATCTAACTCTATTCAATGATGTGTCAAAATATAATTTGTTAAATAATATTTGAGACATCAAAATTAGACAGGGGATGCATGTTCATTGTCCATGTGCACGACATCGAAGACATAAGTGGATGAGGCAAAACATCATATTGATGAAATTCATAAGATTGCACTACTACAAAAAGTGGATTCCACGACGGCTCTTCCACGACCGTTTTTAAAAAAACCGTCGTGGAAAATGCGCAAAAACACGGAACGAAATAGAGTTTTCAAAAACCGTAGCTTCCACGACGGTTATTAAAAACCGTCGTGGAAGAAGGGCGCTTCCACGACGGTTTTTAAAAAACGGTCGTGGTAGGTACGAAGGAGGGAATTTTTTTCAAAATTAAAAAAAAAAAAAAAATTTTTGACCTACCACGACGGTTTTTGGGAAAAACCGTCGTGGTAGGGCAATTTTTTTTTTTTTTGAATTTTTTCACTTTACCATGACGGTTTTTCCAAAAACCGTCGTGGTAGGTATGAATGCGGGAATTTTAAAATTTTTTGAATTGTTCAACTTTCTGGAGCGTATATTAAACCCAAAAAATACCCTCTTCACACCCCATTACATTCCGAGCCTTTTTCACTCTCTAATACAAACTCTAACTCCAAACCCAAAGCCGCCCATATCCTCCATTTATCGCTCTCCACTCCCTCTCTACATTCTCGCCGCCATTCCTCTCTCTCTCTCTAAATCCGAGCCTTTTTCCCCCTCTCTCTAGCCGCCATTCCTCCCTCTCTCTTTAACTCCGAGCCTTTTTCCCTCTCCCTCTCGCCGCCATTCCTCCGTCCCCTACATTCTCAACCACTCTACCCGTACCCATGCTCGACAACCCGGTAAGTTGAAATGTATCTTGCTTGGGTAAGGCACGGATTTGAGAATTTTTCATCCAAAATGTTGATTTTGTTGATTGTGGTTGTTGATTGTGAAATTTCCGTCCAAAATGTCAAAAATCCACAATGTTCCTTCCAAAATGTTGATTTGGTTGATTGTTGATTTGGGAATTTTCCGTAGAAAATTGTCCAAAATCCGTCCTTTCGGTGATTGTTGATTGTCGTTGTGATTTAGATTGCTTTAAAATTGATTGGGTAAGACACGGATTTGGGAATTTTCCTGAAAAAATGTTGATTTTGTGAGTTAAATTTTCCGAATATACCACCCGTAGGAAATGAAATGAATTCATAAATTTTTTTTTTCGGCGGACCCTACCATGACGGTTTTTCTGAAAAACCGTCGTGGTAGGTCCGCCTATCACGACGGTTTTTTTACGTAGAACCGTCGTGGTATGTTCTTAAATGTCCACATTTATGCCCTATTTTTTGCTTATTACACGACGGGTAAAAAATCGTCGTGGAATCTGAAAAGAATCCACGACGGGTAAAAAAAAATCATCGTGAAAAGATTCCACGACCCTGTATTCCACGACGGTTAGAAAACCGTCATGGAAATGTTACCACGACGGTTAAAAACCGTCGTGGTATCCACATTTTGTACTAGTGTTGTGAAATATGAATTGGAAAATCTCGAATATTCAAATATCAAGCATAACAAACCAATTATTTTTCTTCTTAGGAGATCACAGATGAAATTTAAACGGCTAGAAACAGATAATTTTTAACTCTTATTTTCTTTATTTTGAATTTATTATAATTATCTAAAGGGGTGAGGCCTATATGTAAAGGCTATTTTTTTCTTTGGAGAAGTTACTGTGCTTTTTCTGCATTCATTAGTAATTTATTAAAAAAATACTGAAATCCCCTACATAAAGAGAGGACATAGCTCAAGAGATTCCAACAAAAATCTATAAATTTCGTGTATTCTTTATTTTTTTTATAATTTATTTTGTACTATTTATTAAGAGTGATCTGTGATGAGGTTAATTCTGGGTTGACTGTGGTCGGATTTCCAACGTCAAGAAGAATTTTTTTTTTTTTTTTTTTTGCTGGAAATTTTGCTTTTTTCAATTCGGAAACTCCATTTCCCCTCTAAATAGTTGATAAGTGCTATTTAACACGACTTGTAAAATCCACGATCCAAGTGGATTAAAGTGATAGGTGTAACGACCCGCCTAGCACAGGCCGTTACCGTACATACATACATACTTAACATAACGTACTTACTTTTCAGTGTAAAACAGCGGAATTTTTTTTTTTAATATAATGCGCGTACGAGCGGATAATGTACTTATTGAATAAAGATGTTCTAACGGGAAATAATATACATAAAAGACAAAACGCATAGCGGCATTAATTCCCACATTTCACAGCTCGTCCTGCCATGCTCCTCCATCTTGTATCACTGATTGCCGGTAGGTTACTTACCTACAGCATAGACGTAAGACAGTGAGCTTTCGCTCAGCAAGTACAACTAACTATACCGCGACACAAAATAAACATAAACATAACTTGCATTTCATAACATAACATCTTGCAACATATCATGTCTTATCATATCATAACATAGCATACCATTCCATAACTTAATAGCATAATATATATGCATGAACTGATTATGCTCGTATTATGCTTTCTTATTCATTCTTAACTTTCTTTCATAACTTAGCTACTTATGGGCCCCTTACATAAGTGTACGTACCGGACGCGCAACTATGGAGTGGTTGGGACGGCCAGTCCATTTTCAACTCAAACCATAGTCCAACCCGACCTACGAGCGGGTCGGTACGACATAGGCAACTTGCTTGCCTTCTTACTTTCCTTTCATCATGTCATTTTTAAACTTGTTCTTATCATAAAAATTAGTGAACATGCCTCGTGATGTCACTTATACATAAATCATGATCGCATCATAACCATACCATAGCCTTAACATATCTTATGTCCTAACATGACATGATTCTAGCATATTTCATAGCATATAGCATACATCATAGCACATAGCATACTTCATAGACATAACATAAATCATACATCCCGGCATATAGCACTCACCATAGCATATAGCATACATCATAGCATATAGTATTCATACTTGGGTAAGTTTTTTTTTTTTTTTTTTGATACGAAATATTTCCGTGGTTATCTGTGGCAGATAATTGTTTGTAGATCTCATCGCGATCAAGTTTCAGGATTTCGATGTGATCTTAGGGATGAATTTCTTAGGCTAATACAACGCTAAAATCGATTGCAAAAACGTTGCGTAATGTTCAACCCTTACGATGAGGAAGAGTTTAGCTTCTATGGACAGTCTCGGAGCTCAGCAACCCGACTAGTTACGGCAATGAAGACTTGGAAGATGTTAGCTACTGGTTGCCAAGGATATTTAGCTAACATGGATATTTAGCTAACATGGTGGACAAAGATTGGGAAATGGAGTTGATGCCAGAAGATGTCCCCATGATAAAGGAGTATGTGGATATCTTTCTGAAAGACTTACCAGGACTTACGCCAGAACGTAAAATTTCATTCGAAATCGAGCTGTTGCCTAGAGCTGCACCGATATCGAAAGCGCCATACCGTATGGCACCAGCCTAGCTTAGGGAGTTTCAAGTGCAGTTACAAGAACTGCTTGACAAAGGATTCATCCGACAGAGTCACTCTCCGTGGGGAGCGCCTGTTTTGTTCGTCAAAAAGAAAGATGGATCTTTGCGCATGTGCATCGATTATCGTGAGCTGAACAAGATCACGATCAATAACAAGTATCCCCTTCCGAGGATTGACGATCTTTTTGATCAACTCAGAGGAGCAGTTGTATTTTTGAAAGTCGATCTACGATCAGGTTATCATCAGCTCAAGATCAAGGAGTCGGATATCTCCAAGACGGCTTTTCGAACGCGATATGGGCACTATGAGTTTTTGGTTATGACTTTTGGACTGACCAGCGCCCCTGCTGCTTTTTATAGACCTTATGAACCGAGTGTTCAAGGAATACCTAGACAAGTTCGTCATCGTCTTTATTGACGATATTTTGATTTACTCAAGGTCCAAGGGGGAACATGAGCATCACCTGAGGTTGGTGATGGAAACGCTAAGACAGAATAAGTTGTATGCCAAGTTCACGAAATGTGAATTTTGGCTGGAGAAAGTTCATTTCTTGGGTCATGTGGTGCTAAAGGAAGGAATTTACGTAGACCTTGCAAAGGTGGAAGTGGTCAGTTCATGGCCGGTACCCAAGAATGTTACGGAAATAAGGAGCTTTCTTGGTTTAGCCGGAGACTACCGACAATTCGTCGAGGGATTTTCCAAGGTTGCTGCGCCACTCACAGCCCTTACCCGGAATGGGAAGAAATTTGAATGGACTTAGAAGTGCGAGGAGAACTCTCAAGAGCTCAAGAAGAAGCTGACAAGTGCGCCAGTGTTGATAATTCCTGATGTAGATGCAGGAAATTTCGTAATTTACAGTGATGCTTCTAAGAGTGGATTAGGAGCTGTCCTGATGCAAAATGGGAAGGTAGTAGCCTACGCATCACGAAAATTGAAGATTCACGAAAGGAATTATCCCACGCATGATTTAGAACTTGCGGCGGTAGTTTTCGCACTCAAGATTTGGAGGCACTATTGGTATGGAAACAAATGTGAAATCTACACCGATCATCAGAGCTTCAAGTATATTTTTACTCGGAAGGAGCTCAACATGAGACAACGTAGATGGCTAGAGCTTGTAAAGGACTACGATTGTGAGATCCTTTACCACCCTGGAAAGGCAAACAGGGGTGGCAGATGCCTTAAGTCAGAAATCAGTTGACATGTTAATGTCTATTGAAGCATTTCCTAAGCCTCTACAAAGGGAGATTTCTGAGTTCAATTTGGAAATGATAATAGGAAGATTATCTTCTTTGACTCTCCAATCCAATCTGTTGGAATCTATCAAGTCGCATCAAGGAAAAGATTCCTTTTTGCTAAAGGCACAACTTTTTTAGGGAAAGAATAAGGAATTTAAGACCTCTGCTGATGGTGTCATTTACTTCAAAGAAAGGATTTGTGTTCCCGACTTTAAATTTTTAAAGGATTAGATACTGTCAGAGGCACATAAGACGCCGTATTCAATACGTCCAGGAGCTTCCAAGATGTACAAAGACCTCCGAGAGAATTATTGGTGGCCTAACATGAAGAATGAAGTGGCAGAATTCGTGTCAAAGTGCCTAACTTGTCAGAAAGTTAAGGCTGAACATAGACATCCCGGAGGTGATTTGCAGAAAATAGAGCTTCCCGAATGGAAATGGGAACAAATTACAATGGATTTTGTAGTAGGACTACCCAGGACTGCAAGTGGGAATGATACAATTTGGGTCATTGTTGATAGATTAACTAAATCAGCCCACTTTATCGCTATCAAAGCCACCTTTTCAGTAGAGAAATTGGCTGAAGTCTATGTATCCCAGATCGTTTAGACTGCATGGAGTGCCAAAATCGATCATTTCAGATCGTGATGGACGTTTCACCTCTCGATTTTGGACAAGTGTTCACAATGCCATGGGGTCGAAATTGAAGTTCAGTACAACATTTCACCCCCAAACTGATGGCCAGTCGGAATAAACCATCCAGACGCTAGAGGATATGTTGAGATCATGTGTTCTGGATTCAAGGGAAACTGGGATCAGAAACTGCCATTGATCGAATTCTAGTATAACAACAGTTATCATGCTTCAATTGGTATGGCTCCCTTTAAAGCATTATATGGAAGGAAATGTCAATCTCCTATCCATTGGCAGGAAGTTGGACAGAAACAACTTCAGACTACAGATTTTATCCAGAAGACCTTCTGAAGACATCAAGATGATCAAACAAAGACTCGACATAGCTTTTAGTCGACAGAAAAGCTATGACGTTAAACGTAGGAGGCCTTTGGAATTCCAAGTAGGAAATGTCATTTTTATTAAGATTGCTCCGATGAAAGGAGTTATGCGATTCGGCAAGAAAGGAAAGCTTAGTCCGAGAGATACGGGACCATTTCAGATCCTTGAGAGGATTGGAAAGGTAGCTTATAAGCTTGCCTTATCATCAGAATTAGCATCAATGCATAATGTTTTTCACGTTTCGATGCTAAAGAAGTACGTACCAGATTCTTCTCATGTGCTTAGCCAAGAACCAGTGGAGGTTCAAACGGATTTGACTTATAAAGAGAAACCAGTTCGAATTCTGGATTGGGAAGAAAAGGTCTTAAGAAATAGAACCATTTTCATGGTTAAAGAGTTATGGTAAAACCACAAGGTTGAAGAGGTAACCTGGGAATTAGAAAATGAGATGAGTAAGAACTACCCTAGTTTGTTCTAATTTTCGAGGACGAAAATTTTTAAGGGGGGTAGATTGTAATACCTAGTTTTTCGATATTACTGTTTCCTTTTTAAAGGAATTAAATGTGTGCCATGAAAGTATTTATGAAAAAGCTCGATTTAGAGTTTTTGTTAAGTTTTGTGAGTTCTTATGGTTTTATAAGACTCAAAAATGATTGCTTAGACTAGCAAGTGACCCTTTGGGTAAAAAGGGGAGAAAAAAATTCTATAATTTTATGTTGGTCAAAGTTTGACTGAAAAAAGTCAACGTTGACTAAGAAAGTCAAAGGTTGACCAAGAATGGTCAAAGGATTGACTATGCAGTATTATGATGAGCAGTATGGAAAATATGACTGTGAAAACCGTCTTTACGGTTAAGATAGCATGAATAGGAGTTAAAACCACCATAGAAAAATCAAGCACACCAAGTTAGGAATAAAGGGCAAAAGGGGAAGAGAAAAGTGAGGAAAGGAAGTGTTAGGAGGGTTGGCCGGACTTGTGAGAACCAACCGTGTGGCTGGAAAAATTTTTGGTGGCCTTGGAGGGAGAAGGCCGGTTGCTAGTAGGAACCAAGAGGGGGGAGAGATTTTCGGACCCAAACCCTAACCACTTCTAGGGTTGATCAAGGTAACTCTCCCAAAACCCTAAACTCTTCAATTAAGTTTCAATTTGAAATTTATATGTATTTCAAGTTGAAAATTGTAAGAGCATAAGCTCAATTTACTTATTGCCCTAAATTAGTTTAGGTGTGGTGCTTGATTAGGTATTAAGGGTGGTTTGATTTATGAGTTTGATTTATGAGCTTGCATAGTTTTATGCTTATGCTTGATTGATTTTTAGAATCGCTATGTTTGGTGTTTGATAAGTTGTATGTCCCCAATTAAGTTTAAGAATGATATTGTATGAGCATGCTAGGATGCTAGAATAGAACTTGAATAAATGGTATGCTTTGTATGAATTTAGAACGACCATGCAAATCCTAGGAAGGCAATTTCGTTTGTGGTTTGCATGGAGGTGAACGGATCTCATGAACGTTGGTTTGGGACGTTAGAAAACGCTGCATGTGTGATCCTAGGCTCCCGCGGTAGCTGGTTGAGATAGATTTGCGACAACAGGACGTAAAACGAATTTAAGAATGAAAACTGCCAGTTCGGGTACAAACTGGCCAGTTTTCTGGAAAGTGAAATTTGAGGCCTTTAAAGGCCAATTTTGGGAAAACGTAAAACATAAAAGTTGTAGAGAAAGGTTTTTCTACAGGGAAGCACAGACAGTTTTTCAAAATAAGGCTCCAATGGCCTCGGTTTTTATGAAAATCCGAGCCTGACCGTGCCCAGGGTTCATGCACGGCCAGGTGAGTTCAACCAAGAATATGGGCATGATAGAGTCCGAACTAGGTTTTCCACAAAACATGAAAGTTTTAGGATTTTTCGAGATCTAAAACTTTTGTGAAGACAAATTTTTCAAATTCAATTCATATTTTTAAACTGACACGGATTTTTAAAAACTGTGCAGGAAACAGGAAATTTCTGCACATGATTTTCTAAAACAATGCAGAAAAACTGTATTTTTGCACAACACCAATGTTTTGACTGTGGAGACTGTTCCAACGATAGTTTTCAGTATTCAATGATTTTTATGAGGCTTTATTTTAAGAACCCTGAATTTTTATAAGTTAATTGAGGTTTTGAGTTTAATTCACCAAATTTTTCCCTGATAAGAAAAAAGGGATTTTTAAGCCAAAAATTTAGTAACATAACGACGACGGAAGATAACCCGGATGGATACCCGAGTTATGAGGGGTTGACTTTTGTTGACTAAGTTTGACCTATAAGGGGTTGACTTTTGTTGACTAAGTTTGACCCATAGAAGGTTGATTTTTATTTTTACCGCCTCAAGGGTTATCCAACATAACCCATTGGATTATAGAATAAGAATGTTAAGGCATAAGCCCAAGGTTAGGATGGTAACCTAACCCTATTTGTATAAAAGTGGGCTTAGTATCTAAGGTTACTCTATGTAACCTCATAAGTTATAATCCAAGTAAGACAGATTTTAAACTCTAAGGTTAGTTATGGTAACCAAGTAAGACATCTTGTGTAAAGGGGACATATAACTAGGATTATGTATGCATGTTGGTTAAGTCACCAACATTTTATGGTTAAGAATCCTTACCTATGTCCATGGAATAACAGGAGATAGCCTGTTGTTGCGCCCGAGCTTGGAGCTGCACAATATTGGACATAGCGGACGAGGTAAGTACAACTCCGCCTACAGCATAGGCTTTGTTGTGAATACTTACCCAAGTATGAATACTATATGCTATGATGTATGCTATATGCTATGGTGAGTGCTATATGCCGTGATGTATGATATATGTTATGGTAAATGCTATATGCTATGAAGTATGCTATGTGCTATGATGCATGCTATATGCTATGAAATATGCTAGAATCATGTCATGTTAGGACATAAGATATGTTAAGGCTATGGTATGGTTATGATGCGATCATGATTTATGTATAAGTGACATCACGAGGCATGTTCACTAATTTTTATGATAAGAACAAGTTTAAGAATGACATGATGAAAGAAAAGTAAGAAGGCAAGCAAGTTGCCTATGTCGTACCGACCCGCTCGTAGGTCAGGTTGGACTATGGTTTGAGTTGGAAATGGATTGGCCGTCCCAACCACTCCATAGTTGCGCGCCCGGTACGTACACTTATGTAAGGGGCCCATAAGTAGCTAAGTTATGAAAGAAAATTAAGAATGAATAAGAAAGCATAATACGAGCATAATCAGTTCATGCATATATATTATGCTATTAAGTTATGGAATGGTATGCTATGTTATGATATGATAAGACATGATATGTTGCAAGATGTTATGTTATGAAATGCAAGTTATGTTTATGTTTGTGTTGTGTCGCGGTATATAGTAGTTGTACTTGCTGAGCGAAAGCTCATTGTCTTACGTCTATGCTGTAGGTAAGCAACCTGTCAGCAACTGTTGATACAAGATGGAGGAGCGTGGCCTGGCGAACTGTGAAACGTGGGAATTATGCCGCTACGCATTTTGATATTTTATATTATTTTATGTGCTTTATTTTACGCTCGAACACTTTTATTTAGTAAACGTTATTTCGTACGTACGCATTAGTGTGAGTTCGCACTATAAAAAAAAAAAAAAATTTCCGCTGTTTACGCTTAATAAGTAAGTACGCGAAGTATGTATGTATGTATGGTAACGGCTTGTGCTAGGCGGGTCGTTACAATAAGTACATATTGTAAATAATAACACATCACTAAAACGGATCTTAAAAATTTTAAAAGTGATTCTCGTGGACCCCACCGACACATCATTATGAATCTTTCTCTTTTCATTTTTTATTTTTTTTCATAACGTTGTTTATATTATACATTATAAAAACTACAATTACAGTTTTATATGTGCAATGCACGTATTTGATAACTAGTACATATAAAAGAGGTGATATGCCTCTTATCGTTCCTCTTCATTAACAAAAACGCACCGTTTAGTGCTTTCTCCTTTTTTAACTAGTATATATAAAGAGGTGATATGCCTCTTACTGTTCCTCTTCATTAACAAAAACGCACCGTTTAGTGCTTTCTTCTTTTTTTTTTTTTTTTTTTTCTTTTTTACTTTTTCATGGAAAATCGTTTATGTTTTTTTTTTCTTTGAAAAAAAAAAAAAAACTTTTGGTGCTTATGTTTCTTTTTATTTTACTTTTTTCTTTTCATTTTTTTCTTCTTCCGACCTTCTTCTACTTTGTTTTATCATCATCATCGATATCATTATTATTATTATTATAGTTGTTCTTTTTTAATTCTTCATTAAAAGCTCAAGATTCTATCACTTTCTCTCTTAAATATTCTTTTCTAATCACTATCTCAACTTTTTCACTCCAAATTCTAATTTTCTTAACTATAAATAAACCTAATTGTGATAAGTTTTCTTTTCTTCAATACATGATCAAACTTGTGTGTTTTTTTTTTTTTTTTAAAGAGTTTTCACGATGAATTAAAGGAGGTTCTCAACTTTCTACTTTATCACTTTGGATAGTATTTATGTGATTATTTTAGTTTTTTTGGCATGAAAATTAATTTCCATTTCATTATATTTCCTTAACATTTAACTGAATAATAAATTTGGTTGTAAAATATGCACCTTATTAGTGCTTTTTTTTTTTTGGGAAAACTGTCCAAGTGTTGTTGTTGGGTTTTTTTTTTTTTTTTTTCTTTTCTTTTATGAAACTATTTGGTTTTTCATGTCAATTTTCCATATTTTACTTTTTTGTCGTTAACTTTTTCTTTATCCCCTTTCTACTTTGTTTAACTAATATTTCATCATTTTTTAAAATTTCTGGCTTGTCTTTTTCCATTTTTTTTTATACTTCTTCCTGCAACTTTTTTTCTTTTCTTTCTTTATTATTTTTTTATTTTTTTATTTTCTTCTTATTAGAAGCTCAAATATTCCAAATTTTCTCTCTTAAAGTTTGTATTATATCAGCTTTCTCATTGATAACTCTAATATCCTTAATTGATTGTGATGAGTCTTCAAAACATATAATGAGATTACTGTTATTTTAAATATTAAATAATTATTTGCAACATAATGATATCAAATTTTAATTTTAGATAACATAAAATATTGTGAAAGAACAATATAAACAATATTATTATGTGTTTTATATAATAAATATTAAATCATCTTGATTTTATGATGAAATATAATTTTTGAATTTAGATAATTATTATTATATTTATTTTTGAATTAAATTTTTTTTTTCATAACGTATTAGTCCGTTTGGTGAAACTGTTTGAGTTGAAATTTTTAAATTTGAGTTTGTTAACTTTTTAAAAATTAGTTATAATTTTTATTGACTTTTCAGAAAAAGATAAAAACTGAGATGAAAAAATACAACTTAACTTAAGTTAAATGATTTTACCAAACAAACTCTATAAAAATTACAATTACAGTTTTATACGTGCAAATTTGATAATTAATACCGTAAATAATAACACATCACTAAAACAGATCTCAAATTTTAAAAAGTGATTCTCGTGGACCCCACCGGATTATTATGCATCTATCTCTTGTCTCTTCCATGTAAGGAGTTTCTTTCCTTCCTTCTATACGTCCGTCGGTGAGAAAGATTTGAATCAACACGACAAGTTACAACCCACGAGAATAAAGGAAAAAAAAAAACTACAGATTGAAACCTTTTTCCTTTTTCTTTTTTTTTTTTTTTGTCTGAGAAGCATTGAAACCCAGGTTACGTTTGCTATATCATCTCTGTTTTACTTGGAAGTTTTACATTATTCTCCGCCCGTTTGGTTGGTAAGTTCCATTCAAACTAAACTGTACTTTTTTCATCATGTTTTTTATCTTTTCTAAAAAAGTCAACAAAAATTACTATTTAAACTTAAAAATTTCAACTCAACTTAAACTTAAACTGAACTTATGCACCAAACAGGCCCAACTTCATGGATGAAATATACCATTATTTCAGAAAATGACATTAATCACCGTTTCAAATAATAATAATAACTAAAAATCTAGATTTTTTTTTCTCTTCCTTAATCTAAGCTCCGACTGCGAACTTGAGGTTGGCCCCTCTATCCCCGAACCAGGGTTTCAACGGTGAACTCGGGAGGTTCGCGACGAGCTTCACCGGCCTAGATCCAAGCGCCATCGCCGGCGACCTTTATCCCCGAACTAGAGCTCCGACGGCAAACTAGAGAGGTTCGCGACTCCAGACCCACATGCGATATCGCCATGGGTGTTCGCCGCTAGATTCCGTGGCGATGTTTTCTTCCGGCGGTTCTCCATATTTTCCGGTCGAGGGATTGGGTATAATAACCATAACCCAGCAATTGTTTTCTTTAGGATGTTATCTATTTCTGCGCCCATATAATAAATGCGGGGCCCACTTAATCCAATGCCACGTAGGAATGATTCGTTCTAAAAATCATTTCTGTAAATAGTTTCTATGAGGTTTACACGTGTGTTTTCCTGTAAACTGTTAATTTTTTTCCTCCCTTTCGCTACGGTTTTGAATTTTGTTTCTAATTAATGTGTATTTAGGTTAAAGTTTAGGGGGTGTTTGGTGAATGAGTTTGAGTTGAAATTTGTAAGTTTAAATAGTGATTTTGGTTGACTTTTTCAGAAAAGATAAAAAAATTTTGGGGAAAAAAACAAAAATTGAGTTGATGGTGATGAGTTTAAACTCATCACCCAAACACCCCCTTAGTTCTTTATGTACCCACTGATGTTTAGTCATTATCATTTCTCTATTGCAAATATGACGTACCGATAATATATGCTGCTGATGCTTGCATTGGATAAGATTCGTATTTAAGGTGGATGATGAAAAGATTGATGTAGAGAAAAATATATATATATATATATATATATTTTATATATGATTCGAGCAAAACGACATATAAAGCAAAGGAAAAAGGAGCGGTAGTAGTTAAAAAAGAAAGCAAAGGACAAATTGAGAATTTGTGGACTTGGTGATTCTATGTCCATTGTTATTATTATTTTTGGATAAATATTAAGGAATGTAGTGAGATGAGTGAAAAGTAGATGAAAAATATTTGAGTTGACTGTTTGGTAGGAAGGAAAAGAGAATGAAAAGGAAAATAAGAGAAAAAAACAATTATAATGGGTCCACTATTTTTATTCCTTCTAAAAGTGGGTGGAAAATGATCAAAGTTTACTTTTTTGTCATTGCTTTTGAAGTAAAATAATATAAATATATGTATAATATAGTAATTTTATAAATCTATGATTTTCTTTCCTTCCTATCTATTAAACAATCTAAAAGAAAACTAATTTATTTTTTATCATTTTAATTTTTCATCTTTTATAAGTTTTTTCTCCCTCATATTTTATTTGCTTCCTACCAATGCTTTTCAATTTTTTTGTTACTATTAAGAAATAAAAAATTCAGAATTCAAACCTTGGATTATACATTCACACACTTGACATCCAATCACTTAAGCTTGCCCCAAATGGCATTGCAACACTTTTAATTTAATAACAAATTATTTTGCTAATATGTCCTCTTTTATTTTTACATTTTCAAGTCACCTAGTAATTTTTCTCTTTTTCTCCCTCTCTTTCCACTCACCTGCTTTTACTCTTTCCTCTGCTTGTTGTGATTCCAAATCCTCAGTTAAAAAAAAAAAAAAAAAAATAGCCCAACTAATATTCTTTCTCACTCCTCCTATTCCAAGTCCTTCCGTATTGCAACACGGCAATGATGGAGAATTTCACTCGCAAAGTTTGCTTTGGAAATTCCATTTTAGCTCTTTAATTAGGATCTGTGTGAGGTTTTATGATTGTGTTGGAAACTTGCTAAATTAGTTAATTATGTACCAACTGATATAAAAGTGATTATCATTTCTCTGACAAAGTGATTATCATTTCTCTGTGACATGTTGGCAGATAAATATGATGATTATATGTACATATGTTTCTTCATCAATAATATCTGGTTGTATAGGGAGAAAAATGTTTACAACCAGATATCTAGTTGTATACTTGTGTGATACCTATATGTTTCATCATGTGCTGTTGACACAATGTTCAAACAAAGAGACAAAGAAAGCAAAGGAAAAAGTGAGAATTTTGAGACTTTAGAGGTAAATATACTTTTTTTAAGACGTTTTTTAATTAATGGTTGAAGTTTTTAAAAATTAGTTAAAAGACTCTTTTTTTAAAAATAATAATAATCAATCAATTGTATTAAATGGTCAATCAGTGATTAATCACATAATAGTATAATTAATTTAGTATATCAGGTGACTAACCGTGGTCAATCATTGATTGATCCTAACAAGAGTCACAAATTTTCAAATCAATCATTGATTGATCAAATCTATAAAAAAAAATGACAAACAACTATTTTGCTAATTAAAAAAAATTGGGCATTTTATTAGATTGGGTAACCAAAATAGGTACCCAACCTAATTTTTCATGTTCTTAGTGCTTGTTTAGTAATACTTTAGGAGATCCCAAAAGTCTTTTACATGAACTACGATACAAATATTTTATTTAGTAAAAGTGCTCAAAAGTCATTTGCACAAACACCAATGCATTTTAATAGTTGTTTGGAGAAACTAGAATTCGTAACTTTTGCTTTTAGCTACTTCTTTTTGTGCTAGAAGTAAAAATAGAAATTCTGTCAAAAGCACAACTATTTTTGAAGACCTTGATAATGGCCGACAGCAAAAGGGCAAAGACTTGCTACACTCATAGACGGATTAATATCTTTTTAATCCATTTACAATATGAAAGTATGTAGAACCGATCTTTCTCATTTTATTTAAAACGGGTCCACGTCGATAAATGAGTTCACCTGTAAAATTACCATCCAAAACACCACCCTTTTTTTCCCAAGTAGTGTTAGGGATACTAATTTAGTTCTAACTTTTTGAGTATCAACTCACGTGTCATATTTTTGTTGATAGATACAATCAATTGATATGTTGGGCTCTATTTTCTCCCTGTGTGGGACCAAACATAGTGTTGGATATTTAACTCAAATTGTAATGCTAAGTTGCCAAATATAAAAACAGAGCGAGAAGAGAGGAAGAAGGAAGAAAGAAAAAATGATCCGCCAACTTGTTATTTCCATTCTTCTGTTCTCATGCCTCATCAACACAACAGCATCCAAAGCACCGATACCGAATCCCAATTGTACGACGATGTGCGGAAACGTCAGCATTCCGTTTCCTTTTGGGATCGGAGAAGGGTGTTACGTCGACAAATGGTTTGAAGTTGTCTGCGAAAATAGCATCACCAGCCCACCTCCCAAATTGAAACATTTCGATCTGGAGGTGATGAGAATTGATCTCTACGACGGAACACTTGACGTGCGATTTCCAATCACCTCTTGGAACAGCAGTGGCGGGACAACACCGCAAGAAAGCCGCAGCTTAAAAGAAAGCCCTTTCGCCTTCGCCGAAGACAAGAACAAATTTATTGCAGTGGGCTGTGAAGGGCATGCAACGATTAGCTCAGTTATATATTCAGATAAGCCAATTGTTGCGGGTTGCTCGTTCATGTGTGATAAAAACGTTTCGGTCGACACTCGGTGCTACGGTGTGAATTGCTGCATGACCTCAATCCCCTCGAAACTGCAGGTCTTCAATGCCCGTTTTAACATCAACTCAAGCTGTGATCGCAGATACGCTTTCCTCGTCAAGGAAACCTGGTTCTCACAAAGTGTCAGAAATCTTTCCGCTTTGTCCGAGAAGAAGGACGTACCGGTAGTGCTAAATTGGGGATTGGACGCTTCCAAACATGGTGATTCTGTAAACTCTGCAGAGTCTTCTCCTCCCAGCAGATATTGCAACAATAGGTCCAACACTTTTACTGCTTCACTCTTCAGTCCACCAGGACAGCTTGTATGTTATTGCAAGGACGGCTTTGAAGGAAATCCTTATCTTCCCCGCGGTTGCGATGGTAAAGCCCCTCTACCCTGATTTACAAACAACTTGTATGTACCAAGTCTGCCTTCCACGATGATTTTTTTTTTTTTTTTTTTTTTTAAATCTCTGTGCGTGTTTTTTTGCGACATTTCAGGACGGTTTTTTAAAAATCATTGTGTAATACCCCTCATTTTTTTAAATTATAATTTGTTTTATTACTTATCTTTTTTTCTGCTTCTTTTTTTTTTTTTTTTTTCTTTAAATCCAATTATAACTATTTTATTATAGATATCCAGGTTTTACTTGAAATAAGATCTAGTGAAATCGTGGTTTTATGTGTACCTTTTTCAAGAAGCATTGTTTTGTTTAATAACAGATTTCAAATCTTGATTTTTGTTATGAAGGTTGAAAGAGAATATATATTAATTCATTTTCAGGAGATAAATTAAAAGGTAAAATTTTTACTTGTTTTATCCTAAAAAGTTAATAGATTTCCAACAAATTAATCATCTTGCTTTTGATATATAGAATAACAAATTAATTATCAAAAGCACTAAATATATTATTTCTTTTCCCGTACAACTACTTTTTGTAACAACTATTCACACAAAAAAAAAATTACGAACAATAACTTGAATACATATATATATATATATATATCTACGACTTCATTATTACACAAAGATAAATATATTTACAATTATACATATATATATATATATATACCTACGACGCGTTCAAAAACTGTACTTCATAAAAATAATAACTATAAAAACTACGACGTTATTATTTACCTCCAATAAAACTACGACTATATTAGTTTCACTAAATATTATTCAATCACTGGATTTCTTTAAATAAAAAATAAAAAATAAAAAATAAAAAGTGGAAAAAATAAGAAAAATAACAAATGATTAAAAAAAGGATTGTTAAAAAAAAATGGGGGTTATTTATTGGGTGGTGGATATAAAAAGGATTAAAGATAGAATTAAATTGTAGAGGTTTTAGAATAATACAAGTGGGGTAATAAGTAATAAGGGACAGATACATTTTACTTATTAGGTAAATTAAGAAAGATGGTGGAAAAAATAGATAGAGTGTCAATGGAGCCCCTTTACAAAAATAATCATGTCGGTGCGAAAGGTCATAATTTTCAAGTCTTCGTGGGCATTGAAGATAACGTTTTGCTTTTTATATTTTATAATTTATATTTTTTAATTATTTTTTAAAAAAGGAATTTTGCTTCTTATTATGTACCTGTTTTTATAAAATAACAAGTAAGTACATAAGTGAGAATGTGATTTATAACTTTATTAAATTTGTAAATACATCATTAAATTCATGGTAAGAGACCAAAGCTGCCCAAATAATTAAGTTCAAAGAATTTATTGACCAAAATACAAAGGTACTTTAAGAACCAAACTGTTACAATTCTAATAATTCAGGAACTAACAGCATCAAAAATCCTAAATTTATCTCAGAACCTCTGTTCTCTACACCTCTGTGGTTTCCAACTTACAATCTATTTAGTTTCTTTTTTAGTTTTTATGAAAGGTCAAATAGCAATTTCACTTAGAAAAAATAGAAACTGTGTCTTAATGTTGTTTTTAATATATCAACTGTTGAGATTGTCAATCCCATATTTTTGTTGACGTTTAATATCAAAAAACCAAGTAACTCAAACATATTTGTTTTTCGCAACTTATGTTTGAATTCTATATCCAGATATTTGTTGCTGCTGGTTACGAATTTAATTGTCAAATTAAATTTTGAATTTGTTGCACCCATAGTTTTTTTTCTTCTCCTTAGAGCTTAGAGGTTTTTTATTATGCTAAATAACTATATCGATAGTGTTAAATAATGATTTGAATAATTATTTATTTTTTGCAAATTATTAGTACACTGACTAAACCAAAAAAAAAAAAAAAGGGCATATTGTTTTGTCTAGACAATACTTGATTTAACCGTCACTAGGTCTTATACCAACTAACTATATATATGCCTGCATTTTTCTATGATAAACTAACCATAGAAGTTTAAAACAAATAGTCGTGTGAGTAAGCAAGCTATATTAATTATTGATTAGTTTTTCTAAAGAAAACAAACTAATTTAATTTATTCGCAATATTTCAGATATTGATGAATGTAAACCTGGAGGTTCCAAGCGACCATGTGGAGAGTACGCCATATGTAAGAACACTATTGGGAGCTACAAATGCGAGCCAAACTGCACAAATTTGAAGTGCAAAAATTTGGGGGTCCCTTTAGGTATGCCTTTTAGTCATTTTTGCTTATATTCGTTAAAATTTAGTTGGTTTTTTACACATCATTTGCATGTGATAGTCCAAAAAGATCATTGTTGGTAATTTTTATTTCATTTCAATACAAATTTATTTTAAATTTTTGCTTTAAGTGTGTGTTATAATTAAATAGGGGTTAGTTGTCAAGAAAAAAAAATAAAATAAAATTGTCAAATTCAAAAAGTTCATGTGGTGTCTAAAAAAACAAATTGAAATCAAATCTAGTCTATTAGGTATGGTGATTATCTGGCAAAGTATCAAAGTCAAACTTGTAAAATGAAAGTTGCCATATTTGGCCAATTTGTTTTTCTACTTCTTGGTATATATAAAGGTTAGAGGCCAACACTCTGATGAGAATTTATCTCCAATTTTATGTGCTATAACCCTGTTTTAGGAACTTTAATTCTAGAAAAAAAAACAAAAAAAAAAAACAAAAAACAAAAAACAAAAAACAAAAATAAAACAAAAGAAAAAAACCCCAACGTTTATGCGTCCGCAGCTTAAAGTTAGAGAGAGAGAGAGAGAGAGAGAGAATTGCAGGCATTTCCTGATTTATGATAATATTATATAGTAACACCCTCTTAACCAACCATAATCAAAATGATACCCTTTCTGATATAGTAATACCTCTTCTTAGTCAAAAGTAACAACCTATTCCTATTTGGAGTTAGAACTTTTTGCAACATCTCTTATTCAACTAGAAACCATGACATACATCTACTAAAATATGAGAACAAAAAGTTTCTACAGGGTTAAAATTTAAACAAAAAAATGTTACTTTAATTATACATGATTTACTATTAAAGAGTAATTGAGTAAAAAATTTATATAATTCAACTTATATGTGTCATATATATGATTTATTCCATTCAATTTTTAATCTGTTTTTAGTAAAAGTTAAGAGTGCATAGAATTCTTTTCCATGTTCTTAGGTCAAGGTGAAAAAGTGACTCCGGTTCGACAGAATTTATGAAATTTATGCTTAGATGTTGGCATTTCCCATTTTCATTCCAACTGGATTTTGACATGATAAATTGTTGTGATTTATGCACACAAAAAACTAACAATGTGCATGCATAAGATTTTTTATTCTTGATTTTTTTTCCTTAAAAATTAACCATCTAAACTTATAATTGTTGATAATGTTAGTCATTTTCGTTCACATTCGTTAAAATTTGATTGGTTTTTTACACATCATTTGTACGTGATAGCCTATGAAGATCATTGTTGGTCATTTTTACTTGGTCTTTGTTTGGTAGAGTAGAAAAGGGAGAGGAAGGAAATTAGAGGAGGGATTTTTGAGAAGAAAATGGAATTTTGGTTGTTGGGTAGAGAGGAAATTAGGAAAGAAAGGAAATTAAAAATCCATGATCCCTACCACTTTTTAATCCTTCCAACTTTGAGAAAACAAAGTTGATGGAAAATTTTTGACAAAGCAAATATGGGTAAAATACTTATTTTAACCTTAACCTATCATCATCTCTTAACTTGTATATATGAGGTTATTTTTATAAAATACATTTGATTAGACATTTTCTTTCATGTTTCTTTTTCTTCTATCAAACACCATAAGGGAAAACCTTCCTTATTTTCATCACCTAGAAATTTTACTCTTCATTCCTTTCTATTTTCCATCCCTTTTACCAAACATAGCATTAATTTCAAAACAAGTTTATTTTGAATTTTAGGTTCAAGTTTGAGTTATAATTAAATAGGGGTTGGTTGTCAAAGAAAAAAAAAGTAGATACTAAATTGTCAAATTCAAATAAAAATTAAATCAATTCTAGTCTATTAGATCTAATAATATAGTGATTATCTTGCAAAGTATCAAAGTCAAACTTGTAAAATGGAAGTTGCATATTTTGCCAATTTGTTTTTCAACTTCTTGCTATATATAGAGGTCAGAGACTAATACTCTAATGAGAATTTATCTCCAATTTTATGTGCTATAATCCTGGTTCAGGAACTCTAATTCTAGAAGAAGAAAAAAAAGGCTAATTTTTAGGCATCCGCAGCTTCTCCTTTTTCTTTTTTTTTTTTTTTAAGGAGGAAGAATTGAAGGCATTTCCTGATCTATCGTAATACCATAATCAAAATGATACCTCTTCTGAGATAATAATAAAAAGGATCAAATTACATAATTTTAAAGAGTTTAGGAATCTTTTAGCCACAAAAAGAGGTTGGGACCAAATTGCAACTTCGTATAAAGATTAAAATCAAAAGAGCAATTTACCTTTTTTAATAAATAAGTAATAACACTAAAAAAGAATCAACAATCATTATTTTATTTGTATTCTTTTTCAAACCCATAATATTACAATTCATTCTATGAGGCTTAGTTTGGTAAACTGAAACTTTCATTTTTTCACCTCCCCTCTGAAACTTGAGAAAATGGTCTACGCACCTCACGTAATTTGATGTTGACGAATTGAAAGACCGAACCTGCTAACGTTTTAAAGTTAAGACTGCATAGAATTGTTTTCCATGTTTATAGGTCAAGGTGAAAAAGTGACTCTGGTTCGACAAAATTTATGAAATTTATTCCAAGACATTGGCATTTCTCGTTTTCATTCCAACTGGACTTTGACATAGATTGTCTTGATTTATGCACACAAAAAACTAACAATGTGCATGTATAAGCTACTTGACAAAAAGTTATACTCTTCATTAATTAAATTGTTATCTAATTTATGCAGCTATTGTCAGTTCGGTTGCAGCAATGTTACTTGTTCCTGCATCAAGGGAATCATACAGACTTGTGAAAAATATAATTAACATGAGACGAAAGGCAGAGTTCTTCATACAAAATGGTGGTAAATTGTTAGAACCACTATATTGGGGAGCAGTTGATAATGTGCTGTTTGATTTAGAGGAGCTTGAGAAAGCAACTGATGGTTTTAAAACAGACAGAGTTCTTGACCCAGAAGGACAAGGCACGGTTTATAAAGGGATGTTGGGAGATGGAAATAATGTCACGGTAGAGGAATCTGAGATCGTGGACGAGAGTAAGGTCGAAGAATTCATTAAGGAGGTTGTTAATCGTTTAAAAGTTGACCATAAGAATGTGGTTAAATTATTAGGTACCTGCTTAGAAAAAAAACGTCCCCTTTTGGTTTATGAATACGTACCTAATGGAACTCTGCATCACTATATTTATGACGAGCAAGAGGAGTTTCCACTTACATGGGAAATACGCTTGCGAATTGCAACAGAAATAGCGGAAGCTCTTTCACACTTACACTCGTTAGATATGTTGTCAACTTACCATCGAGACATTACGTCTAAAAATATCCTTCTAGATGGTAAATACAGAGCAAAACTTGCAGATATTGGAACATCAAGAACAGTTGCCACTGATGATGTTGCCACTGATGATGACACAGATTTGACAACTGCGGTACAAGGTACATTCGATCTCGCAGATACTGGAACATCAAGATCAATTGCCACTGATGATCAAACAGATTTGACAACCGCGATACAAGGTACGTTCGATCTCGCAGATACTGGAACATCAAGATCAATTGCCACTGATGATCAAACAGATTTGACAACCGCAGAACATGGCCCGTCTGGTCTCGCAGATACTGGGACATCAAGATCAATTGCCACCGATGATCAAACGGATTTGACAATCGTAGAACATGGCCCGTCTGGTCTCGCAGATACTGGGACATCAAGATCAATTGCCACCGATGATCAAACGGATTTGACAACTGCAGGACACGGCACATCTGGTAACTTGGATCCAGAAGACTTTCATTCAAGTCAATCTACAAAGATGAGTGACGTGTATGGCTTTGGAGTGGTTCTTGTTGAGCTTTTGGTCGGAAAAAAACTAGTTTCCATCCAGAGGTCAAAACAAGGTACAAGTCCGGTAACATATTTCATGCAAACCATGGAGGAGAAAAAACTGTTTGATATTGTTGATGCCAGAGTGAAGAAGGAGGGAAAAAAAGCCTCAATCACAGAATTTGCGGAACTTGCCAAACGATGCTTGAATTCGAATGCAAAGAAACGACCGGCAATGAAAAAAGTTGCAGATGAGTTGGAAAAAATTCGAAAGTCAGAAATTAAGGCTTCAGATGCCCATGATGAACAATGTTCTGAGGAGGTTGAACCTGAGACATTGGTAGCTCCGGCTGTCGAATTGTTCAGTTCCATATCTTCTGAACTCCTATAAGTATCACCTAGATCGTGATGAAATATTCGTCGGCAAACAGATTCCGGACTTGAAGTCCATATATGCAGGTAAGGTTTCTTAGCTGGGTGCCTGTTTTTTTATCAGTACTGTGTGCGTCTATTTATATCAGTATGTGTGTGTGTATAAATCTAGCCAGAGAGAATTCGTGGCCTATTGAATTAATGTATTAGTTTTTCAGAGTAATGTTTTTATTCCTCCTTTTATTTCGACAGCTAGCACCTGAAAATTTGTACTCTAATGTATGGGTTTGGAATATTTCTATGATTCTATAATTATGTGTGTTTTATGTATTGACTACTTTTTTATGCAGCTATGTTAGCTTTTGATTTCCTAGTTGTGATTATGATTTTACAGAGAAATTATTAAGAGAGAGAATGAGGTGGATGGCCCTTTCCAAAACCTATCTAAATAAATATTTCTCGTTTTATTTAACTAAAAAGATGTTCTTTTTTTTTTTTTTTTTTTTTTTGACGACTTTGGCAAATTGTTGATTAGTTTTGGTAAATTAGTAATTTAATATAAGAGAACTATTATCCTGAAATAATATCTAGAGAAATTGCGGCAGATGACCCTTTTTAAAACCTACTTTAAAGAGATATTTCTTGTTTTACGATTTTTTTTTTTTTTGGCTGAAATTCTTGTTTTACTAAATTTTTTTGCCTTGTGGTAAATGTGTGTGTGCTTGTTTGTGTTTAAATCAAAAAATAATAATAATTAAAAGATGTTCTTGTTTTCTTTAAAAAAGTTAATTAGCAAGTATCTTTAATAAATAGAAATGTACACTAGTGAAAATCAAGCAATAAAGAAAAAGTGAGAAAAAAAATTATACGTATATTTCAATAAATCATCCAAGGAATTAATTATTGATGGAAAAATCTTCTCCAAAAAAAAAAATCTGTGGAAAGATAATTTCTCTAAAATTATTGTTATAGTGTATATGTTAATGTCAAAGCTATATTTTGTAAATAAAAAAAAAAAAAGTAAAAACATCGTATATATTGATGCTCTAACTGCGATAGACCTTCGGTACCGCCATCCAACATGCAGACTAGAGTCAGAGTCGGAGATTGCCTGGCTTAGCTTTTGCCGCTTTGATCGCACCACCCAAATCACCATCCAACACCCCACATTAGAGTTCAGAGATCCGATCTCACCGAGTTTGGGTCTTCTTCTGGTCATCGGCGTTGTCCAACATCAAAAAGAATAGATTTGAAAATAATTAAAAATAAGATGTCAAAATATTTTTTTTTTTCATCAAGCAAAATCGATAAGGAAAAAAAAAAATGTTTTACGTTGTCAGCGAAATTATGAGTATTGTAACCCTTTGATCCCTAAATACTAGTGGTTAGTAGTTTGCCTGGATTCTCGAAATGGGTTGTTGAAATTGATACTATCAACATTTATAAAGATGATTCCTCTCCGTTTCAATGCTCTGTCGAAGCTTATGTCATTAATGATATTCATGATTCTTTTGCTTAGATAGAAAGTGGTTCGGTTAACAATGGATCTCGTGGAATTCGGTAGCCTATTTTCTTGCTAGATTGGTGTTGTCTTCTTTTTGTTCTCGTATCTGGCTTCATGTTTTGCCCAAGTTTCTAGGACCCTTTGTAAAATAGGATATTTATAGTTTGGAATACAAAGCCAGCAAAAAAAAAAAAAAAAAGGCGTACACACCCTAGTGACGACTTTGAGCAAATGATTTACTCTTATATCCTTATTCCTTACATGGCTTCCCTTCTCGTTCAAGGTGATTTATTTGGCAATGGAAGCTGTGAATTATGTATGTGTGTGTGTGTATATATATATATATTTTTTTAAATAGTGAATTATATATATTGGCAACACACTGATGAGTATCCGATATTTTTTTTACTTTTTTTTTTCTTGAAGGAATGAGAATCCCAAATTTATATATATATATATATATATAACCATAATGTTTAATTAAGCGTTATGTTACACTCAAAATTCAAAACTTTATGGTTACCCTCATTGATCTCATGACAATCAAAATATCCATTGTCCCGTTCTTTCTAAAGTCTGAATCCTAATTTTAAAAATACATGGAATAAAAAGATGAATAATCTGAATTTTAAAATTCTTTTTAAGGGTATTTTGAGATTTTTAGGTCCAAATCTAATGTTGACCAATAAAAGTATAAATTTGTTTATTAAATGTTATTTGATGGTGCAAAAAGGTAAAACATAAAACTACGTAATATACTTTTTGACTAAAAACAAAACATGTGATATAAAATGTAAATAATTTTATTTTATACTATCGTTAGAAATTATTGTTTTGTTTTCGTCCTTAGATATTTAAATTTATAACGATCAAATCTATAATTAGAGTAATTCCGTATGATGCGTTAAAAATTTTTAATGTGAACATTTATAGATAGATTGTTAAAAAAATTATCCATCAATTAAAAGATCTCCTTTTTATCGGAGATCATATCATAAGAGTTCTATTAAAAAAATTAATAATAACAATAATTATAGATATTTTATATAAGGTTCTAGCAAAAGGACAAAGAAAGGTAAGGAAAAGGTGAGTAATAAGTCTTTCTTCTTTTGCTATATTAAAATAAAAATAAAAATAAAAATATAAAGACGACAACGATGACTTTGATGTCTCAAAATTCTCACTTCTTTTTTTGTTTTTTTTGTTTTTTTTTTTTTTTTTTTGTTTTGTTTTGATAATTTTGTATATTTTTTTTTATTAAAAAAGAGAACCAAAACAAACCAAAGACTTTGATGTCTATCATTGAAGACTTTGATAATGAGTGACAACGAAAGGCCGAAAGACATACTATACTTTTTGACTTTCTCGATGTGGGGCCATGCAAGTTTAGGGTGGAATGGAAAAAGGCATATGAGAATTGAGATTAACCCTTTGCTTGGCAGGGTGGAAAAAGAAGAGGAAGGAAATTAGCATAGAGTGGATTGGTTGGTTATATACCCTCCATAAATTCTTGTATTATGAATAAACAATTGTCTATATTATAATAATCACATTGATAATATAAGTACTAAAAATTGAATTAAACTCCCTCTATATGCAAAGTACTAGGTTGATGATACTTATCATTTCAGATTTATGTAACTCGAAATAAAGTGCAGAGTAGTACTTAGAATAAATATAAATTGCTAGTATTTTTAATTTGAAGATTTTCCGGCTTTTATTTTACCTGTTGTTGAGTTTGATTCAATGAATTGCAACTAGACTGGCTACAACTTTCTCTTCAAATAAATAAATACCAATTGATGAAAGAAAAATGTATTAACTCTGACTCGAGTTTCAATATTAATATTGTTATTGATATAGAAGTGATATAACCATTCATTCTAAAAGTTGTAACTAGTAAAAGAGGTGCAATCAACTCCTTTAAGTACCACCTACAATCAGAATCAATAATCCACTTCAAATATTATTTGTTTGGGTCCTTACTTTAAGTAGTCCCTTACAAATGTGTGGAGCACCCAACCAACGGGTTCGGATACTTCCTCGAGACCTAAGTCACGTGGGCAGCTCATGTATTGCACGGTTGACTTGAGTAACGTGTTCTGTGGTCAGTTGAATTTCCTAAACATTTCCTCCTCAGACTAACATTAAATCAAGACAAAACGTTATTGGTCGAGTTCGGCTACAAGCAAGGAAAATACCATTAATTTTTTTTATTATTTTTATTATTATTATTTTTTTCTGGCAGTGCAAATTGTACATAATGTAATGTTTGACTGCAGAGCAAAAAAAAAAAAAACAGAGTGAAAACAGGGGAAGAAGGGAATAAGGGAAATGGTCCTCAAACTTGTTACTCACATTCTTCTGTTCACATGCCTCATCACTACAACAGCATGGACGGCGAAGCATAATTGTCAACCAAGTTGCGGAGACGTCAACATTCCGTTTCCGTTCGGAATCGGGAAAGGGTGTTACGTCGACGAATGGTTTGAAGTTGTCTGCAACAATGGAGCAGACAACAATATTCCAGTCCTGAAACATGCCAATCTGGAGGTGATAGGAATTGATCTTGATGGAAGCACACTCGAAGTGACACTTCCAATAACAGTTTTCTGGAACTTCCGCGACAGTGAAGCACAGAAAAATAGCTCCATCAGCTTAGCAGGAAGCCCTTTTGCATTCTCGAGAAAGAACAAATTCGTCGCTGTCGGCTGTGGAGTGCTTGCAACGTTAACTAGCTCAAAATTTAAAGGGTCAATAGGGTGCTCGTCCGCTTGTAGTAGCGATGTAACTAATTCTACTGCCGAAAACAAGAACTGCGACGGCGTTCATTGCTGCCAGACCTTAATCCCCTCGTACCTGCAGGCCTTCAGTATCAGTTTTCGCGAAACAGAAGGTGACGGTGAGATAGAAAAACCACGCCGATACGCTTTCCTCGTGAAGGGAACTTGGTTCTCACAAAGCGTAGTAAGTCTTTATGATGTGTCTGAGATGACTGGCGTGCCCGTGGTGTTAAATTGGGAATTGTACACTTCCCAACTGGAAGCGTTGGGAAAATCTCCAGATTATTTTGCTTCCAAGTTCAACTACTCAAACAATGGCGCCGTAAGAGACACAACTGACTACTGCAGAACAAACTCCGACGCTATTTTCGCCAATCAAACAAGGATGCAATGTTCTTGCGAGTACGGTTTTGAAGGAAATCCTTATCTCCGCTACGGTTGTGAAGGTAAGCCCTCTCTACCCTGATCTACAAACATTTGCCTCTCTAGTTTCTTTTTTTCATTTTTCACTGGTGTAATAGTTCATTTCCTTCTTCAAGTGCTCTCTGATTAGCAAATTGTTCCTAGTTTATTCATAGAAAAAAGAGGATTTCAGATTTGAGAAATTCACAACTGTATATTTTTCCCAAAAAAAAAAAAAAAAAAAAAAAAAAAAAATCACGACAGTATATTTTATCAAAGGATATCCTAATTGATATTCTGATCACGAACATGAAACAATATCCGGAGAAGATCGCTGTCACATATAGCACTTTCTTTCTTTCTTTCATTTTTTAGTTTTACATTTTGTCTGAAGAAATGTCAAATAGCAATTTCACTTCCAAAAATGACGGTAAAAACAAACTAAAAAGAAAAGAAACTTACTCGTCACATTTTCACATTTCAGATGTTAATGAATGCACTGAAGGTTTCGTGACATGTGAAGACGGGCGCGACTGTGTTAACACTGTTGGAGGCTACACATGCATTGAGCCAGATAGCATTGAGCCAGAAAGGAAAAAATCGCTGGTTAAAGTAGTGGTGTTTCTAGGTATGCCGTACTTATGCCTATCGATGCTCGAAATTAAAATCATGAGCTCTAGTCTACTACTGCTAATAATATACATGACAATGAAGACAAACAATCAAAAGAATAAGAAATTTGTTCTTAGGCTTTAGTATTTTTCCATTTTCATTTCAACTGGAATGGACACAGATAACAGATTGTTTTCACTTATTTATGCAGACAATAACGATGTGCTAAGGTAACCTACTTGACAAAAAGTTACTCCTTATAAAATAATCTCTTACCTAATTTATACAGGTATTGGCAGTGGGTTTGGAGCAGTGTTCCTGCTTCTTGGATCATGGGGATTATTCAAACTACTGAAGAAAAGAAGAAAGATCCAACGCAAGAAAAAGTTCTTTAAACGAAATGGTGGTCTATTATTACAACAACAACTATCTTCGGGTGACGTTAAAGTCGAGAAAACGAAACTGTTCAATTCAAAGGAGTTAGAGAAAGCAACTGACCGTTTTAATATTGACAGAATTCTTGGTCAAGGAGGACAAGGTACAGTTTATAAAGGAATGTTGGCAGATGGTCAAATTGTTGCGATAAAGAAATCCAAAATAGACAACGAAGGAAAAATATCAGAATTCATTAACGAGGTTGTCATTCTTTCACAAATCAATCACAGAAATGTTGTTAAATTATTGGGTTGCTGCTTAGAGACCGAAGTGCCTCTTTTGGTTTATGAATTCGTACCTAATGGAACACTATCTCAATATATTTATGACGAGCAAGAGCAGTTTCCACTTACATGGGAAATACGCTTACGAATTGCAGCAGAAATAGCAGGAGCTCTTTCCTACTTGCATTCTTCAGCTTCTTTGCCAATTTACCATCGAGACATTAAGTCTACAAATATACTTTAGATGGTAAGTACAGGGCAAAAATTGCGGATTTTGGAACATCAAGATCAGTTGCTATTGACCAAACTCATCTGACCACACTGGTACATGGAACATTTGGTTACTTGGATCCAGAGTACTTTCAATCAAGCCAATTTACAGACAAGAGTGATGTGTATAGCTTTGGAGTGGTTCTCGTTGAGCTTTTGACAGGGCAAAAACCAATTTCCATCCAGAGGTCAGAACAAGGCAGGAGTCTGGCAACATATTTCATGCAATCCATTGAGGAGAATAACTTGTTTGATATTGTTGATGCTAGAGTGATGGAGGAGGCAAAAAGAGACTCGATCATAGCATTTGCGGAACTTGCCAAACGATGCTTGAATTTGAAGGGAAGGAAGCGACCGACAATGAAAGAAGTTGCAGCTTTGTTGGAAGATATCAAAAATTCAGAAAAAGCTTATGGAGCCCACGAGCCGGATGTTGAGGAGGTTGAATATGTGATAGAAGTACCTGATCAGCCTTGGGAATTATTTTCGACCTCGACATGTCCAGCTGATTTTGGTGACCCTGCCGGTTCATCAGCCGTTGAACTCCCATTGTTTTCAAACGCAACACAATGACATATTCGGTCTGCAAATTCATCTGAGGATTATTGAGTTCAACCAGGTAAGGTTGTTTATTGGGGGGACTGTTTTTTCTACTATGTACGTGTGTCTGTTAAATAAATATTTTGTTGTTTAACCAAAAAAAAAAAAAAAAAATTGTTACTCTTTCAAATAATTTGTCGGAGAGAATTCTTGGCTTATAGGATGCATTAATTTTCAGACTACAAGTATATTCATGCCCTCTTTTTTTCAAGAATCTTATCTCTATTATAACTAATTATTACTTTGCAGTTGTGATAAAATTAATTGCAGAAAGTGTATGAATTAGAGTCAAATCTTATTAAACATGTTGTTGCCGTTACTGGGTTCGCTAATATTGTATTTACAACGGATAATGAACTTTTAGTTGTATTGCGAAAGAAAATTTGTTGAGATTTACATTCTCTTTCGTCATTCCCTCTATTATGTGGAGCATATTAAATTCTCATTATTGATTCTGTAAATAAACACATGATTAGATGAGAAATAAAATCACTATTGGTCCCATCTTTTCCTTTATAGACATTAAACAAGAAAATAATAAAACAAAAAAGGAGAAGAGAAGAGAACACAAATATATTTAACGTGGATGTGCTTGCGTCCATAGATTAGGAATAGAGAGCAAAATAAATTCACTAGTGAGGAGTACTAAGAATGGTGTTCAATTTGTATACAAATTACTAAATCTAACTTCAAAATCAAATAAATTAGAACTCTAATCTAAATAATTAACTAGATAATTACTAGAATAAGTTCAAATCTAATCTAAATAATTACAAAAATAAATAAAATAAATAAGTACAATTATTTATTTTCTCATATATCCTTTCATGCAAAATAAATGCACTATGTGGAAAATCATGAAATATTGGGAGTATAGTGTCAAGACTCAAGCGTCAACTATCAGGTCATTTTATTCACCAAAAAAAAAAAAACTACCCAAGTCATTTTGGCACCATGTAAAAAAAAAAAAATATAACTAATAAATTCGTTTCGAAAAATTAGTTAGAGGAAAAAAAAAAGTAATCTAGAACAAAGAGAATCATTAACTACTGAAGAACACTACCATCAATGAGACTCCATATATATGTGTGTGTATGTGTGCTTGTGTTTTAAATTATTTGAATCGAACTTTATTATTCATATAAACATTAAATCTAATCTAAATAACTAAATAGATTAATAGCAAAATAAATTTTAAATCTAACTTAGATAACTAAAAGATAAATAAATAAATAAATTTATTACTTCTCACATTTCCCTTTCATGCAAAATAAATGCACTCCGTGGAAAAACCATGTAATATTGGGACTATATCGTCAAGACTCAAGCGTCAATTATCAAGCCATATTGGCAATAACTATCAAAAAATGAAAAAAAAAAAAAAAAATCTTTTTGACAAATTATTCGAAGGAAAAAAAGTCAGTTGAAATAAAGAGAAAAGTTCATTAACCAAAAAACACTATAATCAATGAGACTTCATATATATATATATATATACACAAATTATTTAAATCAAACTTTAAATATTTAAATAAGTACAAAATATATCTAATTAACTAACAAGATAAATATTAAAATAAAGTCGAATCTAATATAGATAACTACAAAAATAAAGAATGAATAAAATTATATTTTTTCTTATATTTCCCTTTCATGCGAAATAATGCACTCTGTGGAAAATCATCCAATGTTGGGGTCCCGTAGCGTGCGTCAAACTATTTAGTCATCTTGGTAACAAATTTAAAAAGAAAAAAGAAAAAAAAAAAAAAAGTCATCTTGATGAATTATTCAAAAAATGAAGGGTCATTTTGGCAATTATTAGAAAGAGCTGCTAAACCCGGTAGAGTTAATCAACTTCCGGAGCTCACTAGCTACCATCTGAGGTAATTTCACTTACTAAGAGATTGAATATAGTGTTATTCCAAATTCAATAGACATAGTTGAAGCAAAAAGAAAAAAAGCAAAAAGAAAAAAACGAAAAAAGAAATCTTGAATTTTACACTCTATTTATATATATTTCCTTTTTTTTTTTTTTTTTTCAGTTGCTTAACATCTATGTGTAGTATATTGGGTTGATAGTACTTATCATTTCAGATCATTTATTCGACATACATATAGTGCAAAGTACTAAGATAAATACAAATTGATAAAAAGGCAAATATTGTTCCATAAGACATTTTACTAACCAATGACAATGTGTGTAACTATTCATTAACCCAGATTTTGAGTTTCCATGTATTGCACTGTGCATAGCCTAGAGGGTTTTTTTTTTTTTTTTTTTTTTAATTTTTAATTTTTAATTTTTTTAACTTTGTGATAAGAGGATTCAACTATCTCTTCATCTCATTATGGAGTCAAATGTGAAATTACTCAAAGGCTATACATGCAATGTCGCCTATAGGTAATTTAGTGTTCCATATGTATACAAATTACTAAATCTAACTTCAAAATCAAATAAATTAGAACTCTAATCTAAATAATTAACTAGATAATTACCAAAATAAGTTCAAATCTAATCTAATATTTATAAAAATAAATAGAATAAATAAGTACAATTATCTATTTTCTCATATATCCTTTTCATGCAGGATAAATCACTATGTGGAAAATCATGCACTATTGGCAGTATAGTGTCAAGACTCAAGCGTCAACTATCAGGTCATTTTATTCATAGAAAAAAAAAATTTGACAGTCATTTTGACAACAATGTAAAAAATATAATAATAAGAAATTAATAAATTCGTTCGAAAAATTAGTTAGAGGAAAAATAGTCATCGAGATCATTCACTAATGAAGAACACTACCATCAATGAGACTCCAATATATAAAATTTATTCATGATATAAATATAAAATGTAATCTAAATAACTAAATAGATAAATAGCAAAATAAATTTAAATCTATTCTAGATAACTACAAAGATACATAATAATTAAAATTATTATTCTCACATTTCCCTTTCATGCAAAATAATGCACTCTGTGGAAAATTATGCGATATTATGACTAGCGTCAACTATCAAACCATCTTGACAACAACTTGTTAAAAAAAAATCTTTTTGACAACTTAATTGAAGAAAAAAAAAGTCAGTTGAAGTAAAAAGAAAAATATCATTAATAAGAATGAGACTTCAAATATTTATGCAAATATTTAAATCAAACTTTACTCGCAAATAAATACAAAATCTTATCTAAATAACTAACAAGATAATTATTAAAAATAAAGTCAAATCTAATATAGATAATTACAAAAATAAAGAATGAATAAAATTATGTATTTCTCATGTTTCCCTTCATGCAAAATAAATGCAATCTGTGGAAAATCCATGCAATACTGTCTCCGTAGCGTGGGTCAAACTATCAAGTCATCTTGGCAATCAATTTTTTATTTAAAAAAAAAAAAAGAAAAAAGAAAAAGAAAAAAAGTCGTCTTGACGAATTATTCAGAAAAAGATTAAGGTTCATCTTGGCAATTGTAAAGAAAGTGTGCTAAGCCCGGTAGAGTTTAATCAATTATCTTTCGGAGGTCACTAGCTACCATCTGAGATAATTTCACTCCGGCTCCGAGAATGAATAGAGTTAATCCTCACTAGCTACCATCTGAGCTAATTTCACTCCGACTACGAGAATGAATAGAGTTAATCAAAATTCAATAGGCATAGTTGAAGTAAAACAAAATAAAAATAAAAATAAGAAAAACAAAACAAAAGGAAAAGGAAATTCTTGAATTTACACTCCATTTATATATGTATCTATATTTTCCTACTTTCAGTTTCTTAACATTTATGTGCAATATACTTGGTTGATGGTATATATCATGTCAGATTGTTAATTCGACATATATATGGTGCAAAGTACTACTAATATAGATAAATACACAATGATAAAAAGGCAATATTGTCCCCTGAGACATTTCGCTAACCAATAATAATGTGTATAAGTATTCATTAACCCAGATTTTGAGTTTTCAATGTATTGCACTGAGCATTGCCTAGAGGTTTTTTTTTTATTTATTTTTTATTTTTTATTTATTTTTAACTTGGTGCTGAGGAGATTTGAACTCTCTTCATATCATGTTGGAGTCATATGTGAAAATTATTGCAAGGAATGACAGGTAATTTAGGTGATTGGGCATATGTTACTTTGTGGTGATAATATCAATTGAATGTCCAAAACATTTCCCTGTTGACCAACATTAGTAATCAAGAAAGACACGTTAATGGTCAACGTCAGGGCTGGCAACACGCATCTGTCATCCATTGATCTTGAAAGATACGTTTTTTTTTTTTTTTTGGGCTGGTGAAAACTGTCTATAATGTAATGTTAAGCAGCACATTACAGAACCAGAGCGAAAAGGAGAGAGAAGGAAAAAAAAAAGAACCAACTTGTTATTCACATTCTTTTGTTCTCCTGCCTCGTCACTTACAGCAGCAGCAGCATCTGAAGCAACCGATGGCGATGAATATTCTGAACTCCTATAAGTATCACCTAGATCGCGATGAAATATTCGTTGGCAAACAGATTCCGGACTTGAAGTCATATATGCAGGTAAGGTTTCTTAGCTGGGTGCCTGTTTTTTTCAGTACTGTGTGTGCGTCTATTTATATCAGTATGTTGTGTGTGTGTGTATAAATCTAGCCAGAGAGAATTCGTGGCCTATTGAATGTATTAGTTTTTCAGAGTAATGTTTTTATTCCTCCTTTTATTTCGACAGCTAGCACCTGAAAATTTGTACTCTAATGTGTGGGTTTGGAATATTTCTATGATTCTATAATTATGTGTGTTTTAATGTAATGACTACTTTTTTATGCAGCTATGTTAGTTTTTGATTTCTAGTTGTGATTATGATTTTACGGAGAAATTATTAAGAGAGATATTGAGGTGGATGGATCTAAATAAATATTTCACGTTTTATTTAACTAAAAAGATGTTCTTTTTTTTTTTTTAACACTTTGGCAAATCATGATTTTCCTTTGAACTTGGGGTGCGGGATTCGAAATTTTAATTTTAAATTATATAGTTAAATTTCTACTGTCCTGCTTAACAATTAGAATTTCTTTGATTGTTTTAGTTTAAACTCATGGTATTGTGCATATTTTAAATGTAAAATTAAGCGTTGATCAAGAAATTTATAAATTGATGTACTAAATGTAATCTATAATATAAAATGTAAAATTTTAAATATATTATATACTTTTCAAATAAAAACAAATGCATGATATTAAAAATGTAAAACATAATTGTAGTCTTTCTTTTTAAAGGTAATTTGGGGCATTCTAGAGTCAAAATTAAGTGTGTTGAACGAGAAATGATATGAATCTGTATATTAAGCATAGTTGATAGTATACAAATGTAAAGTTCATAACGTATAGTATACTTTTTAATAAAAGTAAAATACAAGGTATAAAACGTAAATAACCCTAGAGTTAATGATATACAGGCATGGAGGTTTGAATAAAAATTTGGTTCGTTTTGATATAGGACGATTCCAATATTTTTCATGATGCCAAATCGATAGGGAAAAAAACGAGAGAGAGAGAGAGAGAGAGTAGTTTTTACGTGTCAGCGAAATTATGAGTATGTAACCCTTTGATCATGTTGAGCAAATGATTCCCCTTATATCCTTATACCTTACATGATTCCCCTTCTCGGTCGAGATGATTTATTTGGCAATGGAAGCTGTGAATTATTATATGGCAACACACTGATGAATGATTATCCGATTTTTTTTTTTTCCAAATTTAAAAAATAAATATGACCATAATGTTTAATTAAGCGTTACGTTACGCTCAAAATTCAAACTTTATGGTTACCCTCATCAATCTCATTACAATCAGAATATCCACTCTCTTTCCTCTAAAAGTCTAAATCTAAATTTTGTACTTTCTCCATAACAGTAAAAACATGATAAAAGATGAATTATATCAAAATTTAAATTTTTTTAAGAGTATTTTGAATATGTTTAGGTCCAAACCTAATGTTGACTAATAAAAAGTATAAATTTGTATATAAATAATCTGATAGATAAAAATAAAACATAAAATACATAATATACTTTTGTTAAGCAAAACATTATATACATATGTAAATCTTATTTTGTATATATTAGGAACTATTGTTTTGTTTTAGTCCTTAGATTAAATTTCTAACGATCAGTTATAATAAAGTAGTTATGTATCGCGCGTTAAAAATTTTAAATGAACATTTAGAGATGATTGTTAAAAGAATTATCTGACAATTACACAATCATCTAGTTGCTATCTAACCTAAGAGAATATATGTAAAGAGTTGGCTAAAACTAACAAAATAAAAAATAGATATGTTGATTACGGTTCCCCGCCCCGGACAAAGCCCGCTGGAAACGGTGCGTCCTAGTCTGTCCTTTGCTCACCCACCCCCGCTTTGCTGTCTCCCATCTCACTTTTTTTTTTTTTTTTAAGTGCCCTAAAATAAAATCCCACCCACCAAGATTTGACCGTCTACCATCGCGACTTGAACTGAGTGAAAATCGTGGTACTTATCATCAGATTATCTTTAACTCTTACTAAAGTGGACAGTAGTACTTAAGATAATATAATTGCTAGTATTTATTTGGAGAGATTTTCCGGCTTGTATTTTACCTGTTATGGAGTTTGATTCAATGAATTGCAACTAGACTAGCTACAACTTAAGCAATATATTAAAAAAAATACCCAATTAATTAAAGGAAAATGTATTAACTCAAACTCGAGTTTTCATATTGATATTGATATAGAAGTGACGTAATTATTACTTTCAAAAGTTACAACTAATAGGAGAGATGCAATTTAACTCCTTTAAACAATCACCTACTATCAAACTCAATAATCTACTCCAAACACTATCTATTTTGGTCCTTATTTTGAGTAATCTCTTATGAATCTGTAGGTGCACCCAACTAACAGGTTCAGATACTTCCTTGAAACCGAAGTCACATAGGTCACCTCATGTATTGCACAATTGACTTATGTAACGTGTTATGTGGTCAATTGAATTTCCAAAACATTTCCCCCTTAGACTAACATTAAAGCGAGACTAACATTAAGCTTTATGGCTACCCATCAATCTCATTACCATTACAATATCCACTCTCTAGTTCTCGAGTCTGAATCTAAAGATTTTCTTTTTAAGGGTATTTTGAGTATTTTTAGGTTCAAATTTAGTGTCGACCGATTAAAAGTATAAATTTATTTATTAAATGTAATTTGATGGTATAAAATGTAAAACATAAAAATACATAACATATTTTTTGAATAAAAGCAAAAACATGGGTATAAAAATATAATAATCTTATTTTATATTACCATTAGAAACTATTGTTCGTTTACTCCTTAGATTAAATTTCTAACATTAATATCCATAAATAACGTATTTTTGTATCGTACATTAAAAATTCTTAACGTGAATATTTATAGATAGATTGTTAAAAAGTTGTCCAATAATTAAAAAATCTCTTGTTGATAATATATAAAAAAAGATCATATTATAAGAGCTCTATAAAAATAAAAATAAAAAAAATAGATATTTGATAAGGTTCTAGCGAAAGGACAAAGAAAGCTAAGGAATAGGTGAGTAATAAGTCTTTGTCCTTTTGCTAAAAAAGAAAAAAACACCCGACTTTGATGTCTTAAAAATTCTCACTTCGTTTTTTTATTATTTTATTTTAGAAAAAGTGAAATGAAATTAAATCAAACCAAACCAAACCTAAAAGGGTGTTTAGGGTCATGTTTGAAAACAATGTTTTCAATTTTTTTTTTTTTTTTTTTTTTTTTTTTTTTGTCCTTTCTCTATAATTTGGTATTTATTTTTCTAAACATTTCAAAAAACTCAAATTTCAAAAAAAGATATATAGTTATATGAGAAAAAATTGAGAGAAGGGAGACGTCTTTTTTGTTATCTAATTTTTGTATGAATTTCCTCATCTAATTTTTTTCATCTTTGGAGATGTAAAATTGAAATTCTTTAAAGAAATTAAAATTTCTCATCTTATTTATTCATTTATCATTTTTTGTTCTTTTGTATATATTCATCTTTTTATTTTTTATTAAACAACTATGAGTCCCAAAAAAATTTCACCCATCCCTTATCTCATCTCTAATTTCCTACCATATAAACTCTAAAGGTCATATGAGATTTAGGGGCATGATAACAAAGTTATTTATTAAATTAAAAGGGTTGCGATGACATATGAGATGAAGTAATTCCACAGAAATCTCATATAGCACACAATGAAATTCATGCCGTACTTGGAAAATCATGCTACTCTTGTGTAAAACGACATTTTAACAATTACATTGATGAGTTAACTGTTTTTATGTTTAGTAAATACAAAAAAATGAATTAAACTCCCTTTATGTGCAAGGTACTAGGTTGATGGTACTTATCATTTCAGATTTATTTAACTCGAAATAAAGTGCAGGGTAGTACTTAGGATAAATATGAATTGCTAGTATTTTACTTGAAGATTTTCCGGCTTGTATTTTTCCTGTTATTGAGTTTGATTCAATGAATTGCAACTAGACTAGCTACAACTTCTCTTCAAATAAATAAATACCAATTGATAAAAGAAAATGTATTAACTCTGTGACTCGAGTTTCAATATTGATATAAAAGTGATATAACCATTTCTTTTAAAAGTTACAACTAGAAAAATAGGTGCAAACAACTCCTTTAAACACCCCTCACTATTAGATTAAATAATCCACTTCAAACATTATCTGATTGAGTCCTTACTTTGAGTAGTCCCTTACGAATGTGTGAACGCACCCACGAATGGGTCGGATACTTCCTCGAGACCTAAGTCACGTAGGTCACCTCGTGTATTGCACGGTTGTCTTGAGAAACGTGTTCTGTGGTCAGTTGAATTTCCTAATCATTTCCTCTTAGACTAACATTAAATCAAGACACACGCGAGTTCCGCAACAAGCAAGGAAATACCTTTTTTTTTTTTTTTTTTTTTTTTTTTGCTGTGCAAATTGTACATAATGTAATGTTTAACTGCAGAGCATAAAAAAAACAGAGTGAAAACAGGGGAAGAAGGGAATAAGAGAAATGGTCCTCAAACTTGTTACTCACATTCTTCTGTTCACATGCCTCATCACTACAACAGCATGGACGGCGAAGCATAATTGTCAACCAAGTTGCGGAGACGTCAACATTCCGTTTCCGTTCGGAATCGGGAAAGGGTGTTACGTCGACGAATGGTTTGAAGTTGTCTGCACAATGGAGCAGACAACAATATTCCAGTCCTGAAACATGCCAATCTGGAGGTGATAGGAATTGATCTTGATGGAAGCACACTCAAAGTGACACTTCCAATAACAGTTTTCTGGAACTTCAGCGACAGTGAAGCACAGAAAAATAGCTCCATCAGCTTAGCAGGAAGCCCTTTTGCGTTCTCGAGGGAGAACAAATTCGTTGCTGTCGGCTGTGGAGTGCTTGCAACGTTAACTAGCTCAAAATTTAAAGGGTCAATAGGGTGCTCGTCCGCTTGTAGTAGCGATGTTACTAATTCTACTGCCGAAAACAAGAACTGCGACGGCGTTCATTGCTGCCAGACCTCAATCCCCTCGTACCTGCAGGCCTTCAGTATCAGTTTTCGCGAAACAGAAGGCGACGGTGAGATAGAAAAAGCACGCCGATACGCTTTCCTCGTGAAGGGAACTTGGTTCTCACAAAGCGTAGTAAGTCTTTATGATGTGTCTGAGATGACTGGCGTGCCCGTGGTGTTAAATTGGGAATTGTACACTTCCCAACTGGAAGCTTGGGAAAATCTCCAGATTCTTTGCTTCCAAGTTCAACCACTCAAACAATGGCGCCGTAAGAAACACAACTGACAACTGCAGAACATACTCCGACGCTATTTTTGCCAATCAAACAAGGATGCAATGTTATGCGAGCACGGTTTTTGAAGGAAATCCTTATCTCCGCTACGGTTTGTGAAGGTAAGCCCTCTGTACCGTGATCTACTAACATTTGCCTCTCTAGTTTTTTTTTTTTTTTTTTTTTTTTTTCACTGGTGCATTATCATAGTTTATTTCCTTCTTCAAGTGCTCTCTGATTAGCAAATTGTTCCTAGTTTATTCATAGAAAAAAGAGGTTTTTAGATTTGAGAAATTCACAACTGTATATTTTTTGGAAAAAAAAAAAAAAAACGTCAGTATATTTTATCAAGGGATATCCTAATTGATATTCTGATCACGAACATGAAACAAGATCTGGAGAAGATTGCTGTCACATATAGCACTTTCTTTCTTCTATCTTTCATTTTTTTAGTTTTACATTTTGTCTGAAGAAATGTCAAATAGCAATTTCACTTCCAAAAATGACGGTAAAAACAAACTAGAAGAAAATAAACTTACTCGTCACATTCTCACATTTCAGATGTTAATGAATGCATCACTAAAGGTCCCAAGGCATGTGAAGGCGGCCGCGACTGTGTTAACACTATTGGAGGCTACACATGCATTGAGCCAGAAGGGAAAAAATCGCAGGGTAAAATGGTGTTTCTAGGTATGCCGTACTCATGCCTTTCGATGCTCGAAATTAAAATCATGAGCTCTAGTTTACTACTGCTAATAATGACAATGAAGACAAACAATCAAAAGAATAAGAAATTTGATCGTAGGCTTTGGTATTTTCCATTTTCATTTCAACTGGAATGGACACAGATAACAGATTGTCTTCATTTATTTATGCAGACAATAACGATGTGCTAAGGTAACCTACTTGACAAAAAGTTACTCCTTATAAAATAATCTCTTACCTAATTTATGCAGGTGTTGGCAGTGGGTTTGGGAGCAGTGTTTCCTGCTTCTTGGATCATGGGATAATTCAAACTACTGAAGAAAAGAATAAAGATCCAACGCAAGAAAAAGTTCTTTAAACGAAATGGTGGTCTATTATTACAACAACAACTATCTTCGGGTGACGTTAAAGTTGAGAAAACAAAACTGTTCAATTCAAAGGAGTTAGAGAAAGCAACTGACCGATTTAATATTGACAGAATTCTTGGTCAAGGAGGACAAGGTACACTTTACAAAGGAATGTGGCAGATGGCCAAATTGTTGCAATAAAGAAATCCAAAATCGACAACGAAGGAAAAATATCAGAATTCATTAACGAGGTTGTCATTCTTTCACAAATCAATCACAGAAATGTCGTTAAATTATTGGGTTGCTGCTTAGAGACCGAAGTGCCCCTTTTGGTTTATGAATTTGTACCTAATGGAACACTATCTCAATATATTTATGATGAGCAAGAGCTGTTTCCACTTACATGGGAAATACGCTTACGAATTGCAACAGATATAGCGGGAGCTCTTTCCTACTTGCATTCATCAGCTTCTTTGCCAATCTACCATCGAGACATTAAGTCTACAAATATACTTCTAGATGGTAAGTACAGGGCAAAAATTGCGGATTTTGGAACATCAAGATCAGTTGCCATTGACCAAACTCATCTGACCACACTGGTACATGGAACATTTGGTTACTTGGATCCAGAGTACTTTCAATCAAGTCAATTTACAGACAAAAGTGATGTGTATAGCTTTGGAGTGGTTCTTGTTGAGCTTTTGACTGGGCAAAAACCAATTTCCATCCAGAGGTCAGAACAAGGCAGGAGTCTGGCAACATATTTCATGCAATCCATTGAGGAGAATAACTTGCTTGATATAGTTGATGCTAGAGTGATGGAGGAGGCGAAAAGAGACTCGATCATAGCATTTGCGGAACTTGCCAAACGATGCTTGAATTTGAAGGGAAGGAAGCGACCGACAATGAAAGAAGTTGCAGCTTTGTTGGAAGATATCAAAAATTCAGAAAAAGCTTATGGAGCCCACGAACCGGATGTTGAGGAGGTTGAATATGTGATAGAAATACCTGATCAGCCTTGGGAATTATTTTCGACCCCGACATGTCCAGCTGATTTTGGTGAGCCTGCCGGTTCATCCGGTTCATCATCTGATGAACTCCCTCTATTCTCACACATAACGCAATGACGTATTCGGTCGGAAATTCATCTCAGACTCTTTTGCAGTCCAAGCCAAAGCTTCCTTGTTGGGTGTGCCGCTTTTCTCTTATGTCTCTGTGTGTCTGTATGGTCCAAGCTAAATACATTATGTTCTTTAACCACACACACATATATATATATATATATATATAATTGTTACTCTTTTGTAATGTAATAAAATTTGTCAGAGACAATTCATCGCTTGTAAGATATTCTAATTTTTTAGAGTAATTTTGTGTTTTAAATATAATTGTATGAATACTACTTTTCAACAACTCTAAGAATTATTAGTTCTGTGCTAAGTTGTGACTTGATAGTTGTCATTAACGTACTGTCTGAATTTATATGAAATTACTATCACACGTGAATCAACATCATGTCATACACTTTATGGTTATAATTTTTGTTGACTTTTAGAAAAAGACAAAACTAAAATGAAAAAATACGGTTTAGTTGGAGTTATACTTAAACGCCAAACGAACCCTAAGCTTCATTAAAGATCCACTCTTTCATCCGCTTAGACGCCGAATTAAGTATTCCAAGTTCACCGAATAGTTGTTGCGGTTCAAATTTTTCAACGTCCTCTTAGATGAGTTACGTAGATTTGCCTCCACTGACGAAGGCAGAATTTGTTATGAGGAAGGACTAACTATAACAAATTCTTAATTATCACAAGTAATTATTATTCATTCAATTACATTCAACAAATAGTTGATTCTTCACAATATATAAGTAGAACATGCTCTCTCCACAGTAACAATACCAACATGCACTCGTCAATTTTAGCCCTTAAATTTTAAAATGTGAGTTAAAACACTCATTTTGTTAAATTCCATAAATTAGCAAATTTTATTTTGCCCCTTTTTCTTTGCTCACTATTTGACCTTACGGCACGAATTTTAAAAACTGGTTTGTTTCAAAATTTTACTAAAAAACACCATAAACTATCATCAAGTATTCTAGATAAAACCCATTGAAAAAAAAAAAAAAAGAAACAAATCCTCACTTAAAAACATAAGAGATATTTGATGTCGTCTAGCAACCACCACCGTCGTGCCCTCAAATCCTTTAAGGGTCCGTTTGGTGTATATGATAGGATAACATGAAGGGATTTGATTAGAATGTATAGGAAAAGATATGATTGGATTTTATCTAATACTATCCTATGATTGGCTAGGATTGAAATCCGTAGAATTTGACATATTAGATGAGTGACTTGTGGAAAAAACTTGAGAGAAAGGAGATAAGCTTTTCTAATCCCCTCCTCTTGCAGAGGATAGTTGAATCCCCTTTTAAAAGAATTAAGTTATGGACCAGATAAGCTCTTATCTAGTCCAGTCTTTAAAATTTCTCACCAAACACAATATCAAAATCCAGTACAGTCTTATACTCCTTAATCTGTACACCAAACATGCCCTAAGAGTATAGTAAGATATTGTAAGTTGTTAAGAATCAATTTTTTTTTTCTTCTAGTTTGGTGTCCCATTTTGTGATGTACGGAAGGGAGTGCGGCGATAGTTTTGGTATGCTTTTCTATTTCTCAATTCAAAGCGTGAGGAAGAAAGGAACACAACATTATCACAATGGAAGAAGCACATATATACCATATCAATGATTAAATAGTTCGGGTTTTATAAATGATTTCGGTAATAATTAAGATGCTTAGCTCAATTTTATTTTTAAAATTTTTAAATTAGTGATCACATCAGTTTTAAATGAATATAATTTAAAAAATGAGGCTTGTTTGCTAACATTTTAAATTTTAAGTTTTTTTGCAAATTTTTTAAAGTTGAAGGAGTTTACCGTAACACACACCACAAATGAGAAATGAGAAAATTACCTAAACAACCACCTTTTTTTCATCTATTGACCAACATGACACAAATTTCTTATTCTTAACCAACATAACACAAAATTTAGTTAACTTTAGTTTAATTTTGTGTCATGTTGATCTAGTATTAATTTTTGAGTTATATTAATAAAATAGTCTTGAAATTTATGTCATTTAGGTGTTTCCTCTTTAGATATCAATTTTTGAAGTCAAGAAGGTAATGTTAAAGAGTGACCAAAGTTCATGGATAAAACTAGAATTTGTCACATAAATAGTAATAATGCACGACATTCCTCGGGAAAATTGAGAAATTATAGAAATAGCCACTTGTATAGACATATTTATGTTTTTGACCCTCATTTAATATTTGTTTGAATTTATTAACCCAACATACTTATCTAGACAACGTGAGCAGCAAGGTGTACTTGGAGGGTAATCCTGCAAATCACCTCTTGGAAAATCTCGTGTCATCATTGATTTTGAATTGGGCCCAGCATAGATCCAAATTTCAGCAATGGGCCTCAACAAATTAAGCCCAAATTTTTTTCTTCAGCCCCCACAAAACCATGTATTTCATTATTAAACCGTCCTGCTATACGGTACGGCTTTTGTTTTACCTTACCGTCTTATCCGCTCTGTTGTCCTTACCAAAAATCACCGTTAGGATTAAGCCTTCATTTAAATCGTTATTTAGTGTTACAATTCTTTAAATCAGAATTGATTAATCTTTTAAAATTAATTATAATTTTATTAATTTTATAAAAAAAGATAAAATTTAATTAGAATTAAGTCAAAATAAAAAATCTAATATAATTAGAATTAAACATGTGAAACCATCCCTCAATACATACACACAACTTCTAATTTCTCCCCCAAAAAAATTAAACAAAAATTAAAAACTTTAGAAATTCCCTATATAAACCCTAGAAATTCACCGTTCAATCCTTCTTTCCTTTTTCGTTCACCTTCTCTCTTTATCCTCTCTCTCTCTTTTTTTCTCTCTCTCTCTCCCTTCTGTTGGAAACTTTTCAATTTTGGGGGAATTAAGGATAAGAAAGCAGCTTTCTTCTTATCCAAAACTTCGTATTTCAAGCTCATGACTTCAAGTTTACAGGTTTGTCTCAAATTCTCTTTTCAAATCTTTGTTCTTTTTATATATGATTTCGTTCTGAATCTCAGTTTGTGCAATTTCGTGTTTTCAGTTGAGGATTTCTTTTTTAATTTGTTCATTTGTGATTAAAGTTGAGGTTTTTGTTGTTTGGTTTGGTACAAGATGGAAAATTCAGCTTATCTATGCTTGAATGTTCTGGGAAATTTTCTGCTTGGTTGCTGAGAAAGTCCGGGAAAGAAAAATGGGAACAATTTGTGTTAATGTTTAGTATTTGAGGTCACATTTGGGAAACTTTTGAATTTTTGCTTTATTTTTGGTCCTTTTTTTCCTTGAATTAAAATTTGGGATTATTTGGAGAATTAAAAAGGAAGAGAATTTGGGAGTTTATTGGGTGTTATTGCCTAAAAGTGTTTAACTTTTTGCTATTTCTGGAGTATTTGGTGGTTAATTCAATTTCTTTTGGTTAATTAGTTTTAGGGTACCTTAGTCTGAGAATAAGTAATAAGTAGTTCTTTGTAAAAAAAAAATTAAACGAGTATCGGCTTTTTGTTATCTAGGTTCTTTTGGGTTAATGATTGGTGGTTGAGGAGGAGACAATGGCATTGGTCACTCATCAAATGCAGGTAATTTATGACACAACGGCACCGGAATATCATGTAGGATAATTAGGTTTGTATGGAGATTTCTGTTATTTTACCACGGTCTCCACACTTTGCGCTTATGATTTTTATAAATCTGTGTGTGCATGGAGAACTTCTAAGTTCTAGATTGGTATTGACTGAAAAAACTGCGGGTGCAGGGTATGGTGACCATGGAACTGGTTTTTCATCAATCCTTTGTTAGGCTTAGTACGCATGTATGTTGGAATAGAGAAAATGCCGATTGCTTGATGGTATTTTGACGGCTCTCTTTCTTTATAACATGTGTTGGGAAGTGGTATCTTCCAATTGGTTGTTGCATCACTTAGCCCGAGCCTGTGATCCCTGGGATACCAACATCTGTTTGTTTTAGAATGAATCCCTGCCTGGCTGCCCCCATAATGCTTATTTAGCATGAAGATTTTACAGGAGTGTGTCTTCCATTTTACTTAATAAACCAAAGGGAAAAAAGTTGAAGACCATAGAAACCTCATCATGTAGACGAACCTGATTTTAAGCTTATTTTTCAAAATTGGTGAAGGAAATGACTTGGCTTTTGTTCACTTAATGAACATTTTCATGCAAAAATCCATGTTTTGGTTTTTACTCTCCCCCTATCTTCTGTATTTCAAGTTTTATCACATATGTTGTTTGTGGATTTACGTGAACTCCATTGATTAATATTTCCTCCATTTTCCATTTACTACTTTCCAGGGTTCTTATGTTACACTTCCCTCAAGGCCCTTGCCATGGATCAAGGGAATCAAATTGAAGAGATATGTCACAACAGTTCACATGGCTGCAAGAACAGATAGGCCGTTCCTACTAAAGCGGAATATTTATTTTCGGTATGAAATATATACACACATATGAAAATTTTGACTTTTATCCTTTCACCTACATGTTTTGAACAATGTGTCACAAATTTCTTTTTCTCTTTGCCATCACGTCTCAAACACTTTAATGCATTCTTTGAGACATATACACACAAAATTATATATCAATCCTCTTTTATAATGATCAAATAAATTCAGAAAACTTATTCCAGTGTAGGGGATTCTTGTGTACGCAGACCAAAACTTAAAGCTTTGCAAATTTCAGCCTTTAAAGGTAGTGCTCAAAATGGCGAACCTGGAGGAAGAGCAAGCGGATCAAAGACTGCCAAGAAATCAGTCAAATTAAAAGAGAGCGAGGGTGCCATAACAGAATCTCGGGATGCAAATGAGATTTCACTTTCCTACACCTCCGAGGCAAATGAGAGTGTCACATCATCCCCTGCTATACACAGATTATTCAAAAAATGGTTGACAAACCTGCGTACACAATCCTCAGGTGAAGCAGTGGATGGCATTTTAGAAGAGGAACCATCTCCAAGGGAGGTGTCAGAAACCGAACTAGGGACCGAGAATTCAGAAAGAAGTGAGATCCTAAAGGCGGTTTGGTGCCATTTTGTGAGTCTGGATGCAACAATTAAAATACCGTTGCTGATTTTGTAAGTAAAATGCTGCTTCTTTCCCTATCTCACTCTGTCTATCTCTCTTACCAGTTAGTCCACATTTTTTTGCAAGATTTTATGGTAAATTTGTTAATAAAGTCCTGGGATCATCAGGCAGATTGTCCAGGTGAGGAAAACGTTAAGGGATTTTTGAGATAAATTAAGAGGTGAACCCCTATTTTAGATTAAGGGCCCGTTTGGGGGGACATATGGAGATGTTATTTTGAAGGTTGGGTTGGAAATGTGTGTTTGGAGGGAAAACTTTTAAAAAAATTCTGTGATATAGAAATAGTGCAAAAATTTGAAATATGTTCGGAAAAAAATAAGCAAAATGGATCTTGTCTTGTTCGTCTCGTCGATACAAGCATTCATTTTGACATAAAAATCATCTCATTTTGATTTGAAATGAGAAAGTTATGACTTTTAAAGTTAAGTTTTTTGAAAATCGAAGAGTGAGAAAGTTTGATGTAGAGTTGAGATTCAGATGGTAAAATACCATCTGGAGATGTTGCCCCAAACGGGGCCTAAAATACTGAAGAATGGTCCACAACTTAGGCTTCATTTCCCTCCCTCTACTTTAGATGAGTTTAGTTTTTGGGAAATGGAAGGTGCACGCTCCTCCATTCATATCGTGTTTCTTTTGTAAACTGCTTTTTTAAGTTCTGTTTTGTCTACTGATAATTGGTGATTCCACTAATTAACCGCAAGGAAAGTGATTAAAGAATTGCGTGTCGAAAGGAAAATGGGTACATGAGCTAGTAGTGTGTCAAGGCTTAATCAAGCCTAAATCTTTAACCGCTCTAGGGCCTTTTTTCGGTAGTTGGCCATGGCATACGTCTTTGTGAGTATTCTTAATTTGCTCTAATAATGGTATTTTGATATCAACATCAGCATCATGTATTGGCGTATTGCGTATTTATAGTCTTGTTCCTTGTGTAACTAATTTGGGATATTTTAATTGTATCTATTATCATGTCTATAAACTCTAGATGCAAGATTGCGACAATTTTCTCTTCACTTTTTCTCATGCTTAAAATTCATCTTCTTAATCTGCAGCCTCCCTTTGTACCTGGCAGTTAATGTGTTGTATGGGGCAGAAGTTTCGAAGGAGTTGACTCCCTTGTGGGTTGCCGGGCCTTTAATTGTAGCTCTCTACGTAAAGATGCTTCGTTGGATATTTTCACTCTATGTCTGGACCTTCAAGCAGACTGTAAAAATCATTACGAACTTACCAACATACTACAGCAATCTTGTACAAGGAAAGCTTAAAGAGGAGTTCCGTTCTCGCTTTTGGCAACCTATAGTAAACATTAAAAATCTGAACTACAAGGAGTTTTCGAAAACAAAGCTGAAAGAATTGCAAGTATGGGTGGTGGAGAGGTACCTCGACTTTGTGGAGTCAATATGGCCGTATTATTGCAGAACGATCAGGTTCCTGAAGAGGGCTAATCTCATTTAGATTTTGAAGAGCGTGTACGGTGAGAGGTCTTCAGTCAGATAGGGACCGAAATTGAGTCGCTTCTGATGGTGACTTTTGAGGGAGTTTGACATTCATTAGAGACAGCTTAGCCAACCCGTTTTTGCGATGGGGTTCTCTGTATCTTTGAGATAGGCGAGGGACATGATTATGCGGAGTTGTCTGATTTATGTAATTTTTTATAAGGCAGTAATGTTATTTTTGGATGAGCTTGCTTCCAATTTGTTTCTATTGTGTTACGCTTCTATTGTTGATGATCCTTAATGAGATATAATGATTCAGAGTTCGGACTCGGAGCCAGCAATAGAGTTTTGGTTTTCTTAATGTGCGTTGGAAATTTTTCTCCATATTTTGTTGTGTGATTGATTGATTTTGTAGTTGATCGTTTTTGTACCACCTCCTTTGTCATGAGAAAGTATGCAGGACAAGTAAGGTTGACAAATAATTTGCATTTTTTTTTTAAATGAAAGAAGAAGAAGATAAAGAAAGGCCAAAAAAGAAAAAACCTTCATATTCCATGGGATAACTACTAAAGTAAATTTCTTCTTTTGCTAATTTATGCTCCTTTTCCCTCCCCCTTTTTTTTTTTTTTTTAACCGTGTTACCTTTTTTCTTTTAATTAGTTGTATTGCACGTGTTTTGTACGTGTGGAATAAACCAAAAAAAAAAAAAAAAACATCATGTGACGTTGATTAAGCCACCATATAGATGGCCACGAGTGCGGTAAAAAACAAAACAAAACAAAAAAACTGCCATGTGATGTTAATTGGGTCACTCTGTGGAAAGTCACGTGACATTGATGTGGTTGCCAAGTGACAATCACTGAAGGTAGGATGGAAAGCACAATCGTGCTTTTATTTATAATATATATATATATATATATATATATAGATATGGAGAAATTCCAAAGCTGCAGACTCAACTTCTTTGAAACGGAGATATAGCCAACAAAAACAAACGGTTAATTTCAAATTTAGCCCCTAAAGAATAGATTTTATCATTTTTGCTCCCTCCAACTGAAAGAGGGAATTAGTTCATCACAAGCTTATAACTCTGGAGACATCAATTTTTTGGACAGCTTTGATCTCGTATGGATCACGCGAGTCGCTAGTAAATGGTGTTAGTCACCTTTTGACCGCAAGTGATTAAGATCATTAAAAAAATATCGGTGTTTAATATAGTTGCAACTTATGATAGTATTAGAAGGAATATTATGTCATTTTGAGTTATAGAGGGCATAATGAGACCACTCACTCTATTATACGGAGGTTAAATTTAAAAAAGGTAGAAAAAAATCCCAAAAAAGAAAAGGCATGTAGACCTAAGGATTAACACTTCTCAAAATTATATCCACCAAAAAAAAGAAAAACACTTCTCAAAATTATTGACAAGAGTGTAAATTAGTAATTAATTTGTTATGTTATATAAGTGATACTAAGTGAGAGCACGAAAACATTACTAAATTTGCATTTTTTTTTAAGTTTGAAATGAAATTTTGATGTTAAAGTTGATTAATTTTTCATACATTGGTTATAATTTTTATTGACATTTCAGAGAAAAACAAAAATCCAACCGAAACCTTTAATTTAGACTTTTGTTTTAAACGTACCATAAATTATATTTACAAAGATAATTCATTGATTGTTCCACATCATACTCCATCATAAGATTGAATAGTTCAAATCACATCCCAAGTTTTTAAAATAATAATAACAATAATAATCAAATACCAATTTTTTTTAGGAAAATACTAAAAAAAAAAATAACACGTAAAAGAGTAAGGTAATGTAAGATGAGAAATGAAAATAATAAGATAAAAAGATAAGGCAATAAAGTATCTGAAGAAATTTTAAAATATATATATATATATATATATAATATATCTGAAGAAATTTTGAGGGGGAAAAAAACGTGCAAGTGAAGCTGAACAATAAAAAGGGGCACATATAAGATGGAGAAATAGAGAATATGTCCAAAACAGTTCTTCTCTCCCTCTCTCTAACCCACGTACAAACAACAACAAACAAAACTCGCCGCAGTCTCTGAGTGAGGAAAAAAAAAAAAAAAAAAAACTTCTGAAAATTCCCACCTTAGAATCTCCGAATTCCTTCACTTCCCACCACTTTGTACCTTAATCTGTTGAATTTCTCATCTGGGTATCCATAATTTTCCTTCTATTCTGATGGGTTCGCTGGAATCAATCACCCCCATGCGGTTTCGGAGTCTCTGAAAGACTCGGATTTTTTGGCTGCTTTGTTTTGCTCAAGAAAAAATGGCTGTTCGAGTTGGTTCCTCGTTCTCTTGCTTATTGTCTGCTGCTCTTTTTTCTCCTTCTCAGACCAGAAGTCCTTTTAAGGTATTAATTTTATTCAGCTTCGGTTGGTTACTCAGCAAAAAAAAAAAATGCTGCTAATTTTCTAGGAAATTTGATGTTTCAAGACGTGTAATTTAGGGATTTTTATAGGTCAGTGATTTAGCCGATTCTTGACATATTGCTCAGTGGGTTTTGAAATGCCACAAGGGGGAAATTTTGAATATTTTGATGGATTTAGTGGAGTAAACTTTATGTAAATAAATACATTTTTGTGTTTTTGTAATTCTTGTACAGAATCTTGTGTGATATATCGCCTTTATCTTTGCAGTTAGTTTGGTTTTTTAAGAATGGTTTAGAATTTAGGTTAGCTCATTTAACTTTGTTTATATATATATATATATATATATATGTATATATATATACGGATAGTCATATTATTTTTGCTGAAAATCACAGCTTCTACAATGCTGGCTGTTATTTAGCAGGAGAAGAGAGAAAAAGAAAAAGAGCTGGCTGTTATAGTAGAACTTTTAGTGATAGAATTTAATAATAGGTAAAGTGGAATTCATTGAGATATATAATATGGTTTGAATATTTTCTTCTGGAGACGATTATCAAAGTGTACGCATACGGAAAGGGCGAAATGAAACAGACTAGTTGTTTATGAGGACATCCTTTTGCTTGGGCTTAGGTTTGCTAGTTTCTGTTCTCTATTACCAAGTGATTATGTTAAAGATTGAAAGTAATAATGAATCTTGCAATCAATCTAGGGTCTTGGATGAAATAACATGAAAAATTACGGTAAAATCTAGTGCTCGGCCTGTGTTAAGGTGTTATTGAAATTGGAAATTCACGTTCAATAAGTATTCTCGTCTACTACTTTGGAATTGTTGAGGCAGTTGTATTCGGATTGCTACTATGATCTTCAATGGCTTAGTGACGCACAGAGGGTATGTGATCACATGTCGCACTCTGTTTCAACGTAATTGACAACGCAGTTAACAAACTAATATGGAAAATGATTTTGCTAGTTCTGATTCTTTCAATTGATACATCTTGTTATTTCATGCCATTCTCAATCATGAACCAAAACCGAGCTTGTACGGAATAGGTCCGTCATGGACTTTAGCTTATGTGGTCTTTTTTTATTTATTTCAGCTGAGCTTATCACGAGGATCTTACAACAACCAGCAACACGAAACTCACTTGCAAAGACACGCTAGAGGTAATTTCACATATTTATTGCCAAATTCAATGAATGCTTTTATTAACTTGAGGTAGTCCAAATTTATTTATTTAGAAGGTACTTTAATCTGTTAACACAAATGAACTGACTTATATAGTCATGTACCAGTGAGTTTAGTATCATTGCTTCATTTATTTCGTCCCATCCCGATAGAAATTTTCTGAACTTGTCTTGTGTACTTCTTTTGTTGTCATGAGTAGACAAGTCATGCATCCATGGAATACTGTACTCAAGGGTAAAGTCCCCGAAATGGCACGGTGCTCTCTTTGCAGTTTCCGAAGATCAGTCACTAGATGATGAGATAAGATTAGTTGCGTCAGATCAAGAAAATAACTATCCTAGCACCGAAGATATACCAACAGCAAGCAGTTCAAATTTCCATCTTGATGGTGCTGGTGGAAAACCTGGTCTAATCTCTTTTTATAACCGCCCGTACAAAATTGAGGATGAAGCCCGCACGGCTAGCCCAGAGAGGAATCCGAACAACCTCTTATGGTTTGTTGGTCCAGCCGTACTTGTGGCCTCTTTTGTATTTCCCTCACTTTATTTGCGCAGAGTGCTCTCGGCTGTATTTGAGGACTCTTTGTTGACAGGTGAGAATGCGTCTGCTGTTTTACGCTGCTTTCGAAGGTTGCTATTTTTTATGTCCTGATTTTCCAATTTATGACACTTCGGTTAGTAACTAAACCGAAGTTATGCCATTTTAATTGATGTATGTCTAGATCTTGCTAGGTATCACTTTGTTATGCCGCGACTTACATTACACTGTTTCAAAATGCCTCGGAGCATAATTCAAATTTTTTTGGTTCAATTATCAGATTTCCTCATATTGTTTTTCACGGAAGCTCTTTTCTACTGTGGTGTTGCTGTATTTCTTCTTCTGATTGACCGTTTAAGGAGGCCGACTGTCCTAGATTCTGCCGTAAATACTAATGACTCCCCTACCCCTCAACTGGGACAGCGAATCTCATCCGTTGCTGCTCTGGTACTTAGTCTTATAATTCCGATGGTGACAATGGGCTTAGTCTGGCCCTGGACTGGTCCCGCAGCTTCTGCCACTCTTGCACCATACCTAGTTGGTATAGTTGTCCAATTTGCATTTGAGCAGTATGCAAGACATACGAAGTCACTGTCATGGCCTGTTATCCCGATAATCTTTCAAGTAAGGACAGTTTACTTTTTCGGCATCCTTGTTGACTTTTGACTTCATTTTGCCATCGCAATTTGCATCCCTTTGAGAACCATAAATCATAGAGTTTCTTTCATGCTTGACAGGTGTACAGATTGCACCAACTGAATAGAGCAGCCCAACTGGTAACAGCTCTGTCGTTTACAGTTAGAGGCGCCGAGATGACATCGCATAACTTGGCAATAAACAGCTCCCTCGGAACGCTTTTGAACGTCCTTCAGTGTCTTGGGGTTACCTGCATTTGGTCGCTTTCAAGCTTCCTCATGAGATTTTTCCCTTCAAATTCTGTTTCTGCTCAATGAAGCATAAAACCCAATATAAAATTGGTGAAAACTAGTTTAGGCATGTTTTTGGTGGCATTTTAAAAGCAAATGGGTAAATGAAACATTTTGACTTGTCTAAAGCAAAGTTAGAAAGACTGTCAAGGATTTTTTTTATACGGAGATACCAAGTAAAAAATGCAAAAGTTGGTCAATTTTTTTTTTTTTTTTCAATTTTTTTTTTTTATGCTTCTATTTCCATGTTCTTTGTTGCAAGTGAATGCCGGTTGTACATAAACTATGTTATGCCACAGATTGTTCACTATTGTGGAAAATGAGCTTTCAATAACTTTGTTGGGATATTTCAATAAATTAGTTACATAGCACGCGTTTCGTTCGTGCGGATTAGACAAGCAAAGCAAAGTAGCATGAGCGAATAGACAAAATAGCAATATCCAAAAATAAATAAATAAATAACTGCCACATGGTGGCTATTGGAGTCATCACATGTCAATGCCACAGCAATGATCAAAAGGTCATTGTAGAGTATGATTCACTCTTTTATATTTATTAGTTTAAACTATTTCAGATTCAGTAAATTACATTCAAGATACTTTCTAGTCAGACCAAAGGGCTTGGTGACGAGGGGTGTTTTTGGGAATTGTGATTCGCCTCTGTGTAGAATGACACGTTGAAATTTAGATTAAGGCTTGTTTAGCATAGTTTTATAAAAATCGTTATGAGCTTTTTGAATGATCTTTATCTCTCAAGAGCTTCCAAACAAAGTCACAAAATGTGGATTCTTGAAAAAGTTTTTCTAAATAGATTTACTTATACGAGAGTTTCATTAAGACATCTTCATTCTAACACTACATGAAAATTCAAAAACCTTATTGACTTGATAAGTTTTTTTTTTTTTTTTTTTTTTTTTTTTTTTTTTTTTTTTTTTTTTTAAGTTTTAAACACCATTGAAAGATCATAATTTTTACTTCTCTTTTTCTGTCGGTGAAAAGTAAAAGTAAAGTAAAAACAAAAACTCTACTAAACAAATCCTAAATAGAAGTGTTATGTGGGGTGATTTAGAGGATATCACTTAAAAGTTTCGAATTTAAATGTATGAACCTGACTTTTATTTTAACATTAAGGTGATACAAATGAATTACTAGACTTCAGAAGTGGTATACAACCTCATTGACACTAGTTTCCTGCTCATCAGTTAAGAACTTGCAAATCCAGCCACTAATGTTGGACAATTTTGTTTTCCCACTTTTGCCCCTCAACTAACGCAAATCTAGCCAATAATCTTGGACAATTTTATTTTCCCAATGTTGCCCTCAGCTCAACTCAACTCAACTACAGGTCACGTGACTATCACATGACACGTTACCATTAACATGAAGAAAAAAACAATATAGGGGGTTCTTTTATATTGGACAATGGAGGGGAACGTGAAAATAGCTGTGTGATAGATAGTGCAATTTAGATTATTTTCTAATTAAATGATTTCATGCATTGTTTCCTAGCAAGCAATTTTATAGAAAATTTGGTATTTATAGACAAAAGTCAACATCCTCTACACAATTAAGATCATTAGAAAAGTGCCTAACAACTAAAAAGAAATATTAAGGTAATGAAGTCAAACTAACCAACACAAGCTGACAGCATAAAGATAAAATAGTGGTTTGGCCAAATACTATTTGATCAGATCAGCACCTATCATTTCTTTTCTTTGATTCCATTGATATAAAGCTACATTATCTCTATTTTTTGCAAGTATTTTATATATATATATATATAGATATATTCACGCATACACATAACCTTACATGACAAATCAGTCATATCTTATATCACTTTGTTTTATTTTTAAAAGCGGTTTATATTACTAATTTATTTTTCTTCTTCTTCTTCTTTTTTAATATGAAATTGATCAGTCATTCAACAAACTTGTCAACGCTTTATTTTTTTTTATTAAGAAATGAATTATTTATATTATTTTTTTTGGAGAAAGAACAATTTCTTGAATAAACATAATTTTTCAATTTGTTTGTTTGATACATGTTCAATAATGTACCTTCTCCTTTGGCTGTATATCTTTGCAATATTGCCTCTTGTCTCTCAGTGGTGTGACAATGTATATCAAAATTCTAGCCATGTTCTTATTCTATTCTTTTTTTTTTTTTTTGGGTAAATAATTCTTCTTAATTTCAGAGTTGGTAGTGTATACATTAACATTCTTAATTTCTCCTTTTGTGACTTCAAACTCAGATTAGGTTGAGAAGACAGATATTCTCATAGAATTACTCAATTGATCTTTTGAATAAAAATATGAGACATCTTATATTCTGGCAAGAACTAACAAGAGGATGTCAATTCGGTGTTTGACTAATACATGTTTATATATGATTATACTTTAGATTAGAAAACGTGAGCACTTTTTAGAGTAAGAATTCTATTAGGAGAAGACACCTTCCCGGTAGAATTATATTTTAAACCGTCAAATTTATAGGTCTTTCATCAATTTTGCAATATTTTTTTATTTTTTTATTTTTTGTATAATTTGGACAAGATTTAAAAGGAAAAAAAAAGTCATTTGGATTTAAATATATTGTAGGATTAAATTATTTAGAGTAAATAACAAATTAACTATATGAATAATTTATTTACTTGTAAATTTACTATTTACTTCAAACTTTTGAAAACCATGTTATTTACTTCAATTATTTAAAATATAATTTACTACAATTTCCTCCATAATATTATAGTTATCTACTTCTCCTTTTGTTATAGTTAAAAAATAGAACTTCCTCCAGTAGTACAACTATTCCAAACTAAACCTATATATTATTGAGCAATTAGATAACTTTTTTGTAACGTACAATTTAGTAACTTTTAATTCCTAGGAAAATCTTGCACATATATATGTATATATATTTATATTGAAAATCCTAGGAAAATCAAAAAGTGAATCAGCTTTTGTGTTATTGGCAAATTGTCTAGCAAGTCTTTCTTAACATCATTTTCCTGTGATTTTAGTGGGACAAACCTGTTGCCTTTTGATCCAAATTGATTGCCTCTGCTTAAATCCTCAAAAACTAGCAAAGTTGAAAAAGAAATTAAAAAAAAAAAAAAAAAAAAAAAAAGCAATATGTGAATAAAGGGGTCCCCCAATAAACAGTTCTCCATAACAAAGAAAATCCAATTTTGAAGCAATCTATTTGTCCTCTTTTGCTTGGTTTATCTATAACAGGAATCCTTTAATATATACTAAAAATTCTCAATTATCTCTTAACCCTTTTAAACAAACCTCATTAGGCCATTATTTGGATCCATAACACCAAACCTCACATGATTTTTGGCTCTATTCCTGTTTTTCAACACAATTTCTTAAGCTGGTCAGACCACTGTGAATACTTATCAAAATAGTAGTTGCTAAGCTTCTGTGTTTTCTTCTTGTATTTAATTTGGTGTTAGGTCGTTTTAGGTTGAGAGGGAGGAGGAAAATTTCATGTTTCAACTCTTTGATTATATCCCTTGAAATTCAAGAAAGTTTATAACAATAAAAGAAAATATATATTTTTCATAGATGGTAACGACTTTGGTTATTGTCTTTTATATCATTGTCAGATCGATAATTATCACAGGTAATTATTTTAATTATCAATCATCATCATAACATGTGTAATAGTAACTTGTAGTAATTACTATAAATACTAATTGTGACGTTAGTGATGGAGTCTAAGGTTGTTGTTTCAATGGGGCTTTTTTTTCCTGAATTTTTTGCTGGGACAAATAAAATTTTTTAAAAAATTTAGAGAGGATATATTTTAATTTGATGTAAATATATGTATATTTGAGTAGAGAGAAAATTATGTTTTCTCAATTATTGTGGCGCTAATTAAAATATATGAATATTTGGCGTAATAAAATGGATTTTCTTAATTTTTATGGAGGCTATTTGTTAAAATGACAAGAATATAAGTAAATTTAAAAACAAAAAAACAAAAATGTGAATGGGGGCTCAAGCCCCCACTTGTTATGGCGTGGCTCCGTCTATGAATAACGTGACAATGACACAAATCAAAATCAGTACTATCCATGACACGGTTTTTTTCTTTCGGTTTTTATTTAAAAAAAAACCCCCCAAATATTAATTCTCTTCATAGGCTAGAAGGAAAAATGTGTCAAAATTTGTCTCTACCAAAGGCAATTCAATCAAGAAAAAAGAGAAGGGCTCTCAAGCCGCAAATTTGTAGTACTTTCAACATCCACTAGCAAAGGGCCATTGATCATGGACATGAAAATATTTGCTAATGCAAAAGCAAAAAAAGAAAAAACAGTACAAAGGTTCATGAATAATGGTTTGTCCTATATGTTGAGGTGGAGACATTTTGTGGTTTTTGATTAATATAATGGAATTACACCTATTTAGTTGACAATCCATGAAGCTCATTTGAACCCATCTATTAGAAAGTCAAATCGGCTTAATCTTTTGGAATTTGTTTTCCTAGTGGTTCCTTTCAAGATTCTTCTGAATACGATGTGGAATTCTTATTTTTACATTGGATGAAATTAGGGGGTCCGTTTTGGAGCATTTTACAAATAATTTTAATTTTTGGATGTGAATTAAAAAGAGAAATTTTTTTTTAAATGTTGTTGATGTATATTTTTTTAGATTGTGTTTAATTGTATTGCTAAACAAATATTTAGTTCAAGTACAAGAAAGAGTTAAATTATATTTGGGTACATTTATGAAAATATTTTTTGGGTATATAAACCCTAAAAATTGAAACGCAAATAAGAAAATAACATTTTTTTTTTATTTAGTAGTGGAGGAATCGAACTCTACATCTCATACTCGAGTAATCATGAAAATGATATTTTATATAATCATGAAAATAATATTTTATTCTCTCATTTCTTAACAAAATACGAAATAAGTTTTTTATTTTGTTTTTTGTTTTCTGATTTGGTGCATCTCTAGATCATTTCCAAAATGTCTTCTTGAAATCATGAGATTTCATTTGACACCGTTTCCAAATCAATATCAAACACCACCTACACATCCTAAGCCCTTTTTTTTTTTTTAATTTAATTTTTTTAAATTTTTGGAACTCATCATGGAGCCTAGAGAGAGCCCCACTTCACTTTTTTCTATCAAGGACACGCAAGTGGGTGGTTTTTTGTTAAAAACTTTTTTGTTCTTCTTTCTTTCAACAATGCCCATGACAATATCTTATCTCCGTCACTTCCCCACACTCACAATCTACTAAGACATGCTTCTTTTTTCCTTTTTTTTTTTTTTTTTTTTTAATTCCACATTTTCCTTGAGATGAAAAAGTGAGAGCAAATTAACATCCACACCTTTTTATGTACTATACTACAAAAAGGTAAATATAAATAAATAAACAAGCTAACTTGGAGAAAATTATAGTTTAAAAACTTATAATATGGACTAATTAGGCATACTAGCTTCAAGTGAACTATATAAACCCCAAGAAACCAAATTATCCCACCAGCTTTCTCTTCTTCCTTATTCTCTTCTTCTTACCTTATTGGAATTTGAGCTTCTCTTGTTCTTTTCTTGTCTTTTTTTTCCTTTTTTTTTTTTTTTTTTTTTTCCTTTTTTATGGAACTCAGTTTCCCAAGTATCTATACTAGATATTCTAAACCTTGTTCCTGAAATACCTTTGTCTGAATGGCTAGAATCCAATTGTCTTGTCTCATGTTGTTCTTTGTAGTGCTTGGTGTTGTGCTAATTGGTGTCCATGGATCAGAGAATTCCTCCGATTCCGATTTGCTTCTGCGAATCAAATCGGAACTCGACGATCCAAACGGAGTCATGGAAGGCTGGTCTCTCGAATCCAATGTGTGCAGCTGGTATGGCCTGACATGTTCATATGAGCAAGTTGTGGGACTGAACCTGTCTTTGTCAGGGTTGTCGGGTTCAATTCCCCGCGATCTCTCGCGCCTCTCTTCGCTTCAAACACTCGATCTTTCATCCAATCTCCTCAACGGTGTAATTCCTCCGGAGCTAGGGAGGCTTCGGAGTCTCAGAGTTCTTCTCCTGTACTCAAATTACGTCTCTGGTAAGATACCTCCGGAGATAGGCCTTTTAAAGAACCTGCAAGTTCTTAGATTAGGAAACAACATGTTGTTGGGTGAAATCACGCCGAGTATCGGAAACTTGAGTGAGCTGAGAGTATTGGGACTTTCCTACTGCCAATTCAACGGAAGCATCCCGGCGGAGATTGGCAACTTGCAGCATCTGATATCACTTGACCTGCAGAACAACAGCCTGAGTGGACTCATACCAGAAGAGATTCGCGGCTGCGAGGAGCTTCAGAACTTTGCGGCGTCGAACAACATGCTTGAAGGCGATATCCCATCTTCAATGGGATCTCTTTCATCACTAGAAGTTCTGAACCTGGCAAACAACACCCTCTCTGGATCAATCCCCGCCTCATTCAGCGGCCTGCAGAACTTGAAGTACTTCAACTTGCTCGGAAACAGATTGAGCGGAAACATCCCTTTCGAGCTTAACCGGTTATCTCAGCTTGAGGTGCTTGACTTGTCAAGAAACAAACTTTCAGGAGCCATTTCCCTGCTCAACACTCGGCTAACGAACCTAACGTCTTTGGTTCTCTCCGATAACGCATTGATCGGCAGCATCCCAAGCAACTTCTGCCTCGGAGATTCGAATCTACAACAGCTTCTTCTCGCTCGAAATAAGCTCTCTGGGAGATTTCCTCTGGAGCTACTAAGCTGCTCATCACTCCAGCAATTGGACCTTTCAGATAACGGCTTTGAGGGAGAACTACCGCCTTCTTTGGACAAACTGGAGAACTTAACCGATTTGGCGCTTAACAACAACAGCTTTACCGGAGTTTTACCTCCCGAAATCGGAAACTTGAGTAACTTGGAGAATCTATTTCTGTTTGGCAACATGATCACAGGTAGAATCCCGGTGGAGATTGGGAAGCTGCAGAGGCTAAAGAGCATTTACCTGTACGATAACCAGATGTCGGGACACATCCCGACGGAGTTGACAAACTGTTCGAGCTTAACCGAAATTGATTTCTTCGGAAACCATTTCTCGGGGTCCATTCCCGACACAATTGGGAAACTTAAGAATCTGGTTCTGCTTCAACTAAGGCAAAACGACTTCTCCGGTCCCATCCCTCCGAGCATGGGATACTGTAGAAGGCTTCAGTTCTTAGTCCTGGCTGATAACGAGCTATCGGGTTCATTGCCGCCGACATTCAGATTCCTCTCAGAATTAAGCACCATCACTCTTTACAACAACTCCTTTGAAGGCCCTCTTCCGTCATCTCTTTCGCTCCTCAAAAACCTCAAAATCATTAATTTTTCGCATAACAGATTCTCGGGAAGCATTTCTCCTCTCACGGGCTCGAATTCTCTCACCGCCTTGGACTTGACAAACAACAGCTTCTCAGGGCCTCTTCCATCTAGCCTAGCCACATCAAGAAATTTAAGCCGTCTCCGCCTTGCATACAATCGTCTCAACGGCAGCATTCCTTCCGAGTTCTCCCAGCTGACGGATCTCAATTTTCTTGACCTCTCGTATAACAGCTTTACCGGAGAAGTCCCGACTCAACTGTCAAACTGTACAAAGCTTGAGCACTTTTTACTCAACAATAACCAACTCACAGGCACAATGCCTCCATGGTTAGCTGGCTTACAACAGCTCGGTGAGCTGGATTTTTCATCCAATAATTTCCATGGAAGAGTGCCTGCAGAGCTCGGGAACTGCTCGAAACTACTCAAGCTTTCCCTGCACAGCAACAATCTCTCCAGCAATATCCCGTGGGAGATTGGAAACCTCACTTCTCTCAATGTCCTTAACCTGCAAAGGAACAACTTGTCGGGACCAATCCCGACGACAATCCAGCAATGCCAGAAGCTCTACGAACTGAGGCTCTCGGAGAACTTCTTGACAGGCTCTATACCAGCCGAATTAGGGGGGTTGAGTGAGTTGCAAGTAATCCTGGACCTGAGCCAAAACCTCTTATCCGGCGAAATTCCATCGTCTCTCGGGAACTTGATGAAGTTGGAGAGGCTAAACCTGTCCTCCAATCAGCTCCGAGGGGAAATCCCTCCGTCGCTCGGGAAACTAACCAGCCTGCACATGTTGAACCTGTCGGACAATCATCTCGGAGGACAAATTCCCTCGACCTTTTCGAGATTCCCACTCAGCTCCTTCATGGGAAATGATCAGAAGCCCTGTGGCCCACCATTAGTACCGTGTTCGGAATCTGAGGGGCAAGCGAAAAGGCAGCTTTCCAACGCGGCAGTGATAGGAATCATAATGGCCATTGTGTTGACATCCACATTCATATGCTTGGTGATGATTTACGCCATGCTTAGAATGTGGTGCAACTGGAGAAGAAGAGTCTCGATCTCGAACTTGGATGCGAACGGCGGGTTTGATCAACCGAACAAGATTGGAGAAGAGAAGACGAGATGGGGCTTGTTAGGTGAAAAATGGAGAATTAATGTTGGTGAGTACTGGAAAGTTGAAAGTCCTAATACCACCACAGCTTGTATTTTCAACATCAAAATGGATCAAGATTCCATGGAAAAGACCTTAGTGTGAGCTACACACAAAAAAAAAAAAAAAAAATTTCTTTTTTTCTTTTTTTTTTCCTTCTTTTTTTTGGTTTCTGGTTTTGATGTTGTAAATTTGTTACTCATATTTTTTTGGAACTTGTAAAACAGTGGCTTGTAGATAAAACCTGTTAATGTCAATGGCTTAATGACTGATCAGAAGAGGAAATCATTTTCATGAGACGTGTTCACTTGAAAACTTCTGTAGATGAGTAATAATACAAATAAATTATGAGGGAAAATGTTGATGAAAATTATCTATATGTGATTCTGATATATTGCATTTGCTAGTTAGTGCTTGACAAGTTGGTGTGACGACAGTCACGGGCCTACCACATCAATATCACACACGTCCAACACCTCCTCAGATTAGGAGAAACCATAATTCTTAACACAAGTGACTGTCATTATTATATGAAAATTTGGCAAAAAAAAGTCCCTTTTGTAGGTGAGGGCTCATCAGCTCATTTCTCTCAAATTTACTTCCGGCGCAACGGTGTGGTGCCTTACTGCACCATAAGGCGAATGTGCAGTAGCATTCGTGGTGGTGCTTTAGGAGTCCGATGTACAGCATCCAAAATCAGAATGAGCTTTGCTGGTGGACCACTGCTGTCCCTTTCTTGAGTGTACAACCAAGATCAGAATGAGCTTGCCAGTGGACCACTGCTGTCCCTTTCTTGAGTGAGCTGAAGCGCAGCCGTCTTGTCCACTGAACTAGCTAAACAGATGGTTTTACCCCATTGAGACTAACTCAACAAGTGGAAGTATAGGGGTTTGAATAGAATTTTTAGGTTCGAAACCTGAAATTATTTTTTATTGATCTTTAGTAAGTGCTCAGTTGCTCCTTGAGCTTCCTCAATTGAAAAAAAAAAAAAAAAAAAAGGAGCCCCCAACAACAACAATTTGGATGGTTTGATCTGACACTTATAATGGCATACTCGCTTTCTAGAACAGTTTTATATATTTATATATATATATATATATATTATAAATCTCAAGTAAAGAAAGTAACAATAATGGTTTTCACTATCAAAAGGAAAAGAGATACAGAATTTTTCATCATCAAGTAAATGGCCAATTGCATGGTCCAAAGATGGGCAATAAAGTCGCACAATTCAGGAAAAGTAGAAAGCTGATTATGGGTATTTTTCATATCATTCAAATACACAACATTAGAGCTTCTACACTGTTATATTTGGTGATGGAGAGCATCGACATTACACCGTCTTTACACAGCTTTAACACGACAGATACACATTGTGCCTGTAGTTTCTGGGGGCTTCTTATATTATAGCTGTCACAGCTGAGCAGAGTTGTTGGCAATGGCACCAGCATTTGCGAGAAGGGTAACAAGCTGACCGGACTGGTGCAACTCCATGACCGCTGCAATGATTCCCCCAAAAACAAAACAAATAAAGTTTAGAATAAAGCTACAATACATCCTAAAGCACAGTCTAATTTCAGCCGTTGGATAACAAAAGGCAATGGTATAAGCTGTTGAAAGTCTGAACTTTAAGCTGAAAACGTATTATGAAGGACCGCGACCGTTGCTTTTTCTCATATAGTGCCAGGGATTTGGACGACATGTACCTTAATTTTCATGTAAAGGGTGGGATCGGTTAAGGGAAATCCAGACTCATTTGATCAAATCCTAAGAGCAGCTAACGATGTAGTTTAAAAATAAAATGTAGCAAGCGACTAAAACAAAAGGAACAAATGAAATTGATGGGCTTACAATCACAGCCACCAATGTTTTTCCCTGCTATGAACACATTAGGGACGGTCTTTCGCCCCGTCCACTCGGCTAGAGCTGCTTGCATTTCATTTCCATCACCTTCACCAATAGAGACAAACATTTGCCTATAAATACATACATATATATATATATATATATATATATAGAAATAAACTTATGCATACAAACAATTGAACTTAATAAACACAAGAGAAACTTCCCAAGTTCTATTAAAAAGTTTACAAGTCTAAAAATTGTAGAGTTCTAGGATTAAGGATGGGACTAATGAACATCCAAAACAACTCAGAAGCAGTGATTTCCCACTTTCCAGTTTGATGCTGCAATCTTTTAAAAGGGTTTAAGGGTCAAAAACCCTTTTGATACATATCAAAAGATTTTTGATACAGATGTGACGGTCAAAAACGGGACGGTAAGTTATTTTTTCAGTACTTACAGTAAAAATCTCCAAGGTTTAAATATTTAAAAATTGGAAATAGTTTGTGACTTGTCCTTTACCATCCTAAACAAGGTCTTGTTTGTTTTTTCAACTAAACTGTACTTTTTCATCTCAATTTTTATCTTTCCCTGAAAAGTCAACAAAATTTATAACTAATTTTTAAAAAATCAACCAACTCAAACTTAAAAATTTCATCTCATCTCAAACTCAACCCAAATACCAAACACCAATCGAACCGTAAACCATCTAACAAGAACCCAAAAAGTCATGTCAAGGTAAGTTTTTTTGGGATTGCAAACTGAAGCAAAATTAGGAAGACAAAAAAAGTCCCAAACAGACAGGAAACCACAAAAAACAACATGGCTAAAAGAAAACATACGTTCCTCGTTCAGTTCAATGACTTTGAAAGCTGCTCCAAGCTGTGTGAACAAATTCTTCACCCTCGTACAATACCCACAGTAAGTTTTACTGCCAATAATCCAAAAAAAAAAAAGAAGTCAGTTCATAACCAAAAAACTAAACTAATTATATATATATATATATATATTCAAAATTGAAAGCAAAACCAACTTAGAAGCCAAAGTTGAGGACTTTTAGTTTCAAAGATAAATCGCAATTTCGAGAATTAGATGATCCGGGTAATCTTAAAAACCGAAGTAAAATTGAATGTTCTGATATATATTTAAAATAAATAAAAGAGAGAGAGAGAGAGAGAGAAAGACCTGAAGACGACGACGGGGTTAGAGGAGACGATCTGCTTGACTTTGTTGAGCGCCATTTCAAGCTCTTCCTTGCTTATTCTTCTGTTTAATCCCAGCACCGAACCCATTTTTTCTTTTTTATATATCTATATATGTGTGTGTGTGTGTGTTTGGAAATAGAGATAGAGATCAGACCACCAGGTGTTGCAAGGTCCTTAATGGACTCTTTCTGGTGAAGAGAGAGAGAGAGGGAGAGAGCGAGAACAGGTGTAGGAAATAGAGAACTGCTTGGTGGCACCGGGAAGGAAGAAGAGAAAGGCGTTGTCAATGACAAATTCTGAAATTACTGTTCTGTCCCTTTGTTTTTAACTATTTTTACATGTTTTTTGTCGTTTCACAATATGTTTATTTAATTAAAATGGATTATCTTATCTTTGTCTTTAAAATCTAAGGTCGTTTTTTTTTAATCATCTAACGTCATTTTTAATTTGTCCTCTAAACTTAAATAATAAAAAATTACTTAAATCTTTTTATTAAAATAGATAGAAAAAAAAAGAGTCAAATTCGATCATGTTATCTTCTTTTTTTATTTTTACAGTTTTACTTTTTTGTTTTTTTGTTTCAATTTTACTATTAACTCAAACAATTTAAAAAACTTAATAAACACACAATCAATCAAAATCCAAATTTTACAATCCAAATCTTAGTACCATATACATACTTAATTTGATATTAGCAACAATCTTAATAGAATGATGTTAGTCAAAATAATTCATCTATTTTTCCATCTGTTTTTAATCAATATCTTAATTTATGTCGACTATTGTTTTCGTCGTCGGTGGTAATATTCTTGCTTTAAATCACTGGCCGTTTACACCTTGTGTCGTTTTAATTGTCGTTTTCCATATTTTGTTGTTTTTAGTTGCTGCCGTATCAAACTTTTGACGTCGTTTCTATTTCTTTTTTTCTTTTTTTTTCCTTTTGTTTCAAAAGGTCCGTCGTTTATATTGTCGGCTTTCAGTTGGTCTATTTCTTTTGTCGTTTACGATATTATTGTCGTTTTAAAAAATCTCATCTTACATGGTTACAATATGGGGTGTCCTCGTTGGGCACCATTAATTTTCAAGGGCTTCCTTGCTCTATTAGTTTATCCGTTCGAGCGCAGCAGTACGTATCCCCATTCCATGTTGCAACGTTGTTTTAGAGTATAAGTTAATTTTGTTTTCTATAAATTGTCGTTTTTCTTTTTTTTTTTTTTTTTTTTTTCTCGTCGTTGTTCTTATTCTTTTTCCCCAACATTGTCGTTGTAGTGTAGAAGATGGTCTTCCTTGCTCTTTCTGTTCAAGCCCAGCAGTACGGATTCCCTGTCCATGAGACGAGGTGTTGCAAGGTCGTTTCAAATGTTGTCGTCGTTTTACTTTTTTTTTTTTTTTTTTCCAATATTGTTATCCAAGACATCGTTTTTCTTTTCTTTTTTTTCCTCTCTCTTTTTTCTTTTAAGAGTTTTTTTTCCTTTTTCATTCGTCAGATTGTTGTTGTTGTTGTTGTTGTTTTTTTTTTTTTTTTTTTTTTTTTTTTTTTTTTTTTTTTTAACAATTTGTCATCGACTAAAATTGAAAGAAGAAGAAGAAGAAGAAGATGAAATCGTGGACTCGTCACTTTTATCTATTGTCGTTTTTCAATATCTCGTCGATTTAGCATACGAGTCATTTAATATTGTGGTTTGTGAAAGATATTAATTGTTTCCTTTATTATCAATTTTTTATCCTTTCAAGTCATCGTTTTTCGATGTGTATGTTGTATTTTCACATTGCTCTCATTCCCAAAATCGTCATCATTTTTTCTTGTTGTGGTTTGTGGAGGCCTGTCATTTTGTATTTGACTATTTATGATGTCACTGTCGCTTTGTGTCTGTTGTCGTTTCCTATACTCTCTTGTTTTCGAATTGTCGTTTGTGAAATAATGATGGTTTACTAATTTGGTGTCGTCTTATTTCTTGTCTCTTTTGGTCACCTTTAATTTTCATTTTGTCGTTTATGACGTTTCAATCAATTTCTAGTCTTTGCCGTTGTTCTTTGTTGTTGTCGTTTGTGAAGTTCTTATGGTTTTTTAAATTTGGCTATCGTTTTCATATTGTCGCGTATAATGTAATTGTCGTTTCTCCTTTTCTTTTCTTTTTTTTGTCGTTTGTCAGAAACAAGAGTGTTGTATGATATTAACAATATGAAAGGTGAATTTCCACCAGTAAACTAAGTGAAACATCACATTGTACATGTAACAGACTCATAAATCATTTACTTTCATGGCCATCGAATGAAAATCTTAATTTCTGTTGCATACAAGCCAAACCCCACCAAGAAAATCAATCTCCCATTTTTCAGTTCTCCATAGAAGTTTCCAAAAAGTAGTAGTTTTAGTCTAATCTGTGTATCTCCTGGTTCTTCACTACTTGGATGCAAAAATGGCTTCTAAGTCTTTGTGCAACCCTTTCGGCTTCGCCTTCGAATCGGAAGAGGTGCTCTTACTTGGGCTCCCACTCCTTGTGGCCCCCCAAATCCCACTCCGTCTAGTCCTACTGCTTGAAGGATCAGTTGGAGCTCCTCCACTTCCTTCTCTGCTAAAGCTAGCCTTTGCCAGTTCTCTCAACTGTTTCAGCCACGGTTTGTCGTTCGACCCCGAGCTCTGGCTCGAGCTTTTGTACCCCTCGGATGATTGGATACCACTCTGAGTCTGTCCCTGCCTAGGCTGTGAGAATCTGCTCTCAAGTTTTTTGATCCATTTCTGTGGGATGAACAAGAGTACACACCCAATTGTAGCTATTTTGAAGCCTTTTGAAAAAGACTTTTCTCTACTTTCCAAAAGCACTATATGTCTATATAATGCATACCACTCATTCATTAGCTGTGCTAAATATCCAACTAGGAATAGTGTCACCATTATGATCCCGACTACGGTCTCGCCCCTGGATGATAATTGCTTCTCCGAGAGAGTTACACACGCGGCGAATAGTCCTACTTGGCAGGAAAGCGAAACTATCTCAACCAGTTGAACCTTTTTCTTGATGAATGGCTTCTTGAGAACTAGGAAGAAGAGCTGAAAAGAGGTAAGGCTCAATAGGGTCAATGATGGAGCTCTAGAGGACCAGTTCTCCATGTAGAGACCGGCCATGACTCCGAGGCAAACCCGCTTGATAGATTCGAGTAGCGTGTAGTATATTCTCAGTATTCCAAACAGTTTCTGAATGAAAGGTGCTTCTGCATCTTCTGTCTCGTCATCAGAGGCGATGATGCGGTCGCCACGCTTGCTGGGATTGCCACCACTAGAAATCTGTGTGAGCATGTACTTTGGAGGGCCTCTTAGGTCTTCAAATAGAGGGCCTAAGATGATCAAATAAATTGAGCTTCTTTGGCTTTTCCAAGTCCACTGGCCCCTTTTGCCAGGACCGAGTGTGACCCTGACAAGTTCTTGATACCAATGAAATGTTTGGCCTTCTCTATGGACTTCCTTGTACTGAAGTAGCTTCCCAAAAGTGATTCCGTAAGAGAGGAAAAGGAACAAAGCTAGTACCAAAAATGCCACTATGCTCAACAACAGAATCCCAACAATAGTCTCTGATGAACCCTTTCCTTCAAGCAAGAAAGCAAGATAAAACCGAAACATAAATGAGTACGTATTTAAATTCTAATAATCGCGAAAACGACTAATCATCAAGAATTCTCCAAAACAAACACTTTTGTAGTAAGATATAGTTTTGAACCATCAGATCACATCAGAATCAAAACTATATGAAAATCTTGCGATATCTTAACATGATTACTTTACTTGTAAGAAAAAACTAGGATAATAATATACTAGCTAAAGAGAAAGGAAAGAAAATGACATCCAAGATACCTTTAACAAGGGCAGCAGAAACCTCTGAGAGACAAGGAAGTGCGAGAACGATGAGAAAGATTTCGAATCTTGGGAATGTGAATGCTTTATAGCCCCTCGGATTTTCAGAACTTTTGTTCCTCAACTTCATCAAGAAAAGGAGTAAAACATGCAACAATACTAAGCTGCCACCAATCAAACCTAACCAGAACATGCTTCTGTCAAAATTTTTCCACCTACGAAAAGGAATAGAAAACCCTTTATCAATAACTTCGGTAAAATATTTTTAATGGCCCGTTTGGTTCGTAGGTTTGAACAAAAAAATCAAATTTTTGTAGCAGAAAACACTGTATAAAAAATTTTTAAATTGTGGGTTCGAACCTATGAACCAAAAGGAAAATTTAACATGTTTCAAAGTATAACTATGTGACACTCTGAAATATACAGGCAAATCAAGCAAATGTATAACATATGATTTTTTTGTGCTTTCTATCAACATACCCATCTGAGTTTTCATCGTCCAAAAGTTCTTTAGCTTCTGGTTTAATATTCGGGTTCTGCAATAACACAATGTACTCATCATCAATAAATCTCTACTCGATACTTGTAACAGAAATCAACCAAGCCACAAGAGAGGTTAGCATTTATGACCTCAAAATAGAATCTGTATTCCATTGGACCAAGTGGCAGGCCATATAGCGGAGCAGTCATATTTGGATTCCCTTCCTTCAGTTGCAGGCTTCGAAAACTTTCCGGATCAAAAACTTTAGGGGTATAAGAACTTGAGCTGGTATAAGGACTGAAGCCCACTATTACCGGGTTTGTGTGCCCATTTTCCCACGGGAGATCGAAATAGGGAATACTCCACTGAATGCCTCTAGCAAATTCATAGTACTCGACTGGCAACATGACTGCCAACCATCTAGACAGTGCAAAAACTTGAATGTAGCAAGCAATTCTCTGGACAACAATAAACAAAGAAATAAAGAATTTACTTTCGTAATTCGAAGTATCCAACTAAAGGTATGATTACTAATTAGTAATGAGAGATTTTCTGAGATAAGTTACGAAACATACGAAAAGATTCCTTGCAGGATCAGTTGTCAAAGAAGATGGTCCTCTAAATGTCCAAAAAATTTGAAGGCTTGCGGTTGAAAAAGTGAGAATTCCCGCGGCAAGAGATGTTGCCAAGAACGAAGCGGTTATAAGTGCAGAAACTATGGAAGATATCAAAGGTACTGAATCTGTACATATGGCTCAAACTCATGTCATTTACTTGTTGAACATTTTGTAAATGATTAGTTGTTGAACATTTTAAGTGGAAAAATAGATCCTTACAATGCCTCACTTGTAGAACATTGGACGCGAGATTTCTGTTTCCAGAAACATCCCCGGTAACATTTTCGGGAATGTTGACAGATACTATGTCATCACTTGCTTGTATGTCAATGATGTATGTGCTCCTACTTATTTGGTGAAAACTGGAGAATAAAACACATTGAAATAGGAACTTAGAAAAAATTAAGGTTACACAACCTTAGCCCAGCGATAATTTCATATACATCACAAAGTTGAGGTCTTGAGTTTGAATCACCCTACCGCCCAAATTTGGATGCGTGTGTACTAAACAAACAAATTTTAGATAGCCAGAATGAATATACTTGCCTCTGGATATTCCCTCCCGAGACTGATACATAAGAAGAGTTGAAACCAAAGACGGGTTTCACAAATATTATTGATATCGGAATATTGCGTTTTCTTGTCCTCACATTAGATGTGGTGCTCAACTTCACAGCAGGCCTATTGAAATCTATAAGTTCAAGGCTCCACATTAGAATAAAATGAATATCCAGAAACAGAAATGCTTTTCTTTTATGTTACTTCGGAAATCAAAAGCAGCTCTTACCGTAAAGGAAAGTTACGGGCAAAATTGGAGAAACTGGAGTCCCTTGTCTGCTTATTATAAGATTCGAGTTGAGACTCAACGTGACTACGGAAATGCTAGAAAGATTTTCAACCTGTAATTAATCAAATTGAGCAAGCACAGGCTATGAGGAGAAGAAGACTTTGAACTAAGATATAGAAGAAATTGGCGTGCTAAATTAAGTACATTTAGAACTATAAACAACTGACCAGAAAGCCAAATCTGCGGTTCCCCGCGGTTTTCCCACTAATGGGAAGGAGTGATCCCTGAGTTATGTTCAAAGAGTTTAGAATTTCTGAAGATGAATTAAGGACTGGTTGCGAGAAATATAGATACACTTTGAGGTGATTGTAGTTATTAGTTGCCAGGACTGTTCTAGTTTGACCGCCGAGTTGAAGGAACCTTTCGGGAATATGAATCCTTAGGTTGACAAATACACTTCTTCTATCTGTAAAAACGACACCACAACACCGTCTCGAACATTCACTTCAAGTATGAAATTGAGACACTTCAAGTGTGAAATTGAGATGTTCAGAAAATGGCTTCACATTTTTCATGGAAAACTTATGAGTTATGGTACAATGCAATGTATTTTGTGCATATACATGAAGAACGGATAGCAACTTACCAAAATGAACGAAGAAACTTGAATTTTCTGACCTTTCAAATCTGTTTCCGGCTTTATCTGTGCAGAAGTCTTTATCCATCACCAGGACCGCTCTTCCGTATTGAACTTGAGATGATAAGCTCACAGCGAGAGAATATTTAAGGTTTTGCTGCAGAACATGTAGTGAAGTTGGTATAACTTGGCCCGGACCATAGACTAGCAGCTGCAAGAAACAAAGCACAGAATGTCAAATTTATTTTCATGTAATTTTCTCAATACAGTTTTACTTTCCATGGAATACCAAACTGTTGTATTGGTTATTCAGATTACCAAATCAAGCAGAAATCGTCCCTTCAAAAAATTATTCCCCGTGATACATGAAAATTAGTAATCACATCTCAAATGCTTAATTAGTATTGAGGCACAGCGCCCTACCGCAGGGATCATTGACCTCAACCTTACGATTTTAATTAAACGACACTCGTAAAGTGGATGTAACTGTGCAGCCAAGAGAATCCACTCATAATATCCAGCCCCACACGAGGCTGCGATCAATAGCCGCTATAGGGCCCTATGTTGAGGGCGCCTCACTGTAGAATCTCTCGATATTCTTTACAGTTGCACCTTTTTAGGTTCAGAAACCAGAATGAACAGAACTAGTACAAAACTTAAAAAGAACAGAACGGAACAGAACAAGGAAAAAGATACTAAGAAGCGAAATGAATGTCGGTTGGCCACCTACTCACTTTGCAGGCATTTGCAGACAAACATCTAAAACCTCCATCACCAACACAAGGCTCACTGAATGATATATTTACAGAAAAATTTAAAGCATTTGTGAACGGATTAGAGGCGGTGATAGTAGCCGTAGGCGGAACCGTATCTGTGAAAAGCAAGATTTAGTAACACATGAGCATAGCATTTGATTTGTTTAGAAAAGTTGAAATTTACTCAAAAAATAATAATAATAATAATAAATCTGAACTTGAAGTAACATGTTCAGTATCCGTACAAACTACAACCTACAACTTTGTGGACCCAAGTTTGGATCTAATCAGCAGCATTTTTGGAAAAAAAAAATGATGAACTGAAAAACAGATTTGAAAGAACACTAACACTAACACTTGTCTTAACAGAAGTTAGGCCACATTCTCCATACTACTCAAGAAGCAAAAGTCAAGAACATAATAATTCTGTTTGTTCTATACATACATACATACACACACATTTTTACAGTTGTGTATATATATACACATACACACACACACACACACACACACACACACAAGATATACACTTTTCTGTTTGTTCTATACACAAGATATGAATGTTTGTTCTGTTTGTTCTATACACATACACACACACACACACACATACACAAGATATACACTTTTCTGTTTGTTCTATACACAAGATAATTGCAGCAAAAGGATAAAGAAAAGAAGGGTCTTAACCAATTGTCCAGTTATAATTAGCACATCCAAGCTCCAAAACCCCATTGGAACAAACTTCAAATGAATGTTTCCCATCTTTCAATCTTGAGTATGAAACTTTTCTGGTTTCACAGTTTGAGGCAACCCCATCATCTAGCTGCATGCATAGTCACATTCACAAGAATCAAACTTCGTTTCCCAAATTAAAAATTAAAAAAAAAAATTCCATCAAAAAAAGAAAAATATATATATATATATGTGTATATACCCTGCAAGTGACATTCCCACTCTGCAAGACCTCAAATATGAATGTTGCTGAGCTGCGATGTGAGAATGTGTTTGGAGCTTTCAAGAACTTGACTGAGCTATCAGAGTGTGCTTTGAGGCACAAGAGTGAAAAGGCACAGGAAAGAATAACCATATAACAGGTTTTAAGCAAACCCATTTCAGATTAGCCTTTGAAGTTTCAAGTCTTGAGATTTTCTATAACAAAATGAGAGACATTTTTGTGGGTTTTGTGTAGAACAAAACAGACAAGGCACTGTGTTGAAGATGAGAGAGAGAGAGAGGGGTTAAAATGATAAGTTTTGGTTGTTTGGTAGTTGATGGAGTTTCAGTTGGAGATAGTGCACATGAGACTGACTGTGCAGTGGAAGTACCTTCATGGGAAGATAAGAGAGAGAGAGAGAGAGTTTTTTCCTTTTTTCTTTTTTTCTTTTTTCTTTTTCTTTTTCTTTTTCTTTTTTTAAATGTTTCAATGAAGACAGAAAGAGACAGGAAAGATCAATCACTGGCAAGAGAACCAGGTTTGTCTTGGCAGTAGAGGCATTGCCATATAGGCTCAAAAATTATTGCAAATTTCGGCTCCTCCACTGTTGTGATACTTTATTTATGTATACATATATTACTTCAATAAATCTCCACCTTAAAAATACAAAATTTCACTTAGTTTAGTATAACATGTTATAAAAAAATATCCTTTTAGACATTAAACATTGTTTTGATAGATTTTAACAAGGTTCAATCTATCTTCTGTACTTAAAAAATTTAATATGAGTTTGATTAAATCTCTTGTTCAAAAATATGTATCATCTATAAAGATAACGCATCGTGAAAAACTTTATTTTATACAAAAACAGAATCAAATTTAATAAGTTGGAACTTTAGCAAAACTACCCTAGCTATATATATAAATATTGTCCCAATATGTGTTCTAAGTGAAACAAATTTTTTTAATGATCAGTACTCATTAAAGTTAATAACTTTTAAGTAATTAGGCTCGTTAAAAAGGTAAGCAATATTTGCACTTTATTCTTTTCTGTTAAAGTCTTTTTAGGCAATGACATTATGATTAAGACATGCCAAAAATAAATAAATAAATGTTCAAAAAATGTTAATTGTAAAGTCACGAACGTTTGAGCAAGGTCCCCACCGTGATTCTCTCCCTTCTTTCTGAACACGACTTGTGCGCAGACTTGAAATTAATTGTCCACAAAAAAAAAAAAAAACAGGAGATGAAATGAAACTTATATTCAAAATAAAATTAAAAAAAAAATAGAAATAATAGAAGAGAGATTCCACGTGCATGAGCAGCTTCAAAGGGCACAAAATCATGTTTTGGGACACACTATATAACTATTGAGGCATTGAGCAGATTCTATCAAAATGACCCCACTTGGACTTGCGTTCCAGCTATTTATATTAATAATTTTGCCCAAACTATGAGATTGAGATACGCCCAATGCCTCTCTGTCTAGGACATTGTGTTTTCTCACTGTCTTGGACTTAAATACTTTTTTATTTTTATGTGATTTTGACCGTTTAATTTTTTGAAACATATATTATCAATAGGATATCTATATTAGTATAAAACTTCATAATATCTTTTAAGCTTTGTATAATTTCCAATGCATCTTCAAAACAATATCCACGACAAAGGTATATCACGGCGAAACTACCTTCTATTGAGTCAAGATACGTGTCCTTACTCAACCTTTCTAATTTAATTTTTACCCCAAATTTTAATTTGAAAAAAAGTAAGTTATATCCCGTTTTTATAAGAAAATTTTCATTCTGCCCCATTCAAAAAATTAAAATGTAGTGATTTTTGTGTCAAAATTTGGCTGCATTGCCTTTAAATAAAAGTGAGTTACAAATTAAGTCTTGGTTTTTATTCCTATCCACAATCATTTAGTTACCAAAGAACCAAAAAAAAAAAATAATAGTAATAATAATAACAATAATAAAACAGATTGTCAAAATATCAATTATAATTTGGTTTTCAAATGATGAGGAATTTGTTTTGTAACAAGTAAAATTGTTCATTATGCAATTATTTCTAAATCGTTCCCACTTTATAATTTCTTTTTCTTAACTGATCTAATCCAAGGAAAGCTTCACAAGCATGGGACCATTTGGTTTTCATCATTAATTAATGCCAAAGGGCAAAGTAGTTATTTAACATTGACAATATTGTTTCTCTTTTGGTGCTTGGGGTCCCACAATAGTGCAAAAGTTATAGGAAAGACAAAAAAAATAATTTAAAAAAAGGTGAAAGGAAAGGAGAAAATGATTGGAAACTTTTGTAAGCATTTGCATTATAGTTGGCGATTAAATGGTCATAAAAGCTCCACCTCAAAAACGTTATCTTTCTCTACAGAAGGGGAAAAAAATAAAGAAGACAAGATACGAGAATATTTTTTTCTTTAGTCAAATGAACAAGCCATAACATTGTGTACACGAGAACAACCTTTACAACCTATGGTATATATTGCATAAACAAGATATTATAATGACAATCTAATTTTATAATTACAGTGATGGATTGGATGCATCTTGAAATTGAAACGATGGCACATTGTTTGGTGGGTCGGTAAAACTGCACATCCGTGACTAATATATAGACAATTTATTTCATGACATATTCGTGTTATATATTACCCACTTAAAGTTATCTGAATGTACAACTCTCTGTTTAGATAACATTTTAATTTGAGAAAAATAAAATAAAATAACAAGAAAAAAATTTTGAAAGGGGGACCACAAGCTTTGAGGCAATGGAATTTTAAATGATAAGTAGTATTCAATGTCAAAAATGAGAAGGACCAACTTAATGTGAATATATGTTTGGTCCAATCCACAGAAGAACTTGTCAGTGTCGAGCTAATTTATAAGCCACTATAACGCCAAGCGTGGGTATTTGGTTTTTGTTTGTTGGTTAGTATCTACAAAAGAAATTAGTTTCTTTTTTTTAGTAAATAAAAATAGATAAGTGGTGTCTTCACGACTTACGTTTCTCAATTTAACATTTAAAGAAAGCAGTAGTTATAATTACAGATGGGATAACACTATTAACAGTTAACAAACTAAGAGTTCATAAAGTTCATTAACAAATGATCAGCCAAATGACAAATATGTATGATCCATGACTCGGACCCCTGATTTATTAGAAACAAGACTCTAATAATGCCTATTTTGTCATCAAACCACCCACCTAGCAGTACAAAAGATGCTAGATTAAACTTGAGCAAACCCACCACACCCCCCCCCCCCCCCCCCCCCCCCCCCTCCTTTTTTTTTTTTTTTTTTTTTTTGAAATTGAAACTTACGTTTATGTGTCGTTGTGCACCAGTATACCAACTAGGAAAAAATGATACAGGACTGGGACATAATCTTAACCTGCATTTATTTCTTATTATTCGTTAGGTTAAACTACAAATTTGCTTCCATAGTTTCATTTATGCTCTAGTGGACCTTCTCTGACAAATAGGTTGGTGACCTTTGTGTTTGATTTACTAATGGCTTTTACTAAAAAAGGATAACAATAATCTTTAAAAAAAGGCTATTTGGAAACTGTAAACATTTGACTACTCTGCTAAAGCTATTTCTTGCATTGCAATACTTCTCCAACATTCAACATCCAAAGTTATAGTTATATATATATATATATATATATATATTATAATATAATATAATATAAAATCTCATGTCCAGTGATCATACATATCACATATCTAACATCAAGATTAATATCTTATGACACTAAATGCAATATTTTCTGTTGATATTTATCACTTGTAATAAAACTTAAAAAATGCAACATTTACATATAAAGTTACGTAACACATTATATGTAAACAAATTAATAGTTACATGAGTCCAAAAAAAAAAAGTTACACCTATCAAATTTGTATGGTCGCCGGATAAAAGACTCATGTGTATATAAATATAGCTCACCAATTGATTATCACATGGAAAATAGCAAGTTGCACGCACAAAGCCGTTTATATTGATGCCAGAACAATGCTATAACCATTTTATGCAGCTTTGGAGCTGACTAGCAAATACTATTATTATTATTATTTTTTTTTTTTTAAACTAAAAGCAGCATGACAAGCATAATACCAGAAATATAGCAATTCCTGTCTTCAGCATCAATTCTGGTCCCTTTTTTTTTCATCTCCCCTTCTTTTAGGCAGAGGTGAAATTTCATAATAACAAAATTCTGGACACCGTTGACTATTGAATATTAAAAGAATTGGTCACCGACATCGAAAACCAAAAGATTCCTACGATGATTTATTGACATAAGAGAACTCATTAAACAAAGATAAAAACATGTCTACAGTTTCCATTCTTTACATTTTTTAAGTCTTGTATGAATTAATAAATAAACGCATTAGCAAAGCATGACACCCTTGTTTTGAGGCCTACATGTTTGAGCTAAACTCGCCAAGGTTCATTTGTTTGGTTCCAAAAAAGCCACGACTAAATAATTCTTGCCATAACCGATGCAAAACTACCAAAGTTTAGGCATAAAAAACGATGCATACCAGCAAGCAAGGAAGATCGAATCCCCAAAATCGACAACATTGGATCTCGTTCTTAATCCATCTCGAATCTCTTTTGAAAACACAATCACGTAACTGTGCTACTTTCTGGCATCCACACCCGAAGAAGCCTATCGTAGAATGAGCAAGTAGCCACTAGAAAGCTTCTCCGACCGCCATCCATGACCGGTTCTTGTCTACACCAGTCAGCTCCGTATGCAAGTGATTCGTGCTTACTATAAGTTTCGATCACTTCAGCTTCATTCCCTTTAATCTTGACTATTGCAAACCCGTTGTGCATACATGCAGCCAACACTAGGCCTGGAACGAAAGGATGGTGCTTGATTCTCCAAACTCCTCCGCCTAAACCAAGTGAAGTTTCGTTTACTGGTCTTGAAATTGACCTCACATCCCAAACCCTCAGGTTCTCATCATAGCTACCGGTGAGAACAGTGTTGGGATCATAGGGGCTTTTGGTAATGCAACAAACACCCATCTTGTGGGTCTTGGAGTTCTGAAACGCCAACTTGGAAGGACCGTTTCGTAGATCCCAACAACTGAATCTGCAATCATCGGAGCCAGTGTACACCAAATGGGGCTGGTGGGTGTCAAAGGAAGTTGTCCAAAGCTCAAAATCATGAGCTTTCCATTCTTCTTGCACCTCAAGTTGAGACTCTGCCAGAGAAGCTATTGCAATGCAACCATCCGAAAGCCCCACTGTAATGCTCGTTGCTGAAGGGTTCCAGTCCAAAAAAAGGCACATTGAGGAGCTGACTTTCTTATCACTTATCTCTTCCAATGAAAACCCTGCACCAATAATCCGTAACAAACCAATGGTGATAAAGGAAAAACTGAAAATATCTCATTCAAATCGAAATTTTCTTTTAGAAAAATGGAAACTTGGAAACCATCATAAATATCATACCTTCTGGTCCACCCGAACCACTCCGAAGACCATGAATTCTCAAGTAACCATCTGCATCAGCTTGAGCAAGCAGAGGACTAGAATTACCTCCAACTGGGTTCCACTTTATATCAAAGATCCCTGACGTGTTGATGTGATGCAACAACTCAAGGCGACGAGCCTCAGCATCAATGGTGAAGAGCGATATGCTCCCAGCTCTACTGGGCTGATCACCCTCCTGTAATGTGTAGGTAGAAGCCGCCAAAACATGGTGGTATGAGCTGTGAGGACAAAACTCTACCGCATCAGTGTTGCCATCAAGATAGCAATGCGCCACATCCATAGTTTAATTTTCTGCATCATGCAAATGAAATAGTCACTTGTCTTTTTTTTTTTACAATTCAAATATAGAAGCATCTTTCCAGGAAAATCTTCCAACCACACTATATCTTCTTCTAGCCTAAGACCATACTTGGCTAATACATGGACTGCAAATTGAACACAGTTATCTAAGCTGCCATGGAAAAAAGAAAGAAGACTTGTAACGTGAGATACAAGATTCCCAAACTCAAAAAAATTGTGGGAGTTGGAATGAGAAGCCTAAAGAACTTTAAAGATTCTAAGGACTTTCCCAAACACGTTTTTTCAATCCCACTATATTATGTATGTATATATGTGTGTGTGTGTCGTAAAAGAAAGTAAAAAAAAGGATAAGATAAGCAAAATATGAATAAAAGGAAAGATTCACAAAAAAAAAAAAAAAAAAAAAAAAAAAAAAAACCTCCTAGATCTTTGTCATAACAGTACCAATCAAAGATCAATGACAACGACCAGAAGTTTTGCACGTTCATAAAGGAGAAATTGAAAGATAAAAACCATCCATAGGAATCAAAGTTTATAAGAGATAAAATTAAGAACCATATATATCTAGCAAATTAGAAGAAAAAAATTAAGGTCATGAATTCTAGAAAATTGATCGAAACCCGGTTTTGTAACCGTAAAAGCCCAATGATATCCAAGTCCTTTCAAACTTGTTCTGCAGGCAAAACTCAAAAGTATTTTTGTTTCCCAAACGTACTCTTTTATATCTTTATCGTATCTTGCTTTTTTGATTTTAATGTCATTCCTTGATCTTTCCCACTAAAGTTCTAGATCAAATTGCTTCGAGATTGAAGCTATGTAGAAAACAAAAATAGCGACCATAATTTACATCAATACTCCAATCAAAAACACATTATGCGTGATACCAATTCAGAGGAGGAAACATAACTGGATCTGAAAAAATAAACTCAAAATTTAAAGAAACGAGAAGAATCATAAAATCTTACTTCCAAGGTTGAAGGGAATGGAAAGTTTGTCCTTCCGATTATGCCGAAGTCACTTCTCGTTTCTTGTTGTCGCGTCTGATTCCGTTGTGGAGATGAAGTCCCTTGCTTAACACTTGACATGGAATCCACAACACCACAATATCAACAACTGATCTCATCACAGTACAGAAGTTAATGTGATCTTCTTCTTTTTCTTTTTTCTTTTTTTAAGTTCATTGGGGCATTTCGTCGAACATGTTACAAACAGAATTTGAAACAACAATATGGAAGTCAAAAATGTTAACTCATTAAGGAAAATTTGAATACGGATCTTCAGACAGTTGAAGAAAATTTGGAATATTCAACAAAAAAATAAATATAAATAAATAAAGATTTAGCACCAAATGAGAGTGAAGAAAGGAAGAAAAGATTGTTACCGATAGCTTGTGTTTGCGGTTTAAAGGGTGGGCTCAACTTACGATCTTCACTCTTACATTATTGATTGAGCTTGTTGGGCAACGGCCCAATTTGTTCATCACAAAGGCGTCCCAGCCCTTTTACGCATAATTGTGCGAATAGTTTAGTGTACAACCTTAGGATTTTTACCCCCACCCCCAATTAAAAGAATTAAGCAGAGAGTTATGTTTTGATTATTTCTTTAAAATTTTATCTATTTTAATATTAAAATTAATAATTTTAATATTATAAAATAATAAAATTATCAATTTTAATATTATAATGGGCATAAATATAAATAAGTGTTAAATTTATGATATTATTGCATATAACGTATTAATTACTTATTCGAATTTTTACCATGTTAATCACTTTTTATTTGACATTATAAGATGACAAAAATTCTGAAATCATTATAAATGTGATAATATTTCATATATGTACTCTTTTTAGGACATTTCAAAAAAAAAAATTCTCAAGATCAATAGGACATATGGCTTTGGGCTTACAATATTTAAATTTGAAAAAAAAAAACACACACACACACACCCCACCAACAACAACAACGTAAGTTGGACAAAAAAAAAAAAAAAAGATAAAAAAAAAAGATAAAAATTTGTATAAAAATAAAGGAAGTGACTTTGTCAATTTTTTATTTGCTAATCTCATATCAATCAATCGAATATTTACTAATGTATAATCAACCCAACATTACTTTGATATAAATTCTTGTTCCTGTTGGATCATCATTAAAAAAAAAAGGGAGAAATTAAGGAATCTACCTCTTTAACTCGTTTCTTTAATTATGTGCACTTTTATAATTTTGTGTTTTTAGGTTGATATATAATATGAGAAAGTGACGGTAAAAATTTTACCTCGTCATGAGTAAAGCAAATGAATCTTTATCTTCTAATAAGAAGGTATTCTTTTAGATTTCCCAAAAACACACATTCCATGTCTACGATAACTGCGAAAGTAAAATTATTAATTATAATATGCAAAAGGTTTGAGTGGAGACAAAATCATTGGAAATCCGTACGTTACCCTGTATAATTAGGAAAAAAAAAATTTTTCCTCGACATAATTAGGAAGTGTAGATATACAACATAATTGATTTAAAAATAATAAAAATAAAGTCAGAATATTTTATAAATAATGAAAATTTGTATCATTATAATTTTATAACATAAATCATTATCATAATATGATAATGATAATAATTATAATTAAATGATAATTTTATATCTGACTTATCATAGTGTAAAGTAGTAGTGGAGTCAGATATATATTTTATTGGGACGTGTATTAAAAATTTATTTTTTGAAAAATAAGACCATCAAAATAGACTAATTAACAGGTAAAGTTTTAGTATGGACTATATGGAATTTTTAATTTTTAGTGTAGACAAAATAGGAAGATCATAAAATTTTCAGGGTAAAATTAGAAGAAAAATGAATCAATATTTGTTGTCCCAGATTTATTATCTCATTTTCCTCAATACTGTTATATCATATTATCTAAATTTAAAAATTAACCACATAAAAAAAAAGCTAAATATTACAAATTATTGAAAAAATTGATGAGCTGTCAAAACACTATTAGGGGAACAACTTTTGAGATAGAAAAATGAGACAATCGATCTGAACTCAAGAAAAATAAAAATTCAATAAGCCTCCCACAGCGCTTGCTATAAATCCATCCCTGTGTAGCTTTTGAATTCTATATTCTCGGTTCAAAAACAAAAAGAAGAAAAGAAAATCATTATGAGAACTAGACGTAAAAAAACTTTTAAAAATTTGTTTATTTTACTTTATTCTTATAATAAAAATGCCATATAGTTAGTTTATATTTTATATTTATAGAATGTGAAAGGAAGAAGGAGCGTTCTCATTATGATTACATTTGAAGACATTAGCTCGTGGAGAATCAGATTTATTCTAAATACACCCCTCAAATGTTTCTCCCAATCATGTTTCTCATTTCTAATTCGGCCATTGATATTATATTTATACTAAAGTTTCACTTTTTCCATAATTTTTTATGATATGGCGGAAAGGCACAAAGTCTTACCACCATAACATTTATTTGCATTCTATATGGGAAATAAAACGGCTTAATTGGTTCTCATTTATTTACATGTGCAAGTTTGGTATCGTCCCACTGTTTAAAAATAAATAAAATCTAATGACGCAATGGAATTTAACGATTCTTATTAAATCAAGAACAACTATCTTATAAATAATAAATTACACATGATCTACGTGTTTATGAAAAAACGAATCAGCAAGAGTTTCAACCAATCAGTGTTTTTTGTCATTCTCTTTCTTACAATTGGTGTTTGTGTGGTCACATGTTCAATAATTTTTCAATAATACTTAAATTCTGATACAAGTTTTAAAACATATTCAAGTGAACTTTTACCATAAGCTACATTTTTATTTTTGACAAGAAGCTCTTATGAAAATTAGAAGTTTTTGTGATAAATCATCAAAATACTTTCAGAAATAACTTTTAGAAAATTTGTCAAATAAATCCATAAAATTAACAATATTGAATATAAACCAATGATTTCAAAACAAAACCTTACCGACAGCATCGTTTTTAATACGTGGTTCATAGAATTCTCCAAGAAAGTATGCTTTTATTTGGTTCACCAATCAGAGTTGAAAAAACTCAACTCAGTTTTTGCTCTCTTATGAAAAGTCAATTCAGTTTCACAATTTATGATTTCGACTATAATTTAAAAACTGAAACTTTAAAAGTTTATAATTTTGCATATACAAGTCCAAATAAGATGGATTTTTTTAAAATTGTATAAAATTTAGAGTCGAACAAAAAGATCCATGCTTATATCTTTTTCTAAAAGATTAAGTTTTTATACTTTTTAACTTTAATCAACTAAACGTATAACTTTAACTAAACTCAAAATTTTCACCTCAAACATAAGCCCCAAACGCACGCTAAAGCACTACATATTTTTGTTTGTTTCGGTGAATCAAGGGAATAACAACTATTGCAAGCTGAAACATAGAAGACAGCAACCCAAGTTACAGAAGTAAGTCAGATTCCCCCAAGACTTGAGTTTTTATTCGTCATCAAGAACATGGTGACGTTCTGGGCAACGCATGGTCATTCACTCAGAGTTTTTTTTTTTTTTTTTTGCTCTCTCTTCTGTTTAGGGTGAGTTTGGTTCACCCATTTGAACTCAAAATTTTCAACTCAATTTTTATCTTTTTCTAAAATTTTTTTTAATGAAAAAATCAATAAAAATTACTATTAAAACTTAAAAATCTTAACTCAAACTCAAACAACAAACACCCCCTTAATCTTTAGTCACTACTTTGCTTGTCCACTTGGTCACTTCCCCTTCTCATTTTTTTTTCCCTTCTCCTTCTTCTTCTCTCTCTCTCTCTCTCTCTCTCTCTCTCTTCTTTTTCATTTTTTTTAAAATTTTCTCTTCCTGCGGTGTTCTTTTACCAAATTAGTAATTAAACCCCACTCTCCCTCCATAACGCGTGTCCCCCACGGTCTTTGATTCTCGATTATCGCACTTTATTCGATTAATTGGTGTTTAATTAGTATTTAATAAACCATCCTATACACATTTGTTTGACTTCTAATTACCAATTTTTTTTTATTCACTTTAATCCACCCAACAAAAGTCATAAAGTTGTAGGCCATTTTCATTGGGAGAGGAAAGAGAAGTGGAGGAAAGTAGTAGGAGTGGGGCTTTCAAAAGCTTTTCTCAGCATCGTTGACTTACCCCACTCAAATCTTGACCACCATCCCACACCCGCGTGTGCAATCCATGCGCTGAGATGCGCGTGGACAAATTTCTCCTTAAAAAGTTTTTTCTTTTTTTAGTTAAATTTTTTTTAACAATATTAAAGAATATCAGTGATGTTAAACATAATACATTAATAAATGAGTCGTCTATCCATAATTTTTATATTAATATTATATTTAACATCACTTACTTTCAAAATATTTTTATTGAATTTTTTCACTTGTGTTTAGTGTATCGATTGTGTTTAGTATACCGATTGTAGTTGAAGTTGTTTGATTTTTTAAAAATTTATTAAATTTTTTTTTGTTGATTTTTTGAAAAGAACAAAATAAATCGAAATATTTTAGTTTAATTAATGAATCAAACACCCTTAGTTACACTCATAAAGATGGATAAATTGATAAAGGAATGAAAAACTTTTATCGGATCTTTTTTCTTTATCCATCCAAATTCGATTACCATTATTTTTCTTTAGATCTTGTTTTAACTTCGATTATTGATATATATAATTTATTGATAATATGATAGATTCTAAATAAACAATTGAAAAAAATTAATATAAATATATGTTTCTGTCATAGTGAGAAAAAGAGATTTGTACATGTGAAGTTGAAAACTTAAAATAATGGGGCACCCAGAGCCTTTCTTTATTCACCAAAAATCAAACGCCCTTGGTTGAACTTTAAAAACAGGAAAAATGGAGAGAGAGAGCGAGAGAGCTCTTTCAGTAGTCTTGCTCTTCAGTCTCTGAGAGGTTGCAGTTTTCTCCTTGTTTGTACGCTAAAATATACACTTCCCAAGAGACACTCAACTGAACATTCATTGTTTCATTTAATAACCCAGATATTTTAGTTTTTAATTACATTCCCAAATCTTTTCTCCCAAACCACATAATTATAAACACGCTTTTCTTTGAAGCAAGCCGGCGATGGAGAACGACCTGTACGGCCTCGACTCGGAGGCGGCGGCGGCGCCGGGAAGCCTGGCGGCTGTTCCGGCGCAGTACATGAGCTACGAGGCGTTCGAAGACGATCGGGTGCAAATGGCGTTCGGATCCGACCCGATTTTCCCGGGCTCGTCGTCGGCCGTGTCGGACGCCGCTTCCATGGCGGCGGCTGAAGTTCATAGAAGAGGCGGAGGCGGAGGCGGAGGCTTTGCCGATGAGGTCTCCGGCGGAGTCAGAGAGAAGATCGCCTCTCATCCTCTCTACCCCAAGCTTCTAGAAGCTTACATCGATTGCCGAAAGGTCGAATTCTTCTTCTATTTTCCCGGAAAATACGCCGATCTCCGATCGGGTTTTGTTGTCGGAGAGAACTTGAAAGAACGACGAAAGGAAAAGGAAAATGGATTTTTTTTTTTTGTCCTGAAAAAAGTACTTATACGAAGCAAGAGTAAAGACTGTATTTATATATATATATATATATATATATATATATAAGAAAAGACAGACTTCGCAATGCAAAACAAAAAAAAAAAAAAAAAAAGAAGAAACAGTACATGCACTTTACTTTTCCTTTCAGATTTTCTCAGCAGCCAAACACACTCTTCAGGCGGTGCAGTTACAGTGGTTACCAAAATTTTTTCTTTTTCCTCAAAAAAAAAAAAATTCTCCATATTCTTCGAGCACGAAACTAATTTCCTAACGGTTTTGATTCTTTTGAATTCAGCGTAACGCTAATCAGTTAATATTTTTTTTCTTTTTCATTTTCTTCTTTTTAATTTTTTTTAATAGTTTTGATGATTAATTTGATCAGATGGGAGCGCCAGCGGAGATAGCAAACGAGCTGGAAGAAATCCGGCGAGAAAGCGATCAGCTGAACAATAGAGGAACTGCCGTGTTTGGTTCCGATCCCGAGCTCGACGACTTCATGGTTCTTTCAAACCCAAAAACCCTAGCTGATCTCTCTTTGATCATATATATATATATGTATATATTCACACATATATATATATAGTTACTTTTTTAATTAAGTGCTAATTTGTTCTTTTATGTGTGTGTGTGTGTGTGTGTGTATACACGATGAAATAGGAAACATACTGCGATATATTGGTGAAGTACAAATCGGATCTGTCAAGGCCGTTCGATGAGGCAACGACCTTCTTGAACGAGATGCAATTACAGCTCAACACTCTCTGCAATCCTAGCTCTGCTGCTTCAACAAGCTACGTTTCTGGTCTCTGATCCCTCTCTCTCTCTATATATATATATATTGTGAATCTTCAAGTTATTGGTGTTCTTATTTGGTTGGCTTTTATGATTTTTATTCATCTTCTTTGTTTTCCCAATTTGGTCGTTTTAATGTTATACAAAATAATAATATAAAAAAAACAAAAAAAAGAAGCAGATGAGATATGTTAGCAAGCGCGAAACCCGTCAAGTGATCAGATCACATGGAGCACAGTGGCTGTTCTAGTTCCTAGGCTAATTGGTAATTACTTGTGTGGATTTTTTTTTTTAATATTGGTAATAATTAGGTTAATTTATAGTTCCGATGATATATATATATGTATAATACAAGCTAAAATAATTAACGTACAGTTCTCGCTAAGAAACAAAAGGCCTGTTTCAGTGATTAATTAATTGCAATATAAACTGTTACATTATCATTTATTATAAAACCTGGGGACTAAACCCTAGGTAAGTGAACTGAAGAGACCCTTTTATTGGAAATCGACCTGGATTAACTCAACTCATGATCTTGTTATTTTTTTTAATAAATTGATTAGGGTTAGATATATAGATGGGAATGTTACATAATTAGAGATATATATGTACATATACAACAAAATGGCAATTAGGTAAATCTGTCTTGAAATTATATATGCTGGTAGGATATTAATCAAGTCTTCAAATTGTGTTTTATATACATATATATATATATATATAAAACAATTTATGATATGTCTCGTGAATAATGGGCTTAGTTTTTATTTTGATGTCTGGTTTCTTCTAGTTTAAATGGATCACGAATTTAACTAGAATCCATTAACTAATGTTTTTATATATATAATTAAAAAGTCTCAGAAGTGGTTAATTTCTTGGTTGTTAAAAGAACTTGTGTAGGACTTGTTGCGGTTTGTCACAAAAGTATATAATAACGATAATACCCCCACAAGCTGATGAGGTTAAAATCACTTTCTTAATCATCCTTATCAGCAACAGAATAGAATCTTCAAAAGAACACAAAGATATCATGGCAGAGTTAAGTACACTTAAACTTAGATTTTCAAAATATTATGTTTGCTCGTGCTATACCACGATCCTTTGTTCATGGTTGATCTCCTACTTTTGAGGTTGTGCGAATAATCTTATAATGGCCAACTTTATAGTCTTTTGTACCTGGTACATATGGAGTTTGTCGCTGAAATTATTATTTTAGTATCACCCTTTTGTGTTCCGGCTACAAATATTACACAACTGGTATGGTAACAAGCTATTTTTAGCATCAAAAGCTGTTTTTTCTCCGTCATGCGATGTGTGTAGTTCTCCGCTTTGAGATTATGGATTTGGTTTTGAAATTGGTGCCTTGGAGGTTAAAGCTAGTGATTAAAATATTAAGTTAGATTAAATTAATGGTATTTCACAGGCGAGGCATTACTTATTAGTTTGAGAGCTCAACTTGGGTTTATCATGTGCTTTTACCGTAGAATATTTTATATGCTTGAGCAGGTTCTTTAAATTACTGATGCATGTGGGCTCGTTAGTTGTTAATTCGGGTTTTAGACAACAGAATCATCAAGTGGTTTAGGTTTGGAGCTCTATAAAGTATGTGCAGGTTCTATCTGCCAAATCGAAAATTATGCGAATTTATCCCATTTTATCTATACTGCGTTATGAGGTTTTCTTATTGCCTTTTGCTGGACTCTAAAAACAAAGTAAAATGGTTTAAACAAAACAATGCAATGTTTGTTTTTGTTCATTCTAACTTTGTCGATACATACGTAGGCATATTTATACCTTTGTGCAATTTGCATGCAATTTTTAAGACGTATTTGTGAGCTTAAGGTCATGTTGTGCGTGTATTTGCTGCATCCATAGTAAATTCTTGTGATCTAGTGAGAGTCATGTGCTAATTTATGTCATTTGTTGCTATTTGAAGCTAGTTTTCTTATTATCTTTATATTTTCCTATCCGGTTCTAATTTGAAGCTGCAGCTAGGGGTTCTAATTTCCTAGCTAGATTTCTGGTTAAGTTCATTATAAATCATTTTTTCTCATCTACTAAATAGACCAATGGACTGGGACAGGTATCCCAGGCACGTTTGACAATTTGAAGTTACTAAATTTTACCTCTCTCTCTATTGAAGTTGTAACTTCTTGACTGGTCTAGTTGAATGTGGTTGTCAACTTAGGTGAGCAAGAACAAAGTTAGGTTTACATTTTGTTTGGTTTGATCTTGCACGATTTCCACACAAGTAACTAGGGAATCTAAACAAACATATAATTAGGATACAACGAAGATTAATTAGTTTTAGAATGCCCTAATTGTAATATTATTTTAGATTAATAAACCAAATTCCAAAATATGGTTTTCCATGTTGTATAACTTCCGTGAAGGGTGAAACTGTACACCATCTTTTGTTTTGTTTGTTTTGTTTTCATCTGTTCCTGCTGGTAAATAATTCATTGGCTTCTACTTGTTTTATATTCTCATTGTTTTGTTTTGTTTTTCATTATGTTTGTTTGTTTGTTTTTTTTGTTTTTTTTTTCCCTTTCCTTATGGATGCTGCTTCAGTTAAACTACAAAACTGTTTGGATCATAGGTTCGAACGGAAAGTTCGTGTTATAACAATAGATCCAAACATTAGTCATGTCTTAAAAATTGCGTAGGAAAATGGAAATGCTCAAAAAATAAAAAATGCGAAGGGATTCCGGCTTGCTCCTTGTCCCCACCATATCCTCTCCCCAAACGGGGAGAAAAGTGGTAGCCCATTTTTATCTTGTGCAATTTGGTTATATTTTCTTTGTCTACTGAAATTCAGTAGTGTCCAACCCAGAAGGACAAAAAATAAATAAATAAATAAACTCGACAAAGTAATTTTTCGTTTACTTAGGGTTTTGACTTTTGTTCAAAAGTATAGGTTTTTTTTTTTTACATCACCGTGAAGCAACTAGTACCTTTTTTTTTTAAAAAAAAATTTGCTAGAACTAGTACTTCTGTTTGCGGTAAGGTTTCTTTCGACATTTTTATATCACCGTACAATTTCTCTATTTAGGGTCTGTTTGGTTAATGAGTTTGAGTTGGAAATTTTAAGTTTTAATAGTAATTTTTGTTGATTTTTTAGAAAAGATAAAAAAAAATTTTAAAAAAGATCAAAAAAAAATTAAAAAATAAAAATAAAAACTGAAATGAATATTTTAGATTTGAGTTGACGAGCCAAACTGATTCTTAATTTTTAAAAGGAGAGTCTATCAAAAGAGCAACTATTGTCTTATCCAGATTTACGCCCAAAAAAAAAAATATTGTCTTATCCAGCATTATTAAGGGCCTGTTTGGATAGTGAGTTTAAACTCACCATCATCAATTCAATTTGTCTTTTTCTCCAAAAGTTTTTTGTCTTTTCTGAAAAAATCAATCAAAGTCACTATTTAAACTTATAAATTTTAATTTAAACTCAAACACCAAACGGGTCCTAAGTTCTAATTATAATCATTTTTCTGGGTTTTTTTTTTTGGTATTAAAGCGTCCCATTTTTTCTGGGTTTCTTTTAGTGACTTGAAAATCTTGCGCTTACATTCTGCACTGCAGTACCATCTGATAAAGTATTATTTTTCTCTCTCCAGTTCTTCACAAGTAGAAGGACCTGGGGACAACAAAAAATAACAACAGTAAGGGGGTGTTTGGTGTTTGAGTTTGAGTTAAGATTTATAAGTTTAAATAGTGATTTTGGTTGATTTTTTCAGAAAAGACAAAAAATTTTTGGAGAAAAAGACAAAAATTGAGTTGATGGTGGTGAGTTTAAACTCACCATCCAAACGGGTCCTAAAGCTCATTAATTAGAGTATCCTTGAAATAAACTAGGTCTTTAAAAAAAGGAAAAAAAAAAAGAAATTATAAAAAATAATAATAATAAGGGTAGAAATGGGCATTTTTCATGTCTAAGAGTAGAAATTTTTTTATTCTCTTTTGAAAAAAATCGTATCATATGCTTTTAAATACCCAGTTAGTCTTAAAGAGTTGTGTAACCATTTACTTCCCATGTAGATCGTGAGTTTTCTATAGATGAGAGGGTTTACCGATCCGTTTGAGTAGTCGCCAAAAAAAATAATAAAAAAAAACCCTTCTCTCTCTCTCTCGTTGAACTTGAGGTGAGAGATTTAAATTGTGTATTTATTAAATATTCCATCAGAAGAACTTGCTTTTTCAGTACTATTATTTGAATTTTTTTAACAAAAAACAAAAAAGATAAATAAAAAAGGAATATCATACGAATTGATGAGTCATGTATTTTTTTGACTAAATAAACTCCCGATGTTCCCGCGGAAGCCAGCTTTTAGAATTAAAACACGTCTCTTGTCTTGTCACGGGCTCTCTCTCTCTCTCTCGCTGTTATCTGCTGTTTCTGATCTCACCACTCACAACCTCCTTGGTAATGTAAGTTACTTAAGTGGAGTCCAGTGGAGTGAGAGCACCAGAATTCAGAACGAAAAATTAAAAAAAAAAAAAAAAAAAAAGCCCACTTATTTTTCATTATTATGTTATTTTCTTTGGTTTAATAATTTCTAATAATTATGAAAAATTATCAAAGCATTTATAACATTATGTTTTCCCATTTCAGACATACTACACGCCTGTCCTTAATATGCACCAAAAGAAGAAACCAAAACCAAAAAGAGAAAAAAAGGGTTTATTATGAGGAGGCTAGGGAAAGAAAAACCCACTGAGTACGTGTGTGTTTGCGCGGGGTTTATTTGTATGAATTTTTGTTGGCAGTACGTAGTACGCCGACACTGCACCACTCCCTGACTGCGATACGACCCAACGAAACTGACACCTCTCAGTCCTAAGCCTCTCTCTCTATATCTACATATATATATATACACACACACACACATATATATGTATATAAGTATGTAGACACCCAGAAAAAAGTCTTCTGGCACTGGTGGGTCCCATTGGGGTGTTAATGTCATGTAAGCATGCCTGCTGATCCATCACATCTGAACGGAGCTTCTGGGGGTTCGTGTGGGGAGGGAACCTGGCCCATGCCTCTGCCCTTCTTCTATCTAATTCTTTTCCCCACTCACACACACTCTCTCTCTCTCTCTATATATATCTCTTTTTGGTTTTTGATTTGCCAATTGCCATAATCTTTTTTCTGTGATAGATAACAATAATTTATATATATATTTTTTAATTTTGTAATAATTAATAATAATTACAATACCTTAATGTTGTGTTTGGTTCAACTTTGCCTGGACCTGTTTATTTAATTTATTTAATTTTAGAATGACTATTGTACTTGGAGCGGCATGGTGTGACTAACATAAAATATATATTTATTTACATTATTATGCGTTTTTAACTCTCTTTAAAAACTTATAACTAGTTTATTTATACGTAATTATTTATTTAGAATCTTGTTACATGCTAGTCTTCAAATATTAATATATCATGTCACATTTGAATAGTTTAATCTAGAAACTTATAATAACTATATAATTTGTACGTAAATTTGGTACAAAGTGATATTATCTGTTGTGTATGAGAGGAGTAGCATCTAAGACACTATTCCCCTTATTGTGTAGAATAAATAATACGTTGCACCTTTATACTTTTAAGTGTCATTATTATTCAGGCTGCTTTTTGCTTTTAGACGTTGCATTATTGCAAATAATTCGTTTGCATGTCAAGCTTCAGTTGTAAATAATTTTATGTTCTTATTATATTTGGTTTTTATTTTCCCTTGGAATTTCCTGCCGAGGCTTTGGTTTATGGGTGCATGTTCTCGAACACTTTTTTGCCTTGTTGTCCAAGTGTGACCTTCACAATTTTTGTACTGATGAATCTTAGGCTTAGTTTGACATTTATGTTTAACAATAATTAAATTGTATTTTTTCATCTGAGTTTTTGTCTTTTTCTGAAAAGTTAATAAATTTTATAACTAGTTTTTTAAAAATCAATCAACTCCAACTTTAAAATTTTATTTTTAACTGATGAATCAAACGCAAGCTTAACGACATTTCTTTTGCTTGACTAACTAAGAAGACTTGTTTCCTCCAGATGAAGCTGCCGGTTCATCGGGGGAAGAGTTAAGCGGAGGGGAGATAGAGGTGGTCGATATTTCTCGGCCATTCATGAGTGAAGATAGAGAGCTCAAGGACAAGCTCTTGCGAAAATACAGCGGCTATATCAGCACTCTCAAGCACGAGTTCTCAAAGAAGAAGAAGAAGGGAAAGCTACCGAAAGAGGCAAGGCAAATCCTGCTTGATTGGTGGACCCGTCACTCCAGATGGCCATACCCAACGGTGAATACATGTTCCCTACTACTCCATACATACATATTTACAAGAATTACGTGACAAGATATGAAAATTACACAACTTCTAACCGTCAAGTTAGATTATATTCATACCAGATTAAAAAACATATGATAAGTTTAAAAACTGTCATATCCTATCACAAAATTGTTCCTCGACTCGGACCACATTGATCAAACCTTAAAAAACAACATATAAGTTGATTATTGAGGTTGTGACTGTTATATATTGATTTGTACAACAGGAGGCAGACAAGATTGCATTGTCCGAGTTGACTGGATTGGACCAGAAGCAGATAAACAACTGGTTCATCAATCAAAGGAAACGCCATTGGAAGCCTCCAGAGAACATGCAAGTTGCCATAATGGACGCCCACTCTCTTTATGGGCCATTCTGTCATGATCAATAATAATAATAATAATAATTAATAATAATACTACTACTACATAATGGCTTGTCTGTTGATCAGGTGGGATAATGTGATCTGGTCCCATTCTTTTATTTTACTTGTCTGTATATTCCTTTAAAACGTATGAACTTTTTCAGCCAATGAATGATGTATAGTATTGCTGATCAACTTAGTTGTCAATTTATCATACACTGGCTCTAACTAGCATATGTGTTAGTGTTCGGTACGAGAGTTGGGCCCACATAAATAATTGACTGAGACACATTAGGATCACCATCCGTATTGACCTATTACATTGATAAAAAATGAATCTCATGTATACTACGTGCTGTTTGTGGTGTTGCTGAATACCACCGGTGTCCCCCGAATTGCTCGTTGAGGAAGCTTATTTTCAATTTATCAGAGTTTTGCAATTGTTCATGAGCCTAGAATTGTTGCTTCTAGCACATGGGGTGGCCCTTCGTAGCACTTTATTGGTTGGTACTGGGTCATGAGGCTGTGTAGTTGTGGGGTGATTTAGAGGAATGCCACTTTTGAAAATTGGTATGCGAAAGTACCATTTTAGTAAAAATTAATGTCGCATTTTCATGTCAAAGTGATACAAATGAAATAATCGTATAAAAAATACAAATGAATTATTAGACTTCAAAAGTGATATACAATTTATTTATTTATTTATTTTTTGGCTCAACAACCTCACTCATTAAAACTGTAGTTGTGTATCGAACCTGGGATGGGCTGCTTTGTGTGGATTTGTTTGGGCTCAGTTTTTTTGGGACTGGTAGTTAAATGTCCTGATAGGGATGGTGAGTTTGGACTTGAGCATTCTTCCTCGGTTGGGATAGACTAGACATCTACTCATTTCTATGTAGACTACACACAAATTTGTCAAGGCCCGTTTGGAATAATGGTTGAAAGTGAAATGCGTATTTGGTTTAATTGTGAATTATAAATCAACTGTAATATTGGAAATAGTATAAAAATTTGAAATGTGTTTGGAAAAAAAATATGCAATATGGATTTTCTTTTATTCCTCTCGCCGTAGTGAGCATTTAGACACAAGAATCATTTTATTTTGACTTACAATAAGAAAGTTATGATTTTGAAGTTTGAATTTCATGAAAATGAGTGTGAGATGTAAATTTGAGAGTTTTGAAGTTGAATATTCAAAATTCCTATTGAACACCGGTTCCAAACAGGCTCTTAAAATAAGAGAAACATAGGGAATATATTATATGCCTCCTTAACTTTCTTTTTTAGTTTTGTGCCACAATTTCTTTCTTGGAATCATGTCTTTTTAAATTTAAGTTTGAAAAGAAAACGAAAGGCGGATAAATATAAGAGTGTGTAAGAATTTCCCAAAAGGTAATGGAGGCGTGTGAAGGTTTCCACGGACCAGACAGAGATTGGCCCTCGAGAGTAAAGGCAGAAGAGAGATTGACCGCAAGACCCACCCGTCGAGCAGGGACGAAAGTCGGCCTTAGTGATATGACCATGCTGAGTGGAAGGACCGTCGCGCAACGGATAAAAATTACTCTAGGGATAACAAGTTGATCTTCCCCAAGAGACTCAAATCGATGAGAATGTTTGGTAAAGGCACGTAAATATAAGAGTGCGTAAGAATTAGAGTCATTCTTCTAATTCTCCCATCAATTAAATAAGTGACCATATCTATATTCTGTATAAATTCTGAGACGTCTTTTTTTTTATTTTATATATATATATATATATAATTTTTAGGGCAAAAGAATGTTAAACCAACTTCTTTCTTTGTGTACCAAAAAAAAAAAAAAAAAAAACAATTTCTTGTCTTGTAATTTTGACAATGGACATGTATTATTCCCAAGTGGAAATATAAAAATTTTGCTTTTTGCTGCTTAACTTTTGTTATTTGGAGGGTTGACATTTCAACAACAGGAAAGTAAAAAAAAAAACAAGGGTTGACATTTGAGAGTACTAACCTTAATGAGTTCTGCCATCGGTGGTGATGACATAGCGGTTGGAGTTGTCTATCAAGGCTCTCATTTACAGCATCCAGGGATTGAATCCCATATCTCACTATGAGGTTGACACCCTCTCCTGGAGCGTCCCATTGTGAACTAAGGCTCAGGTGGATCTGATTCTCCTTGAATGTTGGTTGCGAAAGCATGGGTCAGGCGCTGGGCTGTTCCATTTGTGATCCCTATAGATTCCCATAGTGGCGCGGGCGGGGGAGGGGGAGGGGGTGATAACACCATTAATCCCCTTTTTCTTAGCCAAGAAAAAAAAAAAAAAAAAAAAAACCTTAATGAGTTCTTTTGCCACATAAAGCAAGGTGCAATCTTCCAATCATACTTCCCTTGTGCTATGTTTGGTAGGGTGGAAAAGAAGAGTGAAGGAAGTGAAATAAAGGAAAACTAGACAGAAAATAATAGAGTTGTTTATCTAGTAAAAAAGAAAAGAGAGAGGAAAAAAAAAATAAAAGGAATTAAAAATTACAGGGTTTTTTAAGGAATACCTTAAAGAGTATATTTTTGAAAAATTATCCAATCTATAATGGCTTCAAGATTTTTATACTATTACAATTATAAATAAAAAATTATCAACATAACAAAAATCCGAATCAATAATTAAATGAGAAAAAAAAAAATACTAAACATGTATATTAAAAGAGTTATTCCTACAATTTATGAATTGGCCTCACTGCCGAATTTTTCCTAGTCAGTTGCTTTTGGGTCCAAACGTGTCTACAGGAAATAGAACAAACCTGAACATCACCCAAAAAAATAAAAATAAAAAAATAAAAAGAAAAAGGAAAGAAAGAAATGGGATATTCAATCCTAATTTTCCTCGTTTTTCACGAGCTCTAATTCTCTCCGGCGAACTCCGATTCCCGAATCTCCGGGGCCGACCATTTCTGCGACAAAACCCTGCATTCTCCTACGAGCCACTTCATCCCCAACTTCGTCACCCTAATGCAGGCGGTCTCCGACCAGATCAACCGGAACCAGTGGGGGAGGCGAACGTCACGTCGCCGCCGCCGGAGATCTACGCCTTCGCGCAGTGCCACGACGACCTCTCGGCGTGCTTCGCCGCCTACCGGACGAAGCTCCCGAGGTGCGTCCCGGCATCGCCGGCGCGGATCTTCCTCGACGGCTGCTTCCTCCGCTTCGACAACTACAACAAAAGTAAAGTAGAAATTTTAAGAACGACTATATTTCAATGACATGAATAGTGTATATATATACACACACACAAGTGCATCCTGATATAAATGGAAATTATATAATTACAAAAAAAATAATTAGAGTAAATATTTACATTTAAAAATATTATTGTAAATCACAAGTTTGACTTTGTGTTACTTTCCCTATTAATATGTGAGGGACGTGGTCGGAGAGGTGGCGGAGACGGCGGGTTCGGGGTGAGGTGGCGGAGACGTGTACGCGCTGGCGCAGTGCTGGAGGACGGAGGGGAAGGAGGAGTTCCGGCGGTGCTGAGAGCCGCCGGAGAGAGGGTCAGAGAGTGTGCGCCGGCGGCGGAGGGGAGGGCAATGTTCGCCGGGTGTTTTCCGAGGCATTCGACGCAGAGGTTCTTTCAGGTTAGCAAGAGGCGGGAGGATCGTGGTGAGAAAATATTGAATTAATTTGATTGTTTGTTGAGAAAATAAATGAGTTTAAATTTTAGCTTATCTTAAAAAAAAAAAAAACTTTTAAAAATTGTTGCATATTGGTGGTTTGTTGTGAATTCTGTTAAATTCTTTACAAACATTTTGGGATTAATCCAAAGCATGAGGATGAGATGAGGGTGAGATTAAATTTAATTTAGCTTCTATTTGGATTGTTGAAAAAAAAAACTAAATACAATTTTTGTTGATTTAAAAAAAAAAGGCAAAAATTAAATCGAAAAAAATATAATTTAATTATAGTTAAATTAAAATACCAAACAAATAGTCTCTCTTTAAAATAGATTTATTTATTTATTTTCAATTGATGTTGTGGTTGGCTTCTTAAAATTTTGAATCTTGGAAGGTAAATTTACTTATCAAAACAAAAATGTACAAATTTAATATAAAGATTACGAATTAATTAATGTGGCTGAGGTTGTAACCTGAGTAATTTCACACTTCACTTTTATCACATAAATTTAAATTCTTTCACCTCTAAGTTAAAAAAATATTTAATAAGTAATATAATAGTAAACATAACTGAGAGTTTCACATTTAAGAACTTAATGAGAATTTCACGTTTAAAAAGTTCTCATAAAAAGTTTAAATTCCTCCTAAAAAATTCAAATAATAAAAAATTTGGTTCTTGAAAAACAACTCACTTCGTTAAAAAAAAAAAAACTCAAGAAGAGCTTGTGTTGAGAAGGAAATTGATTCAAATTGTTCGTCATATTATATATGTTCTTGTCTAATTAATGTACATGGGTTGTTTTGAGCAGTAATTAGATATGAAACTTTGATTATCTTGCATTATCATCTTTGCTTGGTGTAACCAATGTGGTCCTCTCTGATGCTTCTCCAGATTCAGCCGGAGTTTCGATGATCACCGATGGCGTTCTCTCGTCGGTTGCCTTCGTGTTGCTTGCTTGTGTAGGTGTCTACTATGGTTTCAAGACGGTATCATCACGTAAGAAAGAAGGTAAGGAACCAACACGAATAGTCACACATACAAATTAATTCCGAGACTCACTGATTAAAACTAACGAACGACTAAGTTTTACATGTAAATCTGTAACTGATTAAGAAACCAACACGAATTATCAACATTTTTATAGCTTTAGCAGCCTATTGAGACTTTCTTTAAATCTGTATTCTAATTTGGTTTTTTCTCCTTCTCTTTTAGATCTCCGCAAGAAAATTTCGACAACCCTACAAAACTCGAGATTGAATTTCAAGTACGAAACACTCGATAAGGTCTCCGATTTCTTTGACGCCTCGCGGAAACTAGGCCAAGGTGGCTCGGGCTCTGTGTTTAAGGGGATTCTCCCTGATGGGAGAACAGTTGCTGTTAAAAGACTCTTCTTTTAATACACGCCAATGGGCAGATGAGTTCTTCAATGAGGTGAACCTCCTTAGCGGAATTGAACACAAGAACCTTGTTAAGCTTCTTGGTTGCAGTATTGAAGGCCCTGAAAGTCTCCTAATTTACGAATTTGTGCCCAACAAAAGTCTTCTTAGGTTTCTCTTTATTTAGCTCTCGTTTTAAATCCACTTTACAAATTTTTTTTTTCCTACGTATTCTATCTCACAAAAAGTGAATTTACTGTTTTTATTGTGAGTTTGAACCTATGATCCAGATAAACCCTTAATACATTTTTTTATTTTTACCACGGTCAAAACTTTCTCTTCATGCAGATAAGAAGAACTCAGTCAGTATTCCAAGTTGGCAGCAAAGATTCAATATCATAGTTGGGACCGTAGAAGGGCTTGCGCATCTCCATGGAGGTTGCGGGGTGAAGATAATCCACAGAGACATTAAAACCAGTAACATTCTCGTCGGCGAGAATCACAACCCGAAGTTAGCGGATTTCAGGCTTGCTCGATCTGTTGCTATCGATAGGACTCACATTAGCACAGGAATTGCAGGAACATTGTAAGCAAAAATTCTCTCCAACACTAAAACTATATCAGAGTTCAACTCAACAATGTCGGGTTAAACTAAGTGAAAAATCCTATGCAAGGGATATATAACTGACAAGGCTGATGTTTATGCTTTCAGAGTGATGATCCTTGGGATAGCATGTGGTAGGAAGAACAGTGCTTTCACATTGGGGTCAAGCTCACTTTCGCACTCTGTAAGATTCTTTGCTCGTTTTTGCATTAACCTCTTCAAAATAAGGAGAATCTTGCGGCGAGATAGTAAAAAAAAAAAAAAAAAAAAAAAATTACAGAATGATATAGTTTTTAACTGTTACATCACATTGAAACTATATTAGATCACTATTTTAGTTTAAGAAAAAATGATGATTTAATGTAACTCGATGAAAATTGAAGAATCTTGTCAACAAATAGTCATTTAAAAAGACACGGTCATTATTCCTCTACGAAGCGCCCTTTTCTCCAACAATGTCTTTGTTGTCATTGGAATTCTCTCTAAATAAAGAGATTTTTCCTATAATATGTTCAACTAAGTCTGTTGATGTTTAAGTGACTTTTTTTTTTTTTTGACATTAGATTTGGAAGCTTTACAAGGAAAACAAGATTGCCGAATCCGTCGATCCGGTCCTAAACGGCAATTTCCGGGCGAAAGAAGCATCAAATGTGCTCCAAATTGGGCTCTTGTGCACACAAGCCTCTGTTGCACTAAGACCATCAATGTCTGAGGTAGTTCAAATGTTGAATGATAGAGAATATGAAATTTCCTTTCCAATTCAACCTTCATTCTTGAATGCTAGTTTGTTGAATTCCGATGACTCGAAAACTGTCTCAGACGGGCGAAATACAAATGAAGTTTCCGCTACTTATACCGTAAATTCCAGTACTATTTATGAATCAATCTATGAAATAACAGTTACATCTAGACCTAGCTAGCACCCAAAAAATCAACTTCTGTAACTTTAGTGAGTGATGATATTAGGGGTGAAAAAAAGGTTGTTTCTCAAACCACCTTATCTTCTTTGAATTTTGTAAAGACTGAGGTAATTAGAGGATTTGTATTTCTTGTAAATGATATGAGAGAGTTTTAGATCAAACACATATTAGTCTATTGATCTTCTATTCCATTTTGTATTTTGCCATCAATATCTACAACTAATAAATAGTATTTTTACTAAAATAATTTATTTTAAATAGTAAGATTTTAAAATATATATATAATAAATAATGAATTTATTAGATAAATGAAAATTTTAATTTATCAAGTAAATAGATAAATAATATATTTACAACAGGTAAATAAATTGTTATTTATTTTAAGGGGGTGTTTGGCATTTACACTCATTTTAAACTAAATTGTACTTTTTTCATCATATTTTTTGTCTTTTCTGAAAAAGTTTTTTGTCTTTTCTGAAAAAGTCAACAAAAATTACTATTCAAACTTAAAAATCTCAACTCAACTCAAACTGAACTTGTGCACCAAACAGACCCTAAATATTTTAAAGACTTATTATTCATTTCAATCATTATTTGAAAACTACTATTTACATGTTTGTTCATGGGCAGTACTGGGCCCTTAAAATAATGCCCAATGGCCCAATCTCGAACAGCCTTTTGTTTGGCGCAATCCGAAAGTGGAAAGCATTTTCCAGGAAAAAAAAAAAAAAAAAGATCGTGTGGTGGGAAAGGACGAGAGTAGCTAGTCTCAGAGAAGAGAATTCCGACGAACTGATAGAATTTCCTCTCATGGTGTTTCGCCGATGAAATTCGAAACGGACGATACGCCGTCTTTCGCCAGCTTCCCATGACTCCGAGCTCCGACTCTCGCCTCTCTCCGCCGGAGTGGAAGTTCTCGCAGGTCTTCGGCGAGCGAGCTCCTGGGGAAGATGTCCAGGACGGTTAGCAGCGTTTTCTCTCTCCGTGTCGGGGTTTTCGTTTTCTCTTCTGGTGTTTGGTTGCTTAGAAAATTCCGGAACAGAGAAATTGCTTGAAGAACTTTAATTTTATGCGTAGTTTGTTTGCTGAACTTCAGCTCCATTTTTGTTAATTTTTCTGATTGTGACTTGTTAGTTCAAGAATTTTCCAATGATATAAATTTCATAGAGAACAAAGTAGCAAACTTTGATCTAAACTGAGTGAAAATGATGATTAAAATTCAATTTAATCTTAAAAATTAAAGCTAATTGGAGGTGAACAGTAATAGTTCTTGTTAACTAGTACATACCAGTCGAGTATTTTCAGTTGAACGGGGCCAATTTATCAAAGGTAATTGCTGAGATATTGACACTCTTCTTAATGGTTACTGTTTTTAGTTGACATCATATCTTCAATGGGATTCGACGCGAGTGGCGATTACCTTGCCGTCGGAGATCGAGGAGGCCGCGTTGTGATTTTCGAGAGGAAGGACGGAAAACATGTGAGAAATTTTTGTTACTCGGTTTTCAATTCTTTAAATGCACCGCACGAACACGCCTGAAGACATTAATGTGATGAGTTGATAAAAGAAAAATGGGTTTGTCATCTTTCTTACCATCGATTATTGGATTCTTAGACTACAAATGAGAACCAAGCTCGTGCTAAGTTGGAGCAACTGGATTTTGATTCGACCTGGAATCCTGAATTTAAATACAAGACCGAATTTCAGAGTCATGAGCCTGAGGTTTGCCCTCATTTTGTGTTTGGCGATGCACTTTATCCATGTTTGTGTATGCTGGTAATTATATTGGTGTTTTGGTATGGACTTTACAGTTTGACTATTTAAAGAGCTTGGAAATTGAGGAGAAAATCAATCAAGTAAGATGGTGTGCTACGCCCAATGGATCGCTCTTCATCCTTTCCACGAATAACAAGACTATTAAACTGTGGAAGGTGTGGATACTTCTGCCCAAATAACTTACCATTAAAGAATTCTGCGTTGCAGTAAACTTATGAAGAATAAAAAATGTGTTTTTCTTGTTAGAGGGTGGATAATAGGACCCTTGGTCGGTTAGGGATTTAAGGAGTTTCTGGGTGCCATTGGAGGCCGTACAAATTTGTTTAGTTTGGTCACTGGAAAGTTTTCTGGTTTTTAAAGGATTCTGGTGACGCTGGAATTCAGGGTAGACAGTTTAAAAGTGAAAAGACTGGAAAAAGAGAACATAAATCAAGGCATTGTAGCTCATCCTAATTATTTGGTGACGTTGGAAAGCGCTTATTTCCTTGCGCATACATCTCTGAACTTCTCAACCTATAGTAACTGCATTAAAATACAAGTTTTAGTTATTCATTATAGATAGTGCCTCTTTTTTATCAACTGTGGTGGTCAGTCAGTATTACTGTGCTTGCTTATTAAAAATTTTGCTGCTTACTGGGAAACAGAAAGAAGAATTCATATGAGAAACGATCAAAGATTTTTTGGGACCATGTAATCGAGAAGAAAGGGGAGAATTGAAATTAGGTTTAGGCAATACCCAAAGCAAAAAAATATACACAGCATCCATGTTATGTGGCAGGGGTTAATGATGTTATGCAGTCGAGACTAGTTCAACAAAAGTTCATAAAAAGCACCATTAATAGCAATACATCAAAAAGCTTAATTGCTGTGTTGTCCATATCGATCTTTGAGCTTGTCGTTTTCATAGTTGCCAATTAGAGTTCGACTGTCGGCCACCTCCTGCCTCCAGAAGCATTTAAAAAAAAAAATCTAGTTTCTGAAATTATTAACAATTAACTTTTTTTATTTCTTGGTTATGAGGCCAGGTTAAGGAGCGTAAGGTGAAAAAAATAAAAGAAATGGACCCTTATCCATTTGTGAGTTCAGAGAATGCACTTTTGGCTGAAAGTAGCTTTATGACTGAAATAGACAAGCCATCCGTTTTTAATGGCTATCATCCAGAACGGATGGAAAATATGGCCAAGAGCATGTCACCATCACAAGACCAACATGCTGAGGTTGGTAAAATAGGATTTTAGGAAACTTTTTTTTTTTTTTTTTGGTCAATTGCATCAGATCCTGCTCAATCTAAAAGTTAATAATGCTAGTCCTTTGCATAACTAGATTTTGGATATGGAAGATACTGCACATACAAGATGTCGGAAGGTGTATGCTCATGCTCACGATTTTAATATTAACTCCATCTCAACCAATAGGTAAAATATGTTCTTTTTTTCTTTGGCCCGTGATTGTGTGTCTGTGTGACTCCGTATATTTATGTTTTGGTTCTTGCAGATTGCTTAGTATATGATTTTTTTCTTTGTTCTTTGCGTAAAACCATTTATTATCTTTTTTCTTAATTTTGTTCTTAAGTGGTTGAAATTCTGTAGATGTTATGCTGTGTCTAAGGGGATATCTGGTTTCCTACTCTATGTCCAGCGACGGTGAGACATTTATTTCTACAGATGACCTTAGAATAAACTTGTGGAATCTTGAGATCAGTGGCCAGTGTTTCAATATTGTTGACATGAAGCCATCAAACATGGAGGATCTTACTGGTACTTGTGTCCATCCATTATTCATCTGTATTTTGAGCTCCCATGTTTATACTTAAATTTTTTTTCTTTTTCCTTTTTATTATTATTATTATTATTATTATTATTATTATTTGTATCCCATGTCTGGAACTCTAGGTCTCTGATTTTTTAATCTTACTCTAACTGGGCTGTTCAAATTTTAACAGAGGTTATAACGTCAGCTGAGTTCAATCCAGTTCATTGTAATTTGTTTGCATACGGCAGCTCAAGAGGATTTATTCATCTAGTTGACATGCGACAATCAGCTTTATGTGATCACAGCGCGATAATGTTGGTTCCATCTGACCTTTTTTTCCGTGCTTTCTGGGTTTGATTTTGATCTATGCTGGGTGTTTCTGCAATTTTTCTGTGCCTGGTGATGTTAACAAAAATTCCAATTTGCACTGATTAATGCAGATTACAAGATGGAGATTCACGTGGGTTGAAATCATTTTTCACCGAGATCATTGTATCTATCTCTGATATGAAGTTTTCAAAGGATGGGCGGTACATTTTAACTCGTGATTACATGAATCTGAAGGTCTATTGATTGACTTTGATTCCTTTTCCCACCATCTCTGCATATTACAGCTGTAACACCCCAACAGATGTTTATAATTTCCCTTTCTTAATCATAGACCACTTTTGTACCAGTTTCTTCTTTTTTTAGTTCCTCGAGTAGATCTTAATTTGCTTCCATAAAATACCATTCATCTTTATTTCATTATGGGAAATAATTATGGGGAAAAGATATTTTTCAACGAGCAGGATATTTCCTGGAAAAGTATTTTTCTATCATAGATAGCTACCAATAAATTTTTCCCTTTTCTTTTCCCAATAGTTTCTGTTCCCAATTTAAGATTTAAGTCTCGTTGGCCTAATTGCCCTTTATCTTGTCTTAACTCAACGTGTTCACTGTCGTTCAAATTTGAAGTGAATATGTCTTATGTGTATTTAATCGTTATCTCATTATGAACTTTAATGGATGCTTTCATTTTTTAATCTAGCTGTGGGATATGCACATGAATTCTTCACCTGTTGCGATATACAAGATTCATGAACAACTACGCCCTAAGGTAAGCAATATGAACATAATGTATGTCACTCGTGAATCTCAGGTGAAAAGTCGAAACTCTGCCAGCCCTTAATTGATTTAAAATTTCTGGAACCTAGCCTCTGATGGAGCAATTGCTGATGTTGGCATAACATTTCCAATCCAGTATCAAGAAATTTTGTCCTCTGATTATGTGGCGAGCTTATGCATCTTTGAAGTTGTTCGTGAGAGCTCACATATATTCATGTTTCTGACAACTTCTCATGGTTTGTGGCAGTTGTGCGAGTTGTATGATAATGACTGCATATTCGATAAATTTGCTTGCTGCCTCAGTGGAGACGGACTTCATTTCGCAACTGGATCTTATGGGTAATAGGTCTATCATTTTGAGTTAAAACTGCAGTTGCATCTTAAGTTATGGCAGATATTTTTAGCAATCAACTTGTGATTTGACCAAACATTGCAGCTTCTCTGACACAGTGTCTTTAATTTTGAATTAGCAATCAGTTACGTATTTTCTCCCGTGGTTTTGGAAATGAAGAAGGAATCACCATAGAGGCTAGCAAACATCCTGTCAGGTGGCTTTCCGCTCCTTTTCCTTCTATTTTGTGGCTTTCCCTAGTATTAGTTTTTTGAATGGCGGGAGTGGGACTCAGATTTACAATATTAAAGGTTATTTTCAATTTCAGTCCCTGTTTCCAAATTGGCACAATACCTTAGGAAGTTTACTATCTCAAATGGTTTTTTCGGCCAGACAATTATCTAAAGGACGGAAAATAGAATGGGACCCACGTGTTTACCTTACTTATAAGATAATGCAATGTTTTAACACTTGTACAGGCAAACTTCCTGACTCAGGAACTTGGCCAGTTGTTTATGTAAATAATGTAACTCAGCTCGGTTGTTTTTCAAATGGAAAAAGGCATTGCGAAGTATTGATCTTGCAAACATTTTGGTCATGTGGAGATGCCCCAATCACCAGCCACTGTCTTACATTTATGATACATGGCTTGTTTGAATATTTTCTTAAGTTGATACTTACTATGGTCTTTCATGAGTCCGAACTTTATATAATTCTCTCTCTCTAAATTTGACGATAATAAATTGTCACATAAGGTGCTCTTATATCAATCTTTCAAACTTAAATTTTCCTTTCTGAGTTGTATAAGATGCTTTAATAGCTATTGCAAACTCAAATTTTACTTTCCTTCTGAACTGGATGGCAGGAAGCCAGTTCTCCAAGCTGCTCCAAGGGCTAGAAGGTCTTCCTTGAGCAATCTAACACGTGGATTTTACCGGCATGGTCAGAATAGTTACTATTATTATTTTTCCTTGGACATGAGTTGTGCTAAGGACATTTGCTGATCACATTGGTTTCAATGACTCCATTCTAAATGATTGGTTGATCCGGATCCATGTGGGCCCCACTTGGGTTCCTTGACGAGAGACCCACACCGATAATATCATATGTCCTTAGCACTCTTCGGTCGTTGTTTAGGAATATGCTAGCATTCTCCTCTTGTTTCCTCCTGAAATTTAAATGTCTTCTTATCTTTCAGGGAGTGAAAATTCAAACTCCGGAGGTAACGACTTCTCAAGTAACTTAAACTCCAAGTTATTACATCTGGCATGGCATCCCGAAAAGGACTTGATTGCTTGTGCTGCTGGGAGTAGCTTGTTCATGTATTATGCATGAATTTTGTACAGCTTTTAACACTTCCAGAAAGTGTTTGCTGATAGGTAGAACTTGAGTCGATGAGAGTAGTATTGTGAATTTTGTTTTTCTAACACCTAAGGGGGAAAAAAAAAAAAAGAAAAAAAAAAAAAAAAAGAAAAGCAAAGAGATGGAAGGAGATGTGTAAAATAGGAAATTTGGGAAGGTCCTGTTTTGTTAAAAATAATGCTCTAGGCTTAAGCTATACCCAATGACTAGGTGTGAAGTGCTTCCATGGATTAGAATTTTCAGTTCAGAAATTACTTGTCATGCACAACAGAAATAGGGCAGAAGTATTATATGTATTCGAATTGTATGTATGTATGTATGTATATGGGTAATGGGAATTGTTTAGCAATAGTTAAACTCTCTGGTGGGCATGTCGGATTGGATAGGATTGATGTCAGAATTATTTTATTTTATTATTTTGGTGAAAACTGGGCGAGCGATTAATATTAGCTAGCGTAACTCGGAATAACATTAGAGCTCGAAAACACAATAGAAGAGTCGAAAACTTAAAAGTTGTTAAGATGCGGACAACTCTATTACTATTTTTAGAAACAAAGCAGCAAATATCACGATAGCTCTTAAGAAACACCATTGTCCCGCGATTTTCCGCATATAATGTCTATACATATGCACAATTCAAGACTTCGGTAGCCGATAGACTTGGTGCTTCAGTTTGCTTGTTATGCCAATGCTGGATTAATCACAGAGGCTCTTTACAAGCAAATTATTAGAATGGCCAAAACTGTGTCTCTCTCTCCACGATATATGATCTCATCACAAGTTGTTATTTATCCCCAAAAAAAAAAAAAAAAAAAAATGATTCAAAGCAAAGATAAACGACACTGAAAACAAATAAGATAACAAAGACAGAAAAATGTGCTAAGCCTCCAAACGACGATGTTTACTGCTCTAAAAGAGAGTCAATTAATAAAATGACTCAATTATTTTCTTTTATTTGTTAAATAACATTCCAAAATTTTTTATTAACATAATGACTTCAATAATCGAGAATATATGGGTTTTTAATCCGTCATTCCAGTGTTAAAATTAAAAAAAAAAAAAAATTATTTTGCTAATTTCAACTTTGAATGTTGTCACTTTGAACGTCCCCAAGTCTTCCTGAAGAGTAGGGGCTGCATGAGGATGAAAATACTCAAAGAGATCCGCTCCGCTTTTAATTCGGAGAAAAGACTTCATCTCCATCCCTGTCCCGTTTGAAACAAAGTCCTACAAATCCCGTCTTTGTGAGGAATATTGTCATTTCGAATTGCTCCACTATGGCCATTATATATACTCATTTATAGTAAAAAGTACCAGCAAGCATCAGTTTTGCTCGCCTCTTGGGAATTAATTATGTAATATTCTCTATAAAATTATTTCTCAGTATTTTTATTACATATGTGAAACTAAGCAAACGAAGAACATGAAAACGAAACACGAACAAACCATGCAAACTAATATTACACAAAGCACCATATATTAAATTACATATAAGTAACAGATCACATATTGGTGTTTTTATTTAGATATTTATTTTTAAAAAGAAAAAGTACCGAAAAGGGGTCGACCGACTTTTGCATATCCAGGATATCCGAGAATATACAGCATGATGGTTTATTTTATCTATAAAGTACCTTTTTTTTTTTTTTTTTTTTTTTTTTTTTTTTTTTTTGGGGTCTATTCAAGTAGTTGTGCAAAAGCAATGCAGGCAGGCAATCTTCAAGTAGTACGGGTGCTATTGAGAATTTTGTCAATGGATTTGAGAGCCTCAATGGCAATCTTAATGTAGAAGCTAACAGCTCTGACTATGGGACCGAACGGATCGGCGAGGCGTTCTTGTTTGACATCGTCGGCGGCGGAGGGCGGTGGCTTGGTAGTATCCTTGTCAAATTCCTTGGCTTGCTCAAGGTACGCGTCCATACGCGGAGTGGCAAATGTTCGCACCTTATCGGGATCACCTCTCGCAGCGTAACGCTGGCGTTCATGACTAGTCTCGAAAGACAGCGCATAAGGACGCCCTTGTGTTTCGTAAACGTCTTGTGTCCTCATGTGCTTGAACAGCTGTTGCATTTCGTATTTCAGCGTCTCAATTACCTGGTTTGGCTCTTCAATATCTACATCATCGAGCGAGTTTTCGGCTTCAACCACCTTGTCCTTGGCTTCCTCCAGCTTCCTGACATCAGCCATGCCTCTTGCTTCTTTTACCTTATCTACAGTCTGCAGCCGGCTCTCCTCAACAATCACCTCCTCCCTCTCTTTCTCCACCGCTTCCCCTGTGCGGGATACGGTAGCCGTTGTCGGAGGGGAAGGAATCGCCGGTGTTCCCTTTCCAGTTCTGCACACACATCAGATTTTTTTTCCCCCTTAAAATAAACTATACAAATTGGTGATTTATGTCTTAATCACTTAGTGATTAATCACTGATTGATCACATATTGACCAAATTATGTAGTCAATTAATGATTAATCATTTACAAAAATTGATTAATCATTTTAGGAAAAAATGCTCTCTGATAAATTTTTAAAAACTACGATTATTTGTTGAAAAACTTCTAGAAAAAAAAAAAAAAAAGCGCTGTTTTACTCTAAAATCAAAATGACCAAAATGCTTATATCATGTGTGTGTAAATAAAAATTGGTACACCCACCTATATGTGTAACTGACTACGAGAACATCCGGGTTCTTTTCACTCTCAACAGCAGGAAGAAGGAGGTCCACCATGACCTTGCGTACCTCTCTGTTGTAGAGTTCGCCAAATGAAATGGTTATGGAGCCATCGTTGTTCCTGGTTTGTGGATAGTTTCCAGCGAACACTTTTTCTATTTTCGATTCGCCATCGAATTGTTTGATGGTCAGATTCAGGTCCTGAACAACCACGGTCAGAAGCCCCCCCAAACATTGGGAAAATGCAATGCTCAAGTTATCCTGGTTCTGAACATCGGAGAATGTTCCTCCCTTGCTGTTCGTTGCGATGGCTTGTAGAACCTATATATATATATATATATATATATATAGAAAGAATTAATACGCATGAACTAATTAACCCCCGTTTAGATCATAGATTCAAACCCACAATTCAGATAGTAAATCCAAATTTTTAGTAGGGAAAACTGTGACACAGACAGGAGCATAATATTTAACGGTATATTGCAATGTATGAACCTGTGGTTTGGCGTTTGCACCGAAACCGAATGTGTGGACTGGAAAGTTGTCAACGCGAATTTGGGTAGCATCACCGATGTTTTGTTCACCATCAGACATAAGCATGATGGCACCGACACGCCCGTCATTAAGACGGCGGTCATTGAGCACTTGTAAGCCTGTTTTAAGGCCGTCAGCGATGTTTGTGTTACCGGCGGCAACTAAAGCATTGACTTGCTTTATGATCTCTTCTTGAGATTTTTCGGTAATCTGGCGCAATGGGAACAACCTGCTGGAGTTGTTGGAGAATGTGACAACCGATAAACGATCAATCGGGCTAAGTTTCCTGATGAGGAACTGCATAGCGATTTTCAGTTTTTCTAACTTGTGTCCTTGCATGCTTCCGCTGACATCTAAGACCGTCACAAGATCCACTGCGGATCTACCTTCGTTATCTCCTGTCCCTGTCACCTCCAACAACACTTTCAAGTTGGTTTCTTCAAGTGGTGCCTTAGGCTTGTTGATGGTTGTCACCTGTATTCTTTCCGAATCATATGCTGCAGGTTTTTCCCCTGAAATATATATATATATATATATAAATTATTATATATGTAAACACACACACAAACATTATAGGAGACTTGAGACTTTCACTTATTAAAATGAGAATTAAATTTTTTTTTTCAGGTTGAGTTTTTCTCCAACTCCCTTCTCATTTGCTGAGCTAGTCCGAGCGGGGATGTTTTTGAGTGCTTATAAAAATGATAAATGAAATCGTGAAATATATGATCATAATTGAAAACAAAATATGAACCTGAGACATCTGCGGGTGCAACAATCGGTTCATCATCGTTGAAGGTCATTTTGCCAACAAAAACTGATAGAGAAGAAATAATTGAATTATGAATGTTCTTGCGTCTCAGCCACTTTTAACCTCCAAAATATATAGATAGAGAAGAGGTAATTGAATGGTAAATGTTCTTTTCACATATGTGTACCAAACTCGTTTGTCCTTACATCCCATAATTATACATAAGAAACTACTTCTCTTTCAAAAAAAATAAAAATAAAGAAATAATAAATAATAAATAAACAATAAAAACTTGAAGCCAAAAAAGAAAAAAAATACCTAAATAATAATAATAATAATAATCGCTCGTTGTTGTAAGTAATTTGGACTACGGTGCTAAATGGATTCCGTTTCCATTGGATATGCTTTCAAGTCAAGTAGATAAGGTCCACTCTCCTAGGTGTAATGAACGTTGAGAAGAAAAAGATTTGAAATTTCACTTTTCTAGTAGAATTCATAGATCTTTTACTATAAGGTTAAAAAAAAAAAAGTAATACAGGTTGATGCAATATTCTGCACGACAAATATCCTAAAGGTTTGAGATCTCTCCATTATCTTCCAACGCACCACCCTCATCAGAAGTGAAGATTAATTGTCCCGAATTTTTTGTCTTATTAATTGTCCTCCCAATTGTGTTATGTCATGTCATATGAATTTAAAAATTTAACTACATTAAAAATACTAAATATTAAATATTCTTAAATAAATTGATGAGTTATCAAAATACTATTAATAAACATCTATTAAGACAGGAAAATGAACTAGCAGATATGGACCCCCACCGACAACACCCATTATCCTTGGAATCAAAAGGGTTATATTATGTAATTACAAGTCTTTAGTTTTGTTATTCTTAAAGTATTTTGAAACTTTTGTTATTAAATTCCAACGTCACTAATAGAATTTTGTAATAACGGTTTTTTGTGCTCATTTGACAGAATTTTTACCAAAAACTGCAGCTATTTAATAAGTGTTTGGAATTGTATTTTTCTAAATAAGCTTTAATAGGTCAAAATGATTTTCTAATTTTAATAAATTTTAAAAATATTAAAATGAAGTTTATAAATATCTTATTAAAACTTTGATACAAATTTTAAACTCTATTTAAAAGAGCTTCTTTAAGAAGTCACATTTTATAGTTTCGACTGAAAGCTCTTATGGCAACTTATCCAAGTAACTTTTAGACCTAAAAAATCAAAAACAGTTTTTAGAAAGTTTTACCAAACATGCTCTACGACATGCTGTGATTGTTGACCCCATTAGTTAGAAGAATACCACTTTTAAACTTTTGAAATTCAAATTTATAGTTTTAATTGAACATTTAAACCTAATTTCATATTAAAATGTTACAAATGAATTACAAAATTTCAAAAGTGATATACAATCCCATCATCACGTAATAGCATACATTACAAATGTGAAGACTTGAAGCTTTCACTAGCATCGCTTCTTACATGGAAAATCTCTACAAAGGGACAAAACTGTCTTTTCCAACATTATTGTTTTTCTTGACAAGGGAAATGGGTTCATATTTGGATAAGCTTATCGACTTGTTGAGAACAATCAATTCCTCTGATTTTTTTAACCAGCAAAAAAAAAAAAAAAAAAATTCCTCTGAATTTTTTTTTAATTAGTATAAAAACAAACAAGTTTGTTGGCATTTATACCAATCTCCCTCGTCGGTTCTTTATTGGCATATCTAACTCTCTTGTCGGTACTTAGCCTGGTGACACGTTTTTTTAATTGCCATTAACAAGCTGAGAATAGTTATATGCATACTGAACTAAAACGTGGAATTAATTCCTGCCAAGATTTTATTTAGTTGACCAGTAAGTAGTAGCCATATCCTTTTTTTATTTTTTATTTTTTTATTTTTTTATGCATCATCCCAATATATGTGTGTGTATATAATATTTAGAAAATCTATTTTGGCGTATATGCTTTTCCCATCAATAGGGTAGGAAATGTAGGCCTAAGTTCATTATGATCAATAATTCAAGATGAGGGTACTCATAAAAACTAATCTAACATATAATTGATTACACTCTTCTTTCCAAGTTTGAAAGTTATAAAACTATCCCTACATTTTATAACATATCATTTTCTACTCGTATAAATCTCAACCATCAATCTAATTTGAGCTTTGATCTTAGTCTTATTTCCTAAAATTGTTTAAAACCCTAATACTAGCAGCAACTAATCACTAAGAGTGTTTTTTTAGGAGAGAAAAGTGAAAGGAATGAGAGGGCGGCGGGTTGAAGGAGTAAGGGAATGATTTTGACATTCACGGTTGTTTGATTAGAGAGAAAAAGAAAAGAAGGAATTAATTAAGAAATGGACTCTAAATCCTTTAAAACATCTGAAGTTTGATCTTACCAGGCGTTATAAGAGAAAGAATCTCTTTATCTTTTCTCATTTCTCTCATCTAAGTGATATACCACTGGTTTCTTTCCATTTTCTGTCCCTACCAAACATATCATAAAGGTATGAGATCTCTTCATTAGCCTCCAACGTATCGAGCCTACCAATAGAGCTCCAACGTACCCCATGTTATGTAATTACAAGTCTTAACTTATTTCGCATATTCATTTTTAAAATGGGTGGAAAAATAGTAGAAGGATGTTTTTTTTTTTTTTACTTTTTTCATCATTCTTCTCATTTCAAAAAAAAAAAAAGAAAAAGAAAAAGTGGATATCTCGTTCTCAAACATATTCAGTACAGATTAAAAGTGAAAATGCAATCTCATTAACAAGTGAATAGCGTTGGCTACACATGTGAAGACTGATGCTTTCACTATCATAGCTTCTTACACGGAAAAGTTCTACAAAAGGGACAAAAACTCTATCCTTTTTAATTCTTGCAAAGGGATAAGATAACCTTTGTCTCTAGGAGCAGACTTGTTATGAACCATCAGTTTTTCTGAATTTGATCTCTAGTCTTTTCTTGGGTCAATTAGCAACTTTTTTTTTTAATTATTATTTTGAAAGTTAATATCTTCCAAATATAAGGGGAATTAAAAAGAAAAAAAAAGTTTGTTGGCATATATATATGCCAGTCTCGCTCGTTGGTTCTTGGACAACACCACCAGATGAAAACGACAAGATTATAATTATCATCGACGATCGAGCCAAAGAACATCTGTCACGAAATTTTTTTACAGGTGTAATGAATTCGCTTTCAATAATCTGAGCTTGAAGACTACTCTCCACTACTGAAACTAATTGAACACGTTAATTTCAAAAATCTTGGTAGATAAATAATTGCTTCTGCTCTTTTAGCCTAACTTGTTTGTCGGTTTCTTGGGCAAACATGTTGCACGAGTTTTTATTTATCATCAATAACAAAAGGAGGATCATTTTCATATATGATGCCTGAATTAGATTTTTAATTTTTGACGTGACACTACTTTAAACTTTTTAGTGTTATACAAATGATACCTATTTTGATATTTTGTAAAAATTAAATGGAAATTAAACATTTTTAAATTAGTATATATGAGCTTCAATTAAAACTAAAATCATAATAAAATATTTTTTATAGAAAAATTGTATCTCTGAAAAATACATTTGATGACGGTATCTATTTTTTATGTAGTATAATTTTCTTCCAAATTATCTCTAATGGAGATACAATTTCCTTCCAAAAATGTTTAATTACGTCTTTTACTGCACTTATTTTTTTCTATCCATCAAATATCAATTCAGTTTAAATTCTCAAAATCTAATTTGAACCAATGCTCCAAACATGGGCTAAAACTTCAAGTCTTCAACTTGAACAACTTTGTATTCTTGCCAATAATTTATCTTTATGAAGGCCGGTGATTTATTTTAGTTTCCCAGCGATCAAGTGGACAATTTTAGTTTTTGGTTTGATTTTCGAATTGTAAGATCTTTTCTTTTATTTTTCAAAATTATATAATTTTTTTCTTGGTAAAAAAAATATGTAGACAAATAACCAAAGATAATATTAATCGTCATCCACATGGAGTAGTTGTCACGTACGTTTTTACATTCAATCCATTAAAATATAAAAAACAAAAAGAAAAACAAAACAAAAAAAGAAGAAGAAGAAGAATTGAGCTTGATTATTTATACATCTCAAGTGGATGACTAGAAATTCACACATCCATCTTTGCTATACTACTCATTTCCTAAAATTGTGAGCTTTGATCTTTGCTATTCACACATCCATCTTTGCTATACTACTCATTTCCTGAAATTCACACATCAATCTAGTTTGAGCTTTGATCTTAGTCTTATTTCCTAAAATTGTTTAAAACCCTAATATTAGCAGCAACTAATCACTAAGAGTGTTTTTTTTAGGAGAGAAAAGTGAAAGGAATGAGAGGGCCCGGTTGAAGGAGTAAGGGAATGATTTTGACATTCACGGTTGTTTGATTAGAGAGAAAAAGAAAATAAGGAATTAATTAAGAAATGGACTCTAAATCCTTTAAAACATCTAAAGTTTGATCTTACCAGGCGTTATAAGAGAAAGAATCTTTGTATCTTTTCTCATTTCTCTCATCTAAGTGATATACCACTGGTTTCTTTCCATTTTATGTCCCTACCAAACATATCATAAAGGTATGAGATCTCTTCATTAGCCTCCAACGTATCGAGCCTACCAACAGAGCTCCAACGCACCCCATATTATGTAATTACAAGTCTTAACTCCTATTTATTTCGCATATTCATTTTTAAAATGAGTTATAAAATAATAAAAAGGTGTTTTTTTTTTTATAACTTTTTTCATCATTCTTCTCATTTCAAAAAAAAAAAAAAATCTCATTCTCAAACATATTTAGTACAGAGTTCAAAAGTGAAATGCAATCTCATTAACAAGTGAATAGCGTCCGCTACACATGTGAAGACTGAAGCTTTCACTATCATAACTTCTTACATGGAAAATCTCTACAAAAGGGACAAAAACTCTATCCTTTTTAATTCTTGCAAAGGGATAAGATAACATTTGTCTCTGTAAACAGACTTGTTATGAACCATCTGTTTTTCTGAAGTTGATCTCTAGTCTTTTCTTGGGTCAATTGGCAACTTTTTTTTTTTAATTATTATTTTGAAAGTTAATATCTTCCAAATATAAGGGGAATTAAAAAGAAAAAAAAAAGTTTGTTGGCATATATACCAGTCTCGCTCGTTGGTTCTTGGACAACATGCCACAGTATCAATACAAAGATAAATTTTTTTTTTTTTTTGAAAGGGTAGTGAGTTAAAGCTTTGTTGGTGTGTATATATATATATATATATATATATATCAAAATATCAAACTCGCTAATCCGTTGTGGACAACACACCACGTGTCTTTATCACCAATAATCACATTTTTTTTAACTTAAAACCTCTTCTAATATCACCAAAAAAAAAAAAAACTAAGTAAAATGAGCTTGCTAATAGTCTTATTTTTGGAATGAGAAATATGACTGCAAGTACCACCACCAGATAAAACGACAAGATTATAATTATCATCGACGATCGAGCCAAAGAACATCTGTCACGAAATTTTTTTACAGGTGTAACGAATTCGCTTTCAATAATCTGAACTTGAAGAGTACTCTCCACTACTGAAAACTAATTGAACACGTTAATTTCAAAAATCTTGGTAGATAAATAATTGCTTCTGCTCTTTTAGCCTAACTTGTTTGTCGGTTTCTTGGGCAAACATGTTGCACGTGTTTTTATTTATCATCAATAACAAAAGGAGGATCATTTTCATATATGATGCCTGAATTAGATTTTTAATTTTTGACGTGACACTACTTTAAACTTTTTTTATTGTTATATAAATGATACCTATTTTGATATTTTGTAAAAATTAAATGGAAATTAAACACTTATAAATTAGTATATGTGAGCTTCAATTAAAACTAAAATCATAATAAAATATTTTTTATAGGAAAACTGTATCTCTGAAAAGTACATTCGATGACGATATATATTTTTTACGTAGTATAATTTTCTTCCAAATTATCTCTAATAGAGATACAATTTCCTTCCAAAAATGTTTAATTATGTCTTTTACCACACTTATTTTTTTCTATCCATCAAATATCAATTCAGTTTAAATTCTCAAAATCTAATTTGAACCAATGCTCCAAACATGGGCTAAAACTTCAAGTCTTCAACTTGAACAACTTTGTATTCTTGCCAATAATTTATCTTTATGAAGGCCAGTGATTTATTTTAGTTTCCCAGCGATCATGTGGACAATTTTAGTTTTTGTTTGATTTTAGAATTGTAAGATCTTTTCTTTTATTTCTCAAAATTATATAATTTTTTTTCTTGGTAGAAAAAATATATAGACAAATAACCAAAGATAATATTAATCGTCATCACATGGAGTAGTTGTCAACGTACGTTTTCACATTCAATCCATTAAAATATATTAAAAAAAAAATCCAAAAACAAGACAAAAAAAAAAAAAAAAGAAGAAGAATTGAGCTTGATTATTTATACATCTCAAGTGGATGACTAGAAATTCACACATCCATCTTTGCTATACTACTCTAAAAGAAAGGGAAAAAAAAAAGGGCAAAAAAAAGAGAGAGAGAAATCTTCCTATAGATCTAGAATAATATGGCAGAGAAGAGAGGAAGCATTGCCTTCTTCGCAACGTACAGGCCACCGGTGCCGCTGGACATATACTCGTGCCCGCTCGAGCCTCCGCCGACGTCAAAAAAAGATGAGCTTCACATGACGGACGGAGACTCCTACAACTACAACGCCCGAGTCATTCCACCCGCGGCTCTAAAGAAAATCCTCAAGCGCCCTAAATTGGCTTCGGAAGGTGTATACAAAGACGCCGATGTCGATTCAGGTGGTCTCTCGGGCACGATTTTCGTGTCCGAAAGAGGCGACATCCAGCTTGAAATGCTTCATATAGCTCTCCGCTTCAACGACAACGCGGTAGTGCCGAAAGTCAGAGTCTATAGCTTGGGTGATGTTTTCGGCACTACCGCGTTTAGTGGTATTCGCTTGGAGGACAGCGGCTGCATTGCCGGTGATTATCTCGTCTATGTCTCCACCAAGGACCCCGCTCCCGATCGCCGTCAGCCCTGGACCGCCGTCTATAAAACCAATCTTGTCACCGGAAAAACCGATCGACTCACCCCATCAGGTTCCTACCTTACTACCTAATTCCTTCTTCAGTTTTCACACACACACACACACGTACATTTATATATATACACATATATATAGGATTTAAAACATTACAAAACAGAAAGCTTTAAAACACTACAAAGGATTTAAAACGTGTTCAGAAAATAATATACAAAATAGATCTTATTTCGTTTATCTCATCGTTGTGAACATTTTGATATAAGAATTATCTAATTTCGATTTGAATAAGAAAGTTATGCACTTTTAAAATTTAAGTTTTTTTTTTTTTTTTAATGAAAGAGAGAGAAAATAAGTTGTAAATTTGGGAGTTTTTTAAGTTAAGATTTTGAAACTCCATCTGATGATGGAACTCCAAACGCCCATGTTGTGACAAAAAAAAATACTAGTAACAGCTATATCATCACTAGTCTCCTCATCAGAAGTGCCATATCTCCTAGTACATTATCCAAAAAGTAGTGTGCGTTTGGTTCGATAATTGGAGTTAAAATTTTAAATTAGAGTTGGTTGATTTTTCAAAAATTAGTTATAATTTTTTTTTTTTACTTTTCAGGAAAAAAAAAACAAAAATTGAAATGAAAAAGTACAGTTTAGTTAGAGTTAAACTTAAATGCTAAACAAGCTCGTAGTGTTAGAATGCCAACTCTTATCCTAATTTACAAAGTAAAACAAAACGGTAAAATTCTTTTGTACAAAATTTTGTTGTGACTAAATTGTATTTGTCACAAGTTGTGAACAAAATGATAGAATTTTCTATAGTGAGAAAATGAAAACTTAATTTAGCTGATGTATCGTCATTTACATAAATATGCTGCATCAACAGGGCAAGCTGATTTAAGCCCCTCCGTGTCTCCGTCGGGAAAGATGATAGCGGTGGCGTCGTTCCAGAGAAAGGACGGCGGTTGGGATGGCGAGATCGAAGATCTAAAGACTAACATCTTTGTGATGAATGTAGAAAAGCCCTTCAATCGCAAGTTGGTTGTGAAGAATGGCGGGTGGCCTACTTGGGGAAGTGACAATGTCATATTTTTTCACCGCAAGGTAGACAAATTATGGGGTGTGTTCAGAGCTAACATTAGTAACAGATCACTCACATCAGACACCCCTCGGGTGACCCCGAACAATATCGATGCAAGAACTCCGGCAGCGATCAGCGACACCATAGTGGCCGGGGCAACGATTCGTAAGGAATCAAAGTTCGGCGAGGACCGTGAAGAACAACAGTATCGACACATTGAGATATTTGAATTTTCAACTGATGGAAGACAAGTAGAACCCGTAAAACTTACTCAAAAAATCAGAGCAAAGGCTGACCACTACAATCCCTTTGTGATAGATGGTATTGGTGGGAGTAAGCGGATCGGTTACCATCGTAGCAAGAGCGACACTCTCAAGGTATCAATTATTTACCATTTTGATGTTTATCAAAAAAATATTTATACATATATATTTACCATTTTGATTTTGATTTTGATTTGCCAATGAAACTTCTATAGTGTTTTGGTCCAAATTCTTTTCAAATATATATCCATGTTTAAACATTTTTGCAACCCTCTCGACTATAATTTAGACAATATATTATTTCACATGCGTAGAGGTCTGACTAGTATATATAATTGTACATGTATATATTGTTGATAAAATATATATACTGATTGTGAGATGTTGTGACAGAAAGGAGACGATATCCCAAGACAGTTTCACAAGCTTGGCTCTCCCCATCCGGATGTTGGACTGTTTAGGGTGTCAGGAGTGTTTCCAACATTTTCCAAAGACGGCTCCAAGCTTGCATTTGTTGACAATGAGTTTAAGGCCTTGTGGGTTGCCGATAGCAAAGGCTTGCGTGTCGTTTACTCGGTATATCATATATATTTATTTATATATATATATATATATATATAAACAAATACACACACATTAAGTCTTAAATCCGGTATCTGGTGGTATTCGGCAGTGTGAACTTCAATTACTAGGAATATAAATTCACGTAGAAGGAAATGTAGCTAAAGTGAATGTAAATTTCCCATATTTTACATTTCCTTCTCCATGAACTCACATTGCTAGTAACTGAAGTTCACATTTACAATAACTGAAGTTCATATTACCAGATACCATTAGATACTGGATTTAAAACCATTCATACATAAAGCTAATATATTTTTATAGGTCAATCATTGATTGACCGCGGTCATGAATCACAACATTTTAATGACTATAGCCACCGGTCATTTTTCTTTGAAAAAAAAAAAAAAAAATCGGCCATTTTTTATTTTAAAAAAATATAAGTACATTTAAAAATTGTCCATATATCTAATTTTTCCTCTTAAAAATTGTTTTATGATAAATGCAGACAAAGGTCGACAATTTCTTCTCGCCGGTTTGGAACCAGAATCCAGAAAAGGATACACTGTATGTATGCGTTGGACCTTCTTTCAACGCTAAACAAAAACTGGATATCTGCGCCATCAAAAATGTGTCCAGTGGTCGACAGCAACGTCAAACCCTCACCTCCAATGCCAATAATGCCTTTCCATCCACCAATCCTGACGGTAAGTCCTACTTGTTCCTTCTCATTAATCCTTTCCAAATACCAATTAATTCAATTATGATACAAAATTATAGGCAAAGTCTCCTATCCGACCTCCGTGCACTCCGGCACACATAACATCATGATTAACACATTGTAATATATATACTAACTCATTAACGGGTAACAGTTTTTGTTGATAATTGTAAGTTGTAGAAAAAGTTTCAAGGGACAATTGCTAAGGTAATCCTTAAACTTTTAACTTTGTGTAATTTTGATCGCTGAACATTTTTTTTTTTTGTAGCTAGAATGCTCATAAACTATTAAAATATTGTCATAATGGTTCTTTACATTAATTTTTGGACGGGATCCGTTAGTCAACATCACTTTTTGACCAAATAACTAACGGATTCCGTTTAAAAATTAGGGTAAATTACTCATTTAGTCCCTAAACTTTTAATCTTATGCAATTTTGATCCCTGAACTTTTTTTCATAACTGGAATGCCCCTAAACTTTTAAAATGTTGCTACAATTGTCCCTTTGTAAATTTTTGGATGCAATCTGTTAGTAATTTTGTTAAAAAGTGGTGCTAACTACAGATATCGTCAAAAAATAAACAATATTTTCAATAAGTTATGATCATTCTAGTTAAAAAAAAAAAAAGGGAATGCTCCTATTAAAATGATGCTGCTATAGTCATTTTTATTAATTTTAAAATGGAATATGTTAGTAATTTGGTTAAAAAATGATGCTAACTAACGGATTCTATCAAAAAATTAACGTAAATGACTATTATAGTAATATTTTAAAAGTTTAGGGGCATTCTAGCTACGAAAAAAAGTTAATGAACCAAAATTACACAAAGTTAAAAGTTCAGGAACCAACCTAGCAATCTACCCAAGTTTCAAAATATAACATGCTAGATGTATACAAAGTAACCTAAAGTTACATAACGTGACACATATATCAATTGATAGTTACAAGAGTTTGAACAAAAAAAAAAGTTATTTTTTCCGGACCTGTACGGCTGTCCAATAGGAGACTCGTCCCAATATTATATACTTAAGCTGATCTATATATATAAATAAATATATATATATATATATATCTTGTTCAAGAATTTTGGTGGAGGAAAATGTTCTGTTAGCTTAATGATATCCATAAATTAAGGACATTTTTTTCCTTTTTCTTTTCTTTTTTTTTTTTTCCAAAAAAAAGTGTTTTCAATACTAATTTGTACGGACGGGTTGAAAATTAATGTAACAGGGACGAAATTAGTTTTTCGATCTACAAGAGATGGAGGGGATAAAAAACACAAGAATTTGTACATAATGGAGAACGCAAAAATAGGGGAATACGGAGGCGAAATAAGAAGGCTAACAAATGGGGATTGGACTGACACACATTGCCAATGGTCTCCAAGGGGAGATTGGATAGTCTTCTCGTCAACCCGCGACAAGCCCCAAGGAGCACCTGAACTTGACAACGGTCTCGATCCAGGATACTTTGCGGTGTTTCTCGTAAAGTGGAACGATCCGTCGGTGATCGTGAGAGTGGTAGGAAGTGGAGATTACCTTGCAGGGCATGTGAACCATCCGTTCTTTAGTCCGGATGGAAAGAGCATCGTTGTGACTGCGGATCTTGCTGCAGTTTCTGTCGATCCTGTCTCTTTGCCTCTCTTTGAGCACTCTGTGAGGCCTTATGGAGATATCTTCACGGTCGACATTGACCCGGATGACATAAAAAAGAATGAGAATGTGAAGAAGTTCAACCGCATCACACATAGTAGGTTTGAGTATTCCACTGCTAGTTGGACCATGTTCTCGACTCAGGACCCGAATGCGGCCTGGAACCTGCAGCTCTCAAAAGGGGAAGGCTACACTCCGACGTGCCCTTATGCACAACCCGACGGAGGCGAAAGTTGGCACATGACTGGCCACCTTTGCATCCCGAAAAGATGTTGTTGATCCCGTATGCATCCATTCATTTGATGTTCCTATTTTAATTTATATATGCTGTCTGTAATTATCCAATAAGAACTGCAATTTCATGTGAGAGCCGTGGCTGCAGTGTTGTTTTCAAACTCGTGTGGTACCATAGAAAGCAAATCTTGGTCGTTGTTTTCAAATATTGAAGCTGTTTTATATATAAACAGATACCGTCACATGTTCTTATAAACGATTGCATCATGTAGAATTAATCGTTTGCTTTATGTATGAACGAGAAACTTGTTTACATGTGGAGCCGAATATATATATATATTTATTTATTTATTTTTGTGATAATTGGGTAATTTAAAAATCAAATTGTGAAAAATTCCTCAACTTTTTACTCTATTAAAAATAGCCCTTTGTTGAAAATTGTACCAAATTTAGTCACCTAAAAAAAAAAAAGTACTAAAATTAGTCCACTTGTTGAAAAAGGATGAAAAACGATCAAATTTAGTCTTATATGACAAGCAAACGAAGCCCTAGCACAATAGGTTCCACGCCTAAAGATTATGATATGCCACAAATTGCGTTCTTCTTTATTGATAAAGATTTTGGGGTTTATAGCTAAATAGCATTCTTTTAAGAAGATTTTTAGTAAATGGTCCCAAGTTTTTAAAAATCAGTTGAAAAAACCTTCTTCTTTTTTTCCCTTAAAATGATCAATCAATTTTGTAAATAATCACTCACTGATTAACCATGTTTGATCAATTATTGATTGACCATGGATAAATCACTGATTGACCCTTAATAAATTACTGATTGACCCTATGTAAGTCATTGATTGACCCCAAGTAAGTCATTAATTGACCATGGTAAATCACTAACTGACCATCATCAATCAATAATTGATTATAATATAAATCACCATTTTTCTTAGTCAATCCATGATCACCATAACCAAAATCACCAATTTTCAGTTAATCAATGATTAGTTATGGTAAATGACTAATTTACCATTAAAAAAAAAAACCAAAAAATCAACTTTCTCTCCCCACCCCCCACCCACGACAGACTCTCGTCCGGGTGGTTTGCAAATTTAACCTTAAAAGGGACCTTTGATTGCATGACTAACCTTCAATGAAAAAGCTTTACATTAATGACCCCCACTTTTAATGAAAATTTTGCTTTCTCTAGAATGCCCTTTTTGTTAAAATATATAATAATAATAATAATAATAATAATAGAAGATGACAAATCATCCCATAAAAAAAAAAAAAAAAACCATCTTCCCCTTCTGCTTCCTCAAAAAACCCCCGTTCCCTAAAAATAAAAACCCTCACCCTCTCATCCCCTTTTCCACCATTGTATCACCGTCACCCATATATTCCGGCCGAAATTGAGAAGTAAAGGTTGAAAAGTTTTGGGGAGTTTCAAATTTTTGAGGAAGCAAGCTTCAAATTTTTTTGTTGCTTGAAATTATTGTGCAAAGTATGGGCATTTAGATTTTGGAGTTTAAGTTGGAAAAACAACAACATTCGTCTCCTTTGCATCTGTTTTTTTTTTTTTTTAATCTGAAATTTTAAGGAAAAAAACGGAGATGAACAGGGAAACCCATGCAGACCGTCAAACTGTTCTTATCGGTTGGGACGGTCAGTACGGTTGGGACGATCAGTATTGCCTGAATTTCAACTATCAGGAATTTCTGACCGTGAACGATAGGTCTGACTAGCCATTCCAACCGTTTGGACAATCTATTCGGTCTTCTCATTTATTTATTTTTAATCTGAAATTTTGAGGAAAATAACAGAGATGAACAGGGAAACCCATGCAGACTGTCAAACTGTTCTTATCGGTTGGGACGGTCAGTACGGTCAGACCGTTCCAACCGTTTGACGGTTAGAAAATAGTTCAAAAATGAAAAACAAAGTTTTTTTTTTTTAACATGGAAAAAGAAATATTGTAGAATATCTTAATGTCAATGAAATTAACTATTCAAATAGAAAGATATGTAAAAACTAAAAATAAGAAAACAAAAAAAAAACTTTTATTTTGTACATGTCAATCAGTACGGTTGGGACGGTCCGCAAGCTTTGTTCACTTCACTGGTTTTACCAACAGAGAAGACCGTTCCAACCGTTTGACGGTTAGAAGGAAATCAAAAAATGAAAAATAAAGTTTTTTTTTTAACAAGGAAAATGAATATCTTAATGTCAATGAAATTAACTATTCAAATAGAGAGATATGCAAAAATTAAAAAAAAAAAAAGAAAACAAGAAAAAACTTTCATTTTGTACATATTGATCATACGGTTGGGATGGTCCGCAAGCCTTGTTCATTCACTGGTTTTACCAACCGAGAAGACCGTTCCAACCGTTTGGCGGTTGGAAGAAAGTCCAAAAATGAAAAATAAAGTTTTTTTAATATGAAAAATTCTAAATTAAAATAAAAGAGAAGAATAGATTTTGATTTTGTCGGTTAGTACAGTTTGGACGGTCCGCAAGTCTATCGTCACCACTAGTTTTACTAACCGAGAAGACCATTCCAATTATATGATGGTTGGAAGAGTTTCCATAAAAATAAAAATACAACATTTTTTTAATGTTGTATTTTGAGAATTAAACATTATATAATATATTAATTTCAACAAAATCGACTATTAAAATAAAGAGAAAACTCTAAATTAAAATAAAAGAGAAGAAAAGACTTTGATTTTGTCGGTTAGTACGAGAAGACCGTTCCAATTGTATGACGGTTGGAAAAGTTTCCAAAAAAAAATACAACATTTTTTTAAGTTGTATTTTGAGAATTAAACATTATATAATATATTAATTTCAACAAAACCGACTATTAAAATAAAGAGAAAATTCTAAATTAAAAGAAAAGATAAGAAAAGATTTTGATTTTGTCGGTTAGTACGAGAAGACCGTTTTAATTGTATGACGGTTGGAAGAGTTTCCATAAAAAATATAAATACAACATTTTTTTAATGTTGTATTTTAAGAATTAAACATTATATAATATATTAATTTCAACAAAACCGACTATTAAAATAAAGAGAAAATTCTAAATTAAAATAAAAGAGAAGAAAAGATTTTGATTTTGTCGGTTAGTACGAGAAGACCGTTCAAATTATATGACGGTTGGAAGAGTTTCCATAAAAAAAATATAAATACAACATTTTTTTAATGTTGTATTTTGAGAATTAAACATTATATAATATATTAATTTCAACAAAACCGACTATTAAAATAAAGAGAAAATTCTAAATTAAAATAAAAGTGAAGAAAACATTTTGATTTTGTCAGTTAGTACGAGAAGACTGTTCCAATTGTATGGCGGTTGGATGAGTTTCCATAAAAAATAAAAATACATCCATTTTTTAATGTTGTATTTTGAGAATTAAACATTATAAAATATATTAATTTTAAGAAAACTGACTATTAAAATAAAGAGAAAATTCTAAATTAAAATAAAAGAGAAGAAAAGAATTTGATTTTGTCGGTTAGTACGAGAAGACCGTTCCAATTGTATGACGGTTGGATGAGTTTCTATGAAAAATAAAAATACATCATTTTTTTAATGTTGTATTTTGATAATTAAATATTATATAATATATTAATTTCAACAAAACCGACTATTAAAATAAAGAGAAAATTCTAAATTAAAATAAAAGAGAAGAAAAGATTTTGATTTTGTCGGTTAGTACGAGAAGACCGTTCCAATTGTATGACGGTTGGATGAGTTTTCATAAAAAATAAAAATACATCATTTTTTTAATGTTTTATTTTGAGAATTAAACATTATATAATATATTAATTTCAACAAAACCGACTATTAAAATAAAAAGAAAATTCTAAATTAAAATAAAATAGAAGAAAAGAATTTGATTTTGTCGGTTAGTACGAGAAGACAGTTCCAATTGTATGACGGTTGGATGAGTTTCTATGAAAAATAAAAATACATCAATTTTTTAATGTTGTATTTTGATAATTAAACATTATAAAATATATTAATTTAAACAAAACCGACTATTAAAATAAAGAGAAAACTCTAAATTAAAATAAAAGAGAAGAAAAGACTTTGATTTTGTCGGTTAGTACGAGAATACCGTTCCAATTGTATGACGGTTGGAAGAGTTTCCATAAAAATAAAAATACAATATTTTTTTAATGTTGTATTTTGAGATTTAAACATTATATAATATATTAATTTTAACAAAATCGACTATTAAAATAAATAAAAAACTCTAAATTAAAATAAAAGAGAAGAAAAGACTTTGATTTTGTCGGTTAGTATGAGAAGACCGTTCCAATTGTATGACGGTTGGAAAAGTTTCAAAAAAAAAAATACAATATTTTTTTAATGTTGTATTTTGAGAATTAAACATTATATAATATATTAATTTCAACAAAACCGACTATTAAAATAAAGAGAAAATTTTAAATTAAAATAAAATTGAAGAAAAGATTTTAATTTTGTCAGTTAGTACGAGAAGACCGTTCCAATTGTATGACGGTTGGATGAGTTTCTATAAAAAATAAAAATACATCCATTTTTTAATGTTGTATTTTGATAATTAAACATTATATAATATATTAATTTTAACAAAACCGATTATTAAAATAAAGAGAAAATTCTAAATTAAAATAAAAGAAAAGAAAATATTTTGATTTTGTCGATTAGTACGAGAAGACCGTTCCAATTGTATGACGGTTGGATGAGTTTCCATAAAAAATAAAAATATATCATTTTTTTAATGTTGTATTTTGATAATTAAACATTATATAATATATTAATTTAAACAAAACCGACTATTAAAATAAAGAGAAAATTCTAAATTAAAATAAAAGAGAAGAAAAGATTTTGATTTTGTCGGTTAGTACGAGAAGACCGTTCCATTTGTATGACGATTGGATGAGTTTCTATGAAAAATAAAAATACATCATTTTTTTAATGTTGTATTTTGATAATTAAACATTATATAATATATTAATTTAAACAAAACCGACTATTAAAATAAAGAGAAAATTCTAAATTGAAATATAAGTGAAGAAAAGACTTCGATTTTGTCGGTTAGTACAAGAAGACCGTTCCAATTGTATGACGGTTGGAAGAGTTTCCATAAAAAATATAGATACAACATTTTTTTAATGTTGTATTTTGAGAATTAAACATTATATAATATATTAATTTTAACAAAACTGACTATTAAAATAAAGAGAAAAGTCTAAATTAAATTAAAAGAGAAGAAAAGATTTTGATTTTGTCGGTTAGTACAAGAAGACCATTCCAATTGTATGACGGTTGGAAGAGTTTTCAAAAAAAATAAAAATGCATCATTTTTTTAATGTTGTATTTTGAGAATTAAACATTATATAATATATTAATTTCAACAAAACCGACTATTAAAATAAAAAGAAAATTCTAAATTAAAATAAAAGTGAAGAAATGACTTTGGTTTTGTCGGTTAGTACGAGAAGACCGTTTCATTGTATGATGGTTGGAAGAATTTCCAAAAATATTAAAATACAACATTTTTTTAATGTTGTTTTTGGAAAATTAAACATTATATAATATATGAACTGGTTTTGTACATATCGATCAGTACGGTTGGGACGGTCTGCAAGTCTTATTCACTTCACTGGTTTTACCAACCAGGAAGACCGTTACAACCGTAAACGGTTGGAAGAAAGTCCAAAAATGAAAAATAATGTTTATTTTTTAACTTGGAAAATGAAACATTATGGAATATCTTAATGTCAATAAAATTAACTATCAAATAGAGAGATATACAAAAATTAAAAATAAGAAAACAAGAAAAAACTTTCATTTTGTACATATCGATTAGTACGGTTGGGATGGTTCGCAAGTCTTGTTCACTTCACTGGTTTTACCAACCGAGAAGACCGTTCCAACCGTTTGACGGTTAGAAAAAAGTCCAAAAATGAAAAACAAAGTTTTTTTTAAAAATGGAAAATGAAAACATTGTAGAATATCTTTATGCAATAAAATTAACTATTCAAATAGAGAGATATGCAAAAATTAAAAATAAGAAAACAAAAAAAAAACTTTTATTTTGTTCATGTCGATCACTTCACTGGTTTTACCAACCGAGAAGACCGTTCCAACCGTATGACGGTTAGAAGAAACTCAAAAAATGAAAAATAAAGTTTTTTTTATTTAACATGGAAAATGAATATCTTAATGTCAATGAAATTAACTGTTCAAATATAGAGATATGCAAAAATTAAAAATAAGAAAATAAGAAAAAATTTTCATTTTGTATATATCGATTAGTACGGTTGGGACGGTCAGCAAGTCTTGTTCACTTCACTGGTTTTATCAACCGAGAAGACCGTTCCAACCGTTTGACGGTTAGAAGAAACTCAAAAAATGAAAAATAAAGTTTTTTTTTTTACATGGAAAATGAATATTTTAATATCAATGAAATTAACTATTCAAATAGAGAGATATGCAAAAATTAAAAATAAGAAAACAAGAAAAAGCTTTCATTTTGTACATATCGATCAGTACAATTGGGACGGTCCACAAGCCTTGTTCATTCACTGGTTTTACCAACCGAGAAGACCGTTCCAACCGTTTGACGGTTGGAAGAAAGTCCAAAAATGAAAAATAAAGTTTTTTTTAATATGAAAAATTCTAAATTAAAATAAAAGAGAAGAAAAGCCTTTGATTTTGTCGGTTAATATAGTTTGGACGGTCCGCAAGACTTGTCGTCATCACTAGTTTGACTAACCGAGAAGACCGTTCCAATTATATGACGGTTGGAAGAATTTCCAAAAAAATAAAAATACAACATCTTTTTTAATGTTGTATTTGAAAAATTAAACATTATATAATATATTAATTTCAACAAAACTGACGGTTTTGATTTTTGTTAGGGACGGACAGGGAGGGAGAGCAGAGTGTGCTTCAGTTCTTTTTTGTTTTTTTGTTTCGCTGGTAGATATTTGTGGGGGGGGGGGGTGGGAGTTTAGGGACGGACAGGGAAGGAGAGCAAAGTGGGAGGGAGTGTCCTTCAGTTTTTTTTTTTTTTGGTTTGGCTGGTAGATATTTTTGTGGTGGGGGGGGTGAAGGTCAGGGACGGACAGGGAGGGAGTGCAGAGTGGGAGGAAGGGAGTGTATTTCAGTTTATTTTTTTGTTTATTTTTTTTTAGTAGAATTTTAGGGGGAATATTGATGCATGAGACTTTTAAGTTTTAGAGCTGGAGAGCAATGGTCTTTTTTTGAAAAGGTGAGACTTTTTTAGTCATTTTACTTAATGATTGAATTAAAAAAAATAAAAAAGAAAATAAATTTTAAAACAAGGTTATATCTGTAGTCCCGTTTCATTTGGAGGTTATATATGCAATTGTCCCCTCTCGTCCATTCATCTTCTTCTCCTTCTCCTCACCATTTTCCACACTAAACCCTAATCCACTAAAACTCACCATCCGGAGCTCCATCTCCAACGCTCCATGCTTCCCAAGTCTGCCATCTAGAGAATCTCCTAGAGGCTCCATAGCCTCGGCTTCACTGTCGACAAAGATTCTAGCCCGAAGTCGGAGATATCCTTCGTCCGAGAAATCTTCGTTCCGCTGTTGAAGCAAATTAAGGGTCGAGCACACGATCGATGCCAACTAGAGCACGTCGGAGAATCCGATCCCGGTGATGGGCATGGGGACAACGATTAGGAGGTTTCGAGTTGTCCAAAGCCACACTGGGTGATTTTGCTTCATGGCAACAATTTGGTCACGAACAAAGAGAGAGAGAGAGGCAGAGGAGGCCAAAGAGATGGGTATTTGAGAAAAAATGAAAATTGATTGACTAAAACATATACATGCATGGTCATTTAACTAAATAAAATAAAGTTGAGATATCTATTAGATTAGATAATCAAAAAAGACCATCCAACCTAATTTTTCAAAGATTTTGCACTTAAATTACCACATAAATCTATTATTAAAATTTAAAACTTGCATAAATATTTGCCCAGGGCCCCTCCTGCCTGCTATTACGGGTTTGCATCAATACCCGTTACTATGAGTTTCAGTAGCTTGCCCTCCTTTGGCGGACAGGGTTCAATTTTGGAAAAATTCAATCCCCATAATTTTCAAGCAGCAAAGAAAAATGCATATGTGTTTTGTATCATCCTTTTGTTTTGATAAGAAGAGGGATGAAAGAGGGGGAAAAAAAAAAAAAAAAAAAAAGGGAAAATATATACTGATATGAGGAAAAATGAAAAAACAATGAAGGAACTTTTATTTATATATTGTTTAATAGAAAAGAAATATAAAAGAAAGAAAAATATATAAGCTTAATTGTTTTGTAATTATATTTTAATTTAGAGATTTGAGTTAAAAAGGTTATTTAATATACTTAATTTTGTTAGATACTTTAACTCAGTTTCTTTTGAAAACAATGGGCAATCCCAACTTATTTTCTATCAAATAGTCTAAAGAATCAATTTTCCTAAAATACCTCCTCTAATTTCTCTCTCTTCATCCAATAACATCTCTCAATTTGTGGGGAGAGATTAATACTATATTTGGAGTGGAGGACGAGATCCAATCCTTATTTGATTCTAGGGAAGAGAAGGAAAATATAGAGAGGAGGAGGGATGTTGTCTCATACTCTCATTACAAGCCCACCAAGTTGAAAACTTTTATTATTGAAAGGATTTAGAGAATCTGTCAACTTTAATGCTACGTTTGGGAAAAGGATTCAACCCATTTATTTTATATTTATTAATGTAAAGCATCATGTTCGTGTCAACACATTAATAATCATCTGTGTCATTCCATTTTCATTTACAGTTTATATTGTCAAGTTTGACCCAAAATTCATTTATAAACATGTTGAGACCAATATGTCGGTGCCTTTATCATGCTGAATAAAACAATTACAAACATACAAGAACAAAATGTATTGAATACAATGAGAATATTGATTTTTAACAAAAACAAGATATCATTAAAAAAAAAAATTACGATGTTAAAACTTTTACTAAAGAAAAGCTCAAATAAGATAAAATATTATTAAAAAAACAGAAGTACATAATTTTCATTATAAAGAAAAATAATAAGAAGCAACATTCTCATACTCTTGTCGACCGGTTATCGTGGTCATATCCAAACTCATACCGTGCCTTTAATATGCATCATATTCAAACTTTGTATCCAACATGACTCACTTAATAAAACATGATAGGTTGGGCTATTTTTTATTCCTCATTTGATAATGGTACCGTGTCCACTTTTTATTGTATTTGTACTGACCAACTAGACCTACTCGATTTTGATATTTCTAGTTAGAGAAATGGAAAATAGGAGGGAAAGAAAAGTAAAACTAGGTGAGGAAAATTAAAAGGAATGGCAAAAGCTTTTCTTTATGTTGTTTGGTAGAAGAGAGAGAGGGAAAAAAATCAACTCTAATTTATTTTATAATTAATTTTACAAAAATAATAAGTTGAGAAGTGATAAAAATTAAAATAGTTATTTTACATACTATTTGATTTGCCATTTTATTTTCCTTTGCTTTTGTGTCCAAAGTTAAAAAAAATAAAAAATTGATGAGCCTCGTGGATTTACAACTTCATTCTTTCTCATTTCTTCTCAATCAAATAAGTCAACATTCTCTATTCTTCTTATGCTATATTTTGTAAGAGGGATGAAAATAGAAAGGACGTGAAAGTAAAATATTTGGGTGAGAAAAGAAATTGATAAAAAAAAAAAAAAAAAGAGTTCAATCTAATACATTTTAAAATTATACCCTTATATTAATAAAAAGATTAATCAAAATTGTGTTCAAAATTGTTAATTTATAAATTTTTTGTCAAACTTTTTCCTTTTCTTTCCAAAGTTGAAATGATTAAAAAATAAAATGGTGGATTCTATAAATTTACAACTTACTTTCTTTTAAATTTTCTCTCTACTAAATAATATAAAATTCAATTTCTTTTCCTAAAGTCCCTCGTTCAATTTCTTTGCTCTCTTTTTTCCACTCTACAAGCATAAGGTTAAAGTCTCTCCTCTAACTTCTCTTCCTTTTTTGCTCCACCAACGATAGGGCCTGTTTTGGTGTACAAGTTTCAAGTTGATTTTTAAGGTTCGAGTTTGAGTTAAGTTAAGTTTAGTTAAAGGTTGAGTGGTTGGGTAAAAAGTTTGAGATAAAAAATTTAGTTGGAGTTGATTGTTGGGGTGAAAAAATTGAGTTAAAAATTTTGAAAAAACAGGGCCTTGTGTTGATGTATAAAAAATGAGTTAACGCAATTTTTTTGTCTTTTGGTTTTCATAACTATTCTAAACATCCAACTAAATAGAAATTGATAATTTATCTGTTTGAGCAAATAATAAAATAATAATAATAAATAATATTAATTTGTCTTAAACCAATAATTTAATCTCAATTCGGTATCAATTTTTTTTTCTTCCAAGTATTTTCTTTTTTCGTTGTAAAAATCAAAACATGAATTTAAATAGCCGATTAATAATATTAAAAAAGAAAGAATGTTACATAATGGCTTTGAATCGTGCTCAGTAAAGAAAGTTGAAAAACGACAATGTTTCACTCCTGCAAACGACATTGATTGGGAGCAATAAATACTTCACCCACCATGTGCTTAATCCATGAACGACAGCAAAGCCACAAAAAAAAAAAAAAATTGCATGTTTCAATAACGCAAACGACATTGATTGGGAGCAATAAAGACTTCACCCTCCATCTGCTTACTCCACTAACGACAGCAAAGCCACCAAAAAAAAAAAAAAAACAACAGTTTCTAAATCCGACGAGAACAGTAGGTTTTAGCTGCGAAGGCCGGCGAGTAGGGGGCTCGACAGATCACCGGCCGGTGGGCGATCGACTACTCATGTGGCGCTCGACAACTCACTAGGCGGTGGGCGATGCTTGGAACCCCCAACCATCGATTGTAACAATCTCCGGCGACCGACTGGACCCGTGCTCGCAAGTGCTCATTCCATCCTTGTCACCGGCGAGATCCTGCTAGGTAACACAGCAACGAGGCCGAGCTCGCGTGTCGTCACACAACTCATTCCCAGATCCGGTGCGGCGTGGGTATCGTAGATGAACTAGGGAGAGAAACAGGAGAGAGAAACTATCTAAACTCCAGCGACGGATTACAACTCACCTGTGGGGTTGGTGTCCGATTCTTCTAATGGCACCGTCGATTGGCTGAACGGAATCTGGAGTTGCCGACGGTGGGGACTCGGGAGTCGTGGGTTTGAACTCGAAACAGTGCCTCCTGCTCAGGGTACACTCCAACGGTTCAGTCTTGAGTTTAGGCTGAACCAATACCCCAAACTGTGTTAGTTTAGACTAGTTTAGTTTCATAAGACTATTTCATCCTCTAAAAAAATATTTTAAAACAAAAAATGAGGCAATTTTATAATGAGATAAAGTCATTCTACCTCATTGATGGGGTAAAATTTTTCAACCGTTCCATTTCATTTAGCAGAATAGATGTAATGTGTACACGAAATCTATTGTGCATCCAATCGTATTGGATTTAAAAACAATTAATAAAAAAAAAAAAAAAAAAAAAAAAAAAACGGAGAGTTCTTTGCGATGTGGTCGTCGGGCAGGCCCACTGTTCGCACCACTGTGAGATTCGTAGGCCAGAGGAGGAACTTGCCGTCACCGTAGCACAGGTGGCCGCCGGGGGTTGCCTGCAACACACACCGCCGAAGGGGACGTTTGGGATTGCGATTGTCTAGACCGTCGGACATGAAGCTCGCCGTCGTGGGGAGGAGCTGGGTCCCATGGTGGTGTTGGTTCGTTGTCGCGGGGGGAAAAGGGGCTCGGGCTTGCCGGCGGTAAACGATTGGGGATGGGGGTAGATCATCCGAACTCCACCCAAGCCGTCGAGCCCCCGCCGCCGCGAGCAGTAGCTCCCACCGCTCACCAGGTTTCTTCCTCATCTCCGATCAGCGTGGATCGACAGATCCAATGGAGGGAAGGCGTCGACGAGTCGCAGTGGCCTCCACGGCCGTGAATGCACTGGATAGACCGCGAGGGAGAGGAGGTCGGCGAAGAGTGTCGAGGGTGCAGGGGGAGGTCACGTGAACGACGCCGGCGACGGAGATGGCTAAGAACCGGGCCGGATCGCAATTTGCAGATCCGTCAGCCATGGGGATGCCGACCGTTGGTCCTTGGCGAGGATGGCTTCGACTGCATCACACCGTCATTGTTCAGCTTCCTTCCGACAACGTCATCTTTTTTTTTTCCTGAAAATTTAAAATTTTTTTGTAAAACAATAATCAGGTGTTTTGTTATTACGATTGTTTGATACATCCATTTGCTCTTCACCATCAAAAAGTTACCAAATGGTTAAGAAAGCACTTTACTCCGTTATAAAATTATCCAAAAATATATATATACATTAAAGGGGTCTTGGTGAATGAGTTGAGTTGAGTTGAAATTTTTAAGTTTGAATAATAATTTTTATTGACTTTTTTTAGAAAAGATAGAAATCTTTTTAAAAAAAAGACAAAAAAAAAAAAAAAAAAAAACAGTTTAACTGAAGTTAAACCGATGTGCCAAACAAAGTCTAAATATACAAATATCCAATCATTTTAATTCTTTCCCTCCTATAAATGAATATCAAGTTTCCTATATAATAGTCCCATTTGGATGAGCTCTTTTACTATCATTATTCTTAAATATAATAGACTTTTAATTGAACCATTACTAGCTATTTGAATTTTTTTTTTTTTGTTTATAAATTAGGGATTAGGGATTTGAACTCTATTTAATTATTTAATTATTTAATAACAGCTAAACTCAAATTTAAACCCAAATTTAAATTTTCACTTTTTTATAAATTCATACCATACTCAATTTTATACATTTTTGTTATTCAAATATCAAATTTAATAAAAATTATCTAAACACATTTCATTTTATTAACAATTCAAATTTTATATTTAAATATACATTCAATTTAAATAAACATTTAAATATAATCTCCAATCCAATCAGGTCATAAAACTTTAGATCTCGCCAACTCTTAGGGTCCATTTGGGGATATCTGAAGATGGTATTTTGAATGTTATGTTGAAAATGTATGCTTAGGGAGAAATTTTTTAAAAAATTATGTAATATAGAAAATGTTACAAAAAATTAAAACATATTCGGAATAAAATATGCAAAATAAATCTTGTTTTATTCGTCTTATCGTAACAAGTATTTTGACATAAATATCATTTTATTTCGATTTAAAATCAAAAATTATAAATTTTTAAAATTTAAATTTTTTAAAAATAAAAATTTTTAATAAAATCAAAAAATTATAAATTTTTAAAATTTAAATTTTTTAAAAATAAAAATTTTAATATAAAGTTATAATTTTAAAATTTAAATAACATTTTATCATGTAAAAATAACACTCCAAACAAACCCTTTATTATTTCACCAAACAAAGTAAAAAAAACTAGGCCCCACTTTTACTTTTTTTCCTCAATTTCTCCATTACCAAACAACCCACTTTCCCCTAAAAAAAAAAAAAAAAAAACCCCCACTTTCCTATTTTTCTCCCAAAATCTCTCCACCTCCTCCTTCCCTCCTCTCCCTTCTCATGCACAGTTGGGGTTAGGGTTTGAATTCTTGCTTGAGAAACGAAACGCACTCATATAGACATTATCCAAGTACCAACCCCAAATCAACCTCGCCTTTCTCTTTCTCTCTCTCTCTAACTCCGACGGAGCGGCCGTCGTCGTCGCCGCCGCGGCGCGCACCGTCATTCGTCGCCTACAATCACAGCTTCAACGTATCTGGGAAAAAATCTTACCATTCTTGATTCAGTTTACATTTTGAAGGTAATGCCTTGGAACTTGCTATATTTGCGAAATCTGCGTGTTTGCTTTTGCTCTTGAAGTAGGATTTGATTTTTTATCCCTTACTTTTGTTAGGATTTGACGCCAATTGTTTTGGTTTTGGGATTGTTTTTTGATTTATTTTTTATTTTTAAAGAAACTGAGAAATGAGAAATGCTATAAGACCAGAAAGTAAGGGAAAAAATGTAACAATTAAGAATAATAAAAAGAATAAGACAAAGGAAGAAATAAAAACAGAGGCCATTTGTTCCCAATGGCACTTTTCCAGTTTTAAAACTTTCAAAGAGAAAGGAAAATTCTTGAACGTTTTGTACGTTGAAGCCCACAATGGAATTTCTCTCCTTCCATATTGTCCAGAGTAAGGAGATCACCATACTCTTCTACAGAACCGTCATTAACCGAAAATCACCATACTCATAATTTAAGGAATTTAAGGCGCGAAATGTACCGGTAAGAGGTCATTGATGAGTATCTATAAGGAATGATGGTATATTCTTTGGAAAGTATTTTGGAAAGGTGTTGGTTATCAACTACTGGATATTTGTGATGATAAATTGTAGATTTGTTGGTTTTTTAAATTTCTAATTACAAGTTGTTTATTATGGCCAAGATTAGCACTATTTTAGTCTTAATTGGAGGATGTAATTTGTTTGACAAAAGTTTTTGGAGAGATTTTAGTCAACCAACTATTGTCAAGTGGAGAGTTTGCATTTTAGCCCTTGGGCAAGGATAAAAGATGAATGGTGGTTACTAATATTACTCACTCATAGGATTTGGTAAGTTGAGTAGCGAAGCTTGTAGTTTTCTCCCAAATGATCTTAAGATTCAATTTTAGGCTAGCAATTAGCTAGTAAGTACAACTATGGATTTCCAAAGAAGATAGGGTTTGGTGAGGTCTTCTTTTTGGATTTGAGTCCAGTAAGTGGTTTCAGGTAGTGATTTGTCAACGCTAAAGTACCGTTTTCTCTATGTGAAGGACTAGAAAGTACATTAAGTTTCTCGGGAGAGTGATTTCAATTGAAAGAAATGGAGCTAATCCTAGTTGATGAGATAATTCAAAGCTTTTAGTATCTTATGTTGCATTATTAAGAGTGAAGTTGAGTTTGGTTTTAGATGATGATGTTTTATTTATTTTTCTTTATAAGAAAAACCCTTTTCATGGGGATTTAATCAATTACAAGGAAAGGAGTGTGAGAGATCCTCAAAACAACAAAAGTAAAGAAAATATAATGCCATACAATAATGGAAAAGAAACTAAATCAGCCTTAGTCCTCACAAACTTATTATTTTCCAATTACATCCATCCAATCAAAGAGAATGGGATCTCCTTGAACACCTTGTCAGTCGCAACTCATAACGAGGCTAAAAACTTGGCTTTTTAAAAATGTCTATCACCCTATTTCTTCTTCCTCAAAAATTATGGAGCTCCTCGCCATCCATATTGTTCAAAGTAGAGAAAGAACCATACATCTACATTGCAACTTTTTCGATCTTATTAAGACGTGAAGCCAACAATGCTTTTGTTTTCTTGTTAAAGGAAAAGAAAGAACATCCATGACCAGGATGAAGCTTGGGTGAAACTAAGTGGAGGTATGAACTGATTGATGTTGAAGAATCAGCAGATGAGTTGTGGTTAGGGGTGAAAGGCCACTCGAACCTAGAGCTAGCTGGTTCTCATCAAAATGCATTGAGGCGTAGCAATTGACTGGACATCTTGGGGTAAAACACTATTCCGATGCGGGCAAATAGTTGAGGGTGGCATGTCTAGATAAATTGGGAATGTATGACACGTCACAAGTTATACAGTCATGATATGGATTGCCTATATACCATGCTCACCTAGGTGGGATCGAGTTAAACCCAAAACTTTGTCGAGATAGCAAACAACCTTAACACCTAACTGAATGACCGGTGTTGGATTTGTTTAGGTTATGGAAAATCTAGGATGAGATTGGTATTTGGTAAAACCTGATTTTGACTATATTATCGCATGATCTGCTACACATAGCCATATTTGTGAAGCAAGCCATGCCTTTCTTTTCAAATTCTGCTTTTATTGCCCTTTTTTTAATTTTATTGTATTCTTGGTATGTTTTTGTCTGAAAATCTGATTTTCATGACAAATTTTGTTCATAGCACAAGTAACATTTTTGTTTTAAAACCCACATTACCTTTAATCTTGACTTTTCTTGGATACATGATATGTCATAACTATGGTTCAATGGAATATTAAAGTTCATCTATGATAGTTTATTTGTTATAACTCATTGTAAAGAACATTATCAAGATTTTGAGGATTGGTGGTGGAAAATATTTCTACTCCCGTATTGATTTTTCTCTCAAGTATTCATTTTAATAGATTGAATGCCCATTGATGTTTTCTTTTCTTGAAATCGTTTTATGTCCTTTTCTCATTCAATGTTTTTCCTCAAATGTGTGTGTGATTTAATTTCTTTTATAGCACTCAGGATGACCTTAGTAGATCTTGTGGACTTATCTAGTGATGATGAACTTGGGGAGTTGGATGTAAGAGCTGTTAAGTTAGAGGCAAAGGTTGGGAGTACGACGCAACAAAAGGAAAAGAGTAAAATCCAACTAGCCAAGCATCAAAATTCGAAAATTGCATCTACAAGACAAGATCATCAAGAAAATAGGAGCTTAAATGCTTCAAGTACTGGTCACAGTAACTCCAGTATATTGGTTCAAGGACAATCTCCAGAGGACACCGGACTTTCTTCAACAGTATCGTTATCTCCAGCTCCACTTTGTCGGCAATTTTGGAAAGCTGGGAACTACAATGATGGTCTTCCTTCTAAAGTCACGCATCAAAGTATATCTCTTTCTACCCTTGAATTTTTCTTGAACAAAATTCATATTATCTTAAGATAACAACAAAAACCTCCCTTGTGATTAGTCGAAATGCGGGAATTCATCCTGTGTTGTTGAGATTATCTCATGCTTTTCTAATCGCACAAATTACCCCTATGTTTTTCTAATCACACGTACTCTTAAGGTTTGAATTCATCAAAACTAGTTGTGCAAAGAGAACTATGCGTAGAGACGTTTTTTGCTCTTAAAAAATCGACGCGTTTTGATCATAAGGGCAACAACCTTGTCGAGTTTCATGTATCAACCAAAATCAAAACTTCTCTCTTAGGGTGTGTTTGGAAGGAAGGAGAGAAATTCAGGAGTGGTAGATCACCTGGGTGATGGAAATGGTGAAGGAGGGAGAGGTCATTTCTCGTTATGTTTGGTATGAAACCCCTTCAATAATCTCTTCAACATCGAGGTATTTTGATGAATTTGAAATCTCTCCTTTAATCAATTTTTTCCTCTTTTCTCTTTTACCAAACAACCATGAATGTCCACCCCTTTCCTTCTACTTTTCTCTTCTATCAGTCACACTCTTATAGGATCATCATTAGGATTTCTCACTTCGAGAACCATGATTTCTCTAAGTTACTATCATTGAAATCTAGAGTTACTATGAGAATTCACTTTCATAGAGAACCATAATTTCTTTATGAAGGGTAATAATGTCTTTTCACACAGTTAATTTTGACTAAATTTAATGTCAGAGGTGGATTTCGTGTGATTAGAAAAATACAAAGGATAATTTCATCATTTTCTGAAACATGGGGTAGCATTGCATTTCGGTTACACACAAGGAAAGATTTTGTTGTTATCGTTATTGTATTCTATAAGTAAGGTAATTACATAATTACACCTTGTCATTTTAATTATTTCTCAATTTGTTCTTCTGTTTTTTGTAAATTACAAAGGTGTCATTTGAATTTAAAATTTTCTTTAATTTTTATTCCTTCTTTATGAATGGAAAAAATTGGGCGAAACTACATAAATACCCTTAGATAGATTATGAGAAATATAAATATATTTTATATTTTTTTATATTTTTAAATATTATAAAAACCCAAAAAGAAATTTCAAAAATAATCTTGAATTTTCTGTTATTAAAGTATAAAAAGCATTTTCGAATTTTTCTTGAGAATTTTTTTTTTAATATAAATTCGGTGTAATTAAAGGTATCTTTGTCTTATCCCCTTGTTTTTTCGTCTACAAAATGTGCTAGTGATGGAATTGAAATAAGTTTTTCAAATTCACATGATAGCTTTAAATTTTTTAAAAACAAAGAGATGAATTGAGAAATAATTCAAACTAGGAAGTATAATTATTTGATTAACATTATGCCAATTTAGTTTGACTTGCTACAAGTGTCACATTCTTGAACTTTGATCCAATCTCATTTTAACTCTTGAGTTACACTAAGGGCGTGTTTATCATATGATTAAGGAATGTAGTGGGATTGGAAGTGAAAGTAAAGGAATAACAATGAGGATCGTTGATTCCCTTTTCGTGTTACTTGTCTATTAGATGTTCTTATGAGAGACAATCCAATCATCTTTCTAGTGTTTACTTAACTTCAGAACAGTAATATTATCAATGAATTACTAAAAGGTTCTTGTACATAATTAAATACTTATTGACACAAAAAATATGAACTTACTAAGACCTTTTCTGGATCATAAGTTCAAACCGCATTTCAAATAGTAAATTCAAAATTTTGTGAGAGAAAACATTCTAGAAAAAAATTTGAAAAGTGGTATTAAAATGGGGGCCAAGCGGAAGCTAAGGGTATACAAGTAAATTTGGCACTTATTCTCTTCAACTGGGAATCAATACCAAGGATTTGTAGGGACTAACATTCCCTTTTCTCATTCCTTCTATTGTGGGGCCCCTTTAATCCTCATTATTGATTTTGGAAGTAAACGCATCATTAGGTAGGAAATGGAATCACTACTTGTTCTCTATTTCCCTTTCATGCCAAGTAAACATACCCTATGTGTCTTAAAACCTACATTAGTGTTGGGAATCAATTGAATTTTCGGGGGATATAATTTATCATATTTTATGAATATATATAGTTTGATATAAGTTTGTTTGGCATAAGGGAAGGATGGATGGGTTTGATTATGAGGCATATGAAGATAGTGGATATCTCAAAGTTTGGTAAAGTGGTCATGGGCTTAGCCTGGTAGTCGCACCGATGTATAATGTTGAGATCCCAAAGTTCAAACCTTGCACCTCCTTGGCAAAAAGTGGTTGTATTTTCCTTTGTTTATTAAAAGTTGAAGAAGTAGATGAAAGGATGGGCTGTTATTTGTATAGTTATTCTAAGATATAATGACATGTTTTACGTATGAAAGAAAGTTTATAAAGAGAATAAGATCTTTCGTTAGGAAGAAACAAGCAAAGACAAAAGATAAAAGTAGAGCCAAATTCTATATATTCTACGTGTCGATTTGAGATAGCTTTTAACAGTAGATACGTAGAATAAACGGAGAAGTAAAAGTTATAGATTTTAAGTAACTGCTTGGATAGTGTACTTTAGGAGGGCTGTTTAGGAGTTTGATTACTCCCCTTATGCATTTACGAGCTTATAACTAAAATGACACATTTTAGGTGACGGGTGACCACTAAACCAGGTTCAGAGGATTTCTTAGTTATCCATTAGAAAATCACTTGATTTGTTGTTCTTTTGATTTGGGTCAAAGTTCAGGGATTATCATGGGCATCTACTTGGATGGCTCTTACAAAACATTATGGATTGTTGAGAAGCGTGAATTCCATTTGATTCCTGTGTTACTTATTCAGTTTGATATTTCTCTTACTATGACTGATTTGGATTTTTCAGCAGTAGTATCAGAGTTGTTTCTTTTTCATGACTGTTAATGCTCTATGTGTATGTTTGGCATTTACTTGTGGATTGCAGATGGAAAAAACTATCTACACGTCCATCCCATGTTCCTTCATTCCAATGCTACCTCCCATAAGTGGGCCTTCGGTGGTAGGTTCAGTATATAAATGATGAATTAGTACATTTCTCGCTTTTATTTTTGAAAACAATTACATATAGTTTACGCTCTATGCTATCTTCACATAAGAGTTTTCTTCTTGCTTTCAGCCATTGCAGAACTGCTTGACAATGCAATTGATGAGGTAAGCTCGATCTGATCTCACCCTAAAAGCCTTAATCAAAACTTTGGTAATGGGTTGGTCGGTAAAACCGTAAAAGTGTGTCTTTCATAGGATATTCACATTCTTTTTCGTTCTCTATGTTGTTGGTATATGCCTTTACGGTGGATGGTCAATGGACATGTGCAAAAAATTTGATCCTGCATCAGATTTAAGCTTATTTTCCTTTTTGTTTTAAAAATTGGTTAGATCCAAAATGGGGCGACTTTTGTCTCTATTGACAAAATCTCGAACCCAAGAGACGGAAGGCCGGCACTGCTAATTCAAGGTATTGTGTATCTGCAGCTTCCTATACCAATAAAGTGTGGATTGGAGTGGTCACCTTAATGTTTATACGTGAAAACTTTTTTTTGCTACATGTAGCTAAATATGTTAACCAACTCATTTTTGTAAAACCTAAACTTTATGTCTAGATGATGGTGGTGGGATGAACCCGGAGGCGATGCGTCGTTGTATGAGTTTTGGATTTACAGATAAGAAAGCAAAAACAGCTATTGGACGATGTATGGATTCTAACTTTATTTATTTCAATTTTGTTTAACTATCTTATTCGAGTTTGTTAATAGACAAATCTTGCAGATGGAAATGGCTTCAAGACTAGCACAATGAGACTTGGTGCAGATGTTATTGTCTTCAGTCGTCACTTAGATAAAAGGTTTGGCTCTAGTAGTACTGTTTTCTGTTATGCGTTTACAATTCTAAGCTATTATTTGTCAAAACTATCTTTTTTATGCGTTTACAATTCCAAGCTATTATTTGTCAAAACTATCTTTATACCATTTTTTATTTTTTATTTTTCTCAAAATCCTTTTTTGTTTTGGTGCCATCGATATTCTTTCTTGAATGAGAGAGAATGATGGAATTCAAACGTGACTTAACTACTAAAGTTATATATAGCTGAAACATTCCATCTAATTTCCATAATATTATAAATTATAGATATCTGTTTTTCTAACAATTCTTCCCTCTCACCTTTCCATAAGTGATTGCATAGCTTGTGAGTATGGATATGGTTTTGATGAAGTCCTTATGATTTAGATGTCTTTTTTTTTTTTTTTAAAACAGACATTTTTATACGCCTTACTGCTTGAAAATACTCTAAATTAAGTTTAAACTAAATTTTAAGTGTTGGTTTATGACACCAATGAATAGAATATGTCTAGGCCTTATACCGTTATTCTTATGAGCAGGATAATGACTCAAAGCATTGGTCTTCTGTCTTATACATTCTTGAGAAAAACAGGCCATGACAGAATAGTTGTACCTATGGTGAGCTTCATTCCAAACTCGCTATTTAGTAGGTTTATTCTACTTGTATTAAATTCCCTTTCATCCCTATGACTATTTTTTTAGTTTCCTTATTTATGCAAATAATGTTATGATTTCAAAAGGCCAATTTGATACCTTATTGTGGGAAAAAAATTCAGCATTTACAGAAGAAAGCAGTGGAATTTAATTTAAGCTATGCTTCTACGAATTTTGCGGAGTTACAAAAGATAATTTGAACGTTTCATCTCCATGTAATGAAGTTTTCTATGCAAATTTGATAGTGTCTAATGTGTGGTGTGCCATGGTGCCTCATCAGTGATCCTATCTTGATTTTACGGCCTTCAGGCTGAAAAGCTAATCTGATTGAGTCATTATAAACAATTTTTATTTTAAGTTTTTAAATTTGATGGATTGTGCCATAAGCTATTTCCATACGCCGCTAAACCATATGTCTTGTGGGCTTCATTTATCTTGTGAATTTTGGTTTGTCTGGTGTTTGATTCCTGTAAACTAACTTAATTGCAGGTTCATTATGAGTTTAATACATCATCTGGAAATTTGGATTTCTTGCATGGTAAAGAACATTTTATGCCCAATCTTAATATGTTATTGCAGTGGTCTCCTTTTTTCACAGAACCAGAGCTTCTGAAGCAAGTAAGCTGTTACAGAATATTTTTCTTCTCAGATATCGTGATTATTTCTTCTTATCAACGCACTTCAAATGCTTTTATTAAAAGTAAATAGATAACAAAGAAGAGTTGCAAAAACATTTTTTTCTAGCAATTTTTTTTTTTTCGATAATCGTGTATAATAGGTTTACCAAGAAAGATACATAAGGGAAGGTTCTTTTCAAGTGACCTTGGTTCTCTTCCTCCTTAAGAAGAGGGATAACCCGACAACCGTTTAGTCAGTTACCGTTTACTCGACGTTTTGCAATAACCTCCTTTTATGTTGCATAGCATTTAGTAGACAAGTTGTTTGTTTGGCACGCAAGTATGGCTGAGAAAGCTAAAAGGACACGATCATCACTTCATTTCATAATAGCTTTCAATCATATGACAGTACTTTATTTTTCCCTGAATTTACAGTTTGATGACATTGGACCTCACGGCACAAAGGTCATCATCTACAACTTATGGTGTACTGATGATGGGATTGAGGAGCTAGACTTCGATACAGATCCTAAGGTAAATTATTCCTTTTCGTTTTTCTCCAATTTTTGAATGTATTATGACCAAAACTAAATGTTGACCTTGTATGATTTGATGGTTGCAGGACATTCGTATTAGTGGGGATGCCAAAAAAATTGATACACTCCATGCATGGAGGAAGTTGAATGAGCAGCACATCGGTAACCAGTTCCGTTATTCTCTACGTGTAAGCCTATCTTAGAAAAGCTTTCGAGTGAATTAGTAGACAATGAGGGATCAAAATTTCTTAGTGCCAGTTTTCTTGTGCTCTCTCAGGTTTACTCGTCCATTTTGTACTTGCGGATGCCAGAGACTTTCAGAATCATTCTGCGAGGGGAAGTTGTTGAACATCACAATCTTGCTGATGATCTCAAATATGGAGAATATATCTTGTATAGACCTCAAACTGGGGGAGGTGTCGAGGTTGGTCTTATTTTCTTGTTCTGGATTTCTTCATTTGATTAAAAAGTAGCTTTATGAACTCAAGTCTGATGCACACAAGTTTTTGAGGATATAAAGTCTTTATTGCGGTGCTGTATGTAATTATTGCTGTTGGAATAGAGTTGGTGGTTGTCTAAGTTGCTATTCTGTTAGTTTTTTTAACCTTGAATTGCTTGTCCACGCAGGCTCAAGTTGTTACAACTATAGGGTTTCTCAAAGAAGCTCCAAACGTTGTTATCCACGGCTTCAACGTGTACCACAAAAATCGTCTTATACTAGTAAGCATCTTTTAGTTTGGAAGTTATGGCTATTACATTGGCAGCGCTTGCTGATCTTTACAGATGTAAATATATGTTCCATTTTCACCCTGTGTCTGGGCTTTTACGATTCGCGCTATTTTCGATTCGTAAATTTCCTTCCCTTATATTACAAATAGCAATGCCTGAAGTTGAAACCTTTCACTGAGACACCTATGATATTGCTTTGCTTTATCGAGAGGCAATTGCACTTTATAAGATATCATTTTCCTTTTGTCTTGTCTCTTGTGCAGCCATTTTGGCAGGTTGTCAACTATTTAGACAGTAGGGGGAGGGGAGTTGTTGGTAAGAAGCTGCGAACTGTCGTAGATTTATTGGTTTTTGAGGTTAGAGCATATAAAGATTGATTCTGTTGATTTTATTTACAGGTATTCTGGAAGCAAATTTTGTTGAACCAACACATAACAAACAAGATTTTGAGAAAACTTCACTTTTTCAGAAACTTGAAACTCGCTTTAAGGAGATGACATGGGAGTACTGGTGAGCTATTTGTTTGCTGATTTTTCCGTTTTGGCTTTATATGCTCAAAATCATGTTGAAACTTTTCCATTTTTACATATAACGGTGGAATATATTTTTTCACTCATATTCATTTTTAGATTGCAGTTACTTGGTATAAACTGATACAGATTACCCAAATTGACAGGGATCTCCATTGCGGATTACTCGGGTATCAGGTGAAGAGAAAACCGAAGGCGCAAACCGCCCCGCTGGTTTCAAGCGGTGACGTACGTGTCTTATTAAATCATAATTCAATGCCTGTTGGTGGTACAAAAGTGGTACTTGGAAGATCTGATTCTCAGGGTACATATGGACAAGGCTAGTATTTGAAATAAGATCCTATTCAACTTTAAACCTTGATTATATGGGGATATAATATATATGATGCCTTGTTCGGGTGCAGGGATACCTATGAAGAGGAAGGACCATGGTATTAATTTAGACAAAATTGAGAAGGCTAAAAGAAAGGTGGTGCGGGGAGAAAATGTGTCTGATCCTGGGCAACTCCTGGCTAGTGAGGTCTGTATGGGCAACTTATGATTTTTCATGACCTTTGAGTGCATTCATGTTGTCAGTTAAATCATTTATAGTTGTACATGTTGCGGGCTTTTGTAACTGTTTTACGAGCCAAGATGTGGTGTGTTTTGCTTTCTAGGGAGACTGGTAGAGATGTGTTTGTATATTGCACTCTGCTATGTCTACTTATCTTTTCTTTTACTCCAAGTAACAATAACATGAACCCTTTTTTTTTTTTTTTTTTAATGTACTTTTTAATTAAATGTAGCTTGTAAATACTACTGGAAATCAGTTGGAAGATCAAGAGTCCACAACCTTGATGCAAGAACACCGAAAGCTGCGGGCCAAGTGAGTCGATGGGTGATCTGTTTTTCTACTAAATATTGAATGTCTGAAGAATTTGGCTTAAAAATGCCCCCAAGGAGAAGCCCTCATGGAGTTGCTTTTCTTTTCTTTTTCTTTTTTCAGATGCTTGGAATATGAGAAGGAAGAGGAAGAACTTGAGCTCAAGGTACGTAGCAATAATATGCAAAATTTGTGCACACTTCCTTCTAACGAACGAGTTATCATCTTTCGTGTTGCTTAATGTCATGCTCGCACATTACGCAGTTTCTAGACACGTGCTTCTTGAGATCGCAGAAAACAATTAGCACCATTTGACAAGGCCTTCTAACTTAAAGTTCATGAAACATGTTATAAAGCGACTTTTTATCCTTGGGAAGGCAGTCATTAAGATGAACTAAAAAGTGTTGCATTATGAAACGTGAAACGCAAGTTTCCCCAAGCTTGTCGGTCTCTTACTCAAATTCTATCCAACGTGCAATTATAATAATAGTCCTTGCATAGAAATGCAATGCAAAATCACCCGTTGTTTTAATTAACCGTCTATTCGAATATTCACTTTTTCATTGTTAATGCAGGTCAAACAACTTAAGACCGAGATAGAAGAGGTTGGAGAGGCGTACTCGCGGTTGTTGGCTGAATTAGAAGCAATGGAAATGACCAAGACAGAAAAAAACGTATAAAATGTGTGTACTATGTTTGTCTAATTCCATTGTTTTCTTGTATTTATAAAACTATGTTGTAACTATATACAACAGTTGCAACAGTTTTTGGAACACCCTAGGGCATTGAGGTAAAAGCCACAAGGCCAATGCTGCTTCTTTTTTTTTTTTTTTTTTTTTAATCTATATTTATTTTTTCATTTATATAGGTATGTACAAGTAGTGAGGGTGTTCTTCTTTTGACATGCTATATATACCCTTGTATATATTCATCCAAGAGCTTACATTAGAGAATCATGTGTCTACTAATTCTGGCATTCTTATTCATGGATATATTGCATTTAGGGTTATTTAGCGTTTTCGCGGCCTAAACTTGTCACCTTTTGTGTACGGGCCTTCCGAACTATTAGTTTTTGATAATTTCCCTCATCAACTTCCTAAATTTTCGGGACTTTTATGGTGGGGAAAGAGATGTGGCAAAAATTGTTGATCCTTGGATGAAAATCCAGTGACTCTAAACAATAGTTTTATTGAAACAAAAATAGACACAATCACACTAGATCAAAGCAACAAATAACCATAAGTAGTTTGAATGAAAATTAAAAAATTAAATTAAATTAAAAATAAAAAGTCTCGAGGCTACACCCTAAGTGCCGATCACAGTAGAGGTGGTTGGGCGGCGGAGATGGCGAAAGAAGAGACCAAAGACTTTACCCCGTTAATAGTGTAAGAATTTTGGACCAAAGACTTGCCAGAAATTCGACAATGGGAAGTTTAAGTGAAATGGCCAATTCGACAATTAAACGAAATCTTAGGGTCCAAAATTCTTACACCATTGTCGAATTGGCCATTTTACTTAAACTTCCCGTTTAATTGAACATGAAAAGTCATGTACCTCCTATGAAGACGGAAATGAGTTGATCAAAAATTTTCAAATATCATATAAGTCTTAATGTAAATCTTTCAAAATACAAATCTTCAATTTAATGTAGAAATTAATAAGATGAGATATGTTACAATACTTTCAAAAGTCTAGAGTCTAAGTTGTTAAAGTGTAACAAGTTTAGGGACTACGTGAAGTCATTTACCCCTACATTGTTGGTTCTTGAGAAAATCCATTGAATGAGGATATATTGTTTTTGATTTTATCTATTTATTTATGAAAAATATCAAGGATATCAACTTAAATCTTAACTTTTGAATATCAATTTATATGACAGATAAGATATCTATTTATATTGATAAATATTTAAATTATTATCACATTAATTAATTTTATCAATTAATATAAATATAACACGTAAGTTGATATTTAAAAAATTGAAATTATAATTTGTGTTTTTAACGCTACTCAACAGGGCGAAGCTTAGAGCCAAACTCTCATTTATTTTTGCCAAATGGCATTGTGCATGGTTTGGTTTGGGAATGCATATGATATGCTGTACACGTCACCATAATGTCAACAGCATAGAAAGGGATAAGCTCGGTTACGTGGACGACCAACTTGTCCTTTTTCTTTTTCCCCTAAATATCAACTTGCATTTGTTTATACAAAGTTTATACTTAAATCCTTTAATTTTATTAAATTTACATAAAGACCCCGTAAATTAAATCCTTTTATTCTTAAAATTTATGTACACACCCCCTAAAGTATATATGCCTAACTTTTTAACCCAATCTGGCTTCTTTTATTTTATTTTATTTTATTTTTTCCTATTAGCATAACAGTCGAGAAATACACAAACAAATGCAATTTATTAACTTATGCAATATACTTAGCATCTTCTTTTGCATTTATATATTTTGAAGATCTTCTTGAAACATATAAGGTAATATTTCGTACTTAACATTTTTTTTTTCATTACATAAACAAATAAATAATGATCTTAGAAACAAAGATATAAAATTTACTCGCCAAAAGGCCATTTTTGTTAAATTCAACTAAACCTTGAAACATAAGAAGTAATTTTTCGTATTTACCATCTTTAATTTTCATTTATTACACTACCTAAATAGATAAATAATGATATTAGAAGTAAATATATAAAATTTATTGTGGTTGCAGATATAACCTAGCGATAATATTACATCTGACTTCACCTAGAGGTGAAGAGTTTTAATCCCCCACCCCAAGTTCAAAAAAAAAAATATATATATATATATAATTTACTCACCACGAAAGCCATTTTTGTTAAATTTAACTAATATAAGAAGTTTATGCTGAATATGCAAATGTTTAAGAATAATTGCTCTTAATAATTTTGTGAAACTTAAAGGGGGTGTAGATGCAATTTCCATATTTTTAACCCTAGCACCCAAAGTTCTGCCCTAGATGAGTCTCTCCCTCTATGGATTTATATAAATATATATGTATATACATACACACACACATAACAAAGCCTCTTGAAACCCTCATTCCAGAGTTGTCTTCTCTCTCAGTCTCCGCCTTATTCTACTTCCTTTTCTTTTAGCCATAGTATGTGTTCATGGTTTGTTTATCGCCTTTGAAGCCCTTCATATCATTTCTACGTGTGTTTATATATATGTGAATATATATATATATATATGTGTGTGTGTGTTTTACATATAACATATTAGTTTGTCTGTTATGAGTCTTTTATTTTTGTTATTATTATTATTATTTTTTTTTTTTGAAACGTGCAAAAAACTTCCATCCGCATGTTGTTCTTGGTTAGCATAGCGGCCATATTTTGCACATATTGACCGAGGGAAAAAAGAGGTGCGAATTTTTTGTGCTTTTTTTTTAAGCTGCTTCTGTATGGGGTTTATGATTTCTTTTTCCCTGCAAAAACCTCTTCAGATTTTCAGCAAACATTTTTTAGGCTTTTAAAATTTTTTTCCTGGTGAAAATTGTTTTTTCCTTTTGAAGTCAGAGAGATGTTTTCTTTTCAAGTAAAATGAACACTTCTGATTCTACCAGAGTTTGAAGTTTTTTTTTTTTTTTGATTAATTTGACCTAGATTTGGAGGCTACAAAGCAATTGGCTGTTGTCTGAAAAGGGCAAAAGGGGTTTGATTTTCCAAATTTGGTAAAAATTGAAAGTGACCTGAATGAAAGTGAAAAGTGCTACTTGTCTACTATTGGGCCATTTGGCTCATCAACTGATGTTGTGAAATGGGCTTTAAATGGGCTTGATAAATCTTTGAATGGGCTTGAAAGTCTATGTTTTTGACAATGTGCTCTCTCGGTGGTTCATATTTATAGATGTATATATAAAAGTTGGTGGCAATATTATACTTGAACATTTAGCCAAAATCAATTTAAAAAAAAAAAGAAGAAATAGAAAGAGAGATGGGAATGGTACACTTGTTTGGGAAGATTGGAGCCAATCTAAGTTATGGATTTAAGGGAATAATCTTCCATTTAATGAAGAAGTATGTACATAAAATGGCTATTTTTGAGTCCCCATTTCAAAATATGTTTACAAAACAATTTATTTACAAATTTGAACAGATTTTGAATATAAATGATTTTCCTTTCCACATCTGTCCTTCCACAATCCACGCAGATCAAAATTTAAAATATATATATATATTTAATTACTAAATTGAATGCACTTTTCATTTTCAAATTTTAATTTATTCATATGTTTTTTTTAGGAAAAAAATTCAATCCCTTATTTCATGCGTTTCTTTTTGCAAATTTAATTTAGGAAAAAAAATTTAATCCCATATTTTATGAATGCATGATTTATGGAATTTTTTTTGGAAGTTCAATTTCTAAATTGATTAGATATTTTCAGTTATTTTCTTTGATTTTTAAGGGAAGAATATTTTTGTTTTACTGTTATTTATATTTTTAGCAACTTTGTTCTTTTTTTTTCTGTTTTCTTTTTAACTTGTTGTGTTGTTTTGTTTAATGACATGAAATTAGTTTGCAAGACATTTTTTTCTTTTAATTCTTTTAAACCAGGTTCTTTATTCCTAGGTTTTAATATTATTACTTGTTCTCACAATCCAGATTTATGTTTATTTGTACTTGGTCTATATCAAAATGACAAAAATAGTCTGTACAAATAGTTTGTGTGGTGGATAGTGTTTTGTGTTACTTATTTCATCATACTATAATGACAGAAAGTCTATTAAAATAGTTTTATGATAGTATTATAATGATCAGATCATTCCGGATTACGTACATCATACTTCATATCATATTAAAATAGACATGATCTATAGAATAATGACAATTCTACTATATGTTAAATATAAGCTTACTTGTTAGTCTGTGATATCTCAAATAAAACAGCATGGTCAATATAATATGGATCAAGAAACCTTAAGGACCGAAATCAAAAGGACTAAAAACCAAAAAAAAAAAAAATTTTAATTGAAAGAAGAAGCGAGACAAGGAGAATGACTGTGTCAATACAAGTAGCTTATAATTGATTGCAAAAAAATAAGTATTACAAGTAGCTTAATGGTTACGTCAATACAATAAGGATAGACTATGTCACATACTATAATGGTTATGTACTTACGTGTTCATCGAATGAAGCAGGCTGTTGAGCATCATGAACATGCTGTTGCTCAACCTGTTCATCATCAGCTATCAACACTTTCTTTCCTTTCTATTCCCTTGTATGTTTTGTGCGTGTTTTTGCCAAATTACTTTTCTGTATATTTACAACAAACAATCAATCATTTATATTTACAAGAAACAATTAGTCATTTATATTTACATTATTGATTGACTCTAATCAAATATAGAAATTAAAAACTCGGTTTAAAAAAACCATAGAGCTTGTAAAAATGACTTAATCCTTTAAAATATAATCACCAATATGCCAAATGACCAAGTTTATATCTTCGAAGCAAATGGAAAAAAAAATTGGATGGAAAATCATAGAGGCTCGGTAATATGAAAAACACCCAATCTTTATACATTAGTCAAAACTGTTGATACAAATATAATCGCCAATATAAAATGACCAAATCTATTGACTCAAATGTTGTAATGTTCGAAGTTGCACAAAAACTATTGACTCAAAACCAATCAACAATTACAATCAAATTTTCTATTAGAAAACCATACTCTCAGTCAATATAAAAATGACCCAATCTTTTCCTACTTGTTAAATCTGTAGACTCTACAAAATTACCAAATTACCAAATCCTTTAGCAACTTTATTAATGGACCTAGTCTATATTTCTAAAGGAAAAAGGCATGAAAAACACAATTGATATTAAATTATTTAAGAACTAAAACCTTAAAAGAAAAAAAAAATAACAATTTAACCAAAAAAACAAAATTGATTGCCTCTATCAAAATCTAGACATCAAAATTTTGGGTAAAAAACCAAGACACACAATCAATATGAAAATGATCCAAACCGCACATACCTATTGAAGCATGTTAGCATGAGAGGAAGACGGATGGTTTGGATGTTGAGCATAGAGATGACGGTTTTTGTGGCAAGTTTTTCTTACCCATGGTCGAAGACGACGGTTTTGCCACATCGGGGAAGACAACGCCGATGATGGGATGATAGATGAACTGGGAAGAGGAACAACGATGACAACGGAAAGCAATGGAAAAACACGTCGAGAATGGAGAGAAAAAAGAGATGAGTAGTTTCTCTAATATGTAAATCCCTCATTTTGTGGGATTTCCTAATTTTGAATGAACTGTAAACTAGGAATTTGGGGATTTACTAATATGTAAATCCCTCAAATTTTGATTCGATAAACCGTGTCTAGAAACTAGGATTTAAGTAGATATTTATTTTCCCACCAATTTTGAGTAAGGGGCATTTTTTGTCGATACATACTTAAGCAGTTGTAAGTTTTGTTTATTTTTGTAAATAAGTTGATATGTAGATATATTTTAAGAATATGGCTCCAATTCAGTCATATATGTAAATAGTCCTTTAACGAAATGGTAATGGAAATTAGAGAGCTTATTGCATAATTAACACGGGTGTGTGTTATGATTGAACAAATGAACGTGGATCGTGATTGAATATGTTTAAAATAATCCGTGTTTGGATTGATGTTTCAAAAATCCTAAGCAAATGGCAAAAGTCAGGTTTGATAGTTTAGGTCGATTTTCAATGTGAATACTTGCTAGATTTTTGCTTGTATGTATTGGTCATAGTGTCAAAAGTTAATTGAAAGACGTTGAAGTGATAGATTATAAAATCTAGAATTTTTTTTTTTTTTCCTCAATATGAGTAGGGTTTATGATAGAGTGGAGTGGTTGTTTTTTAAAATAGTGTCATTTTAGCTTTATGGATAAAGGGGTCCATGTGATTATGAATTGCGTCACAACAGAAATTCATTTTTATAATAAATGGTGGATCAGTAGGGCATGTTTTTGTCATAAAAAAGAATCGAGGCAAGATAAGCATGATGTTAATGGACGAAGAAACGACAAAAAAACTTTAGAACCACATTATCTCAAACAAAAACAAATAAGAAAAACGACAAGAAAGCGAAAATGACAAGTAGGTGAAAGATGATAACAAACATGAACAATGACAATGGAGTGATGAAAATTAAAACACACACAGATAATAACTGAAATCTTCATTTGTGTCTTATTGAAATCTTGTGTAATAAAGTTTATTGCACCTTTTTTTTCGTGGTTTGCAAATCGGGTTAAAAACCTTTATACTGTATTCACTTCTTTCTTATGTTTTGAAGAGTATAACACCTTTTGTTTATGTTTTACAAAATGTTTAAAAAGCTATTTTATGACATGGATGGATTTATTTATTAGAACCTCCTAGATTTTCTTGAAATGACCAAAATTTCAAAAAATGCACTCTTAACTTTTTAACATGAAACTATATTTTTTAGAGATGACTCTAGGAGGACATTTAAGGATAAAATAAATAAATAAATAAAGAGAGTTTTTCGTACATCTATTAAAATACACTTTGTAGTAAATTATACAGTTGTAATAGTAAGTCAATAAAGGTTGAATCATAAATCTAACTATTCGTTAGTTGTAAGGCATATGTTCAAGTATCATATAAGAATGATGAATCATATGTCAGTTTATTCTAAATATTTATTATGCGGTTATAATAGTAAGTCGATAAGAGTTGAATCATGAATCTAACTGTAAGACGGTTGTAAGGCTATGCGCAAATATAATACAAGAATGACAAATCATATGTCAGTGTATCATGAAAAGATCCCAACAATTAGGGGATACACGGATTTCGATTTTCAGCCCAATAAGAATTCAAGGGAAACAACTTCTATATAAGTTGTTATAGCGATTCTATTAATTGACCATAATATAATAATATCTACACTCAAATCCACCGACCTAAACCCATGAACCCCCTCTCTCCTACCCTCGGACCCAAACCCACTATAGATGACACCGTTGTCAAAAAAGTCAAGTAGCTCGGACACTAATGATCACGATTTCGTCGGAAAAGATTATGAGATCGTGAAAATTTAATAGGGAGGAAAGATATTGATTGACCAAAAAATGACTAATAGGCCTTTCAATTAATTAAAAAAAAAGGCTAAAACATTAAAACAATAAAAATTCAAAGATTTTTATAAATAAACATCTAAATGTGTATATGTATATTTTTAAAAAGGTTAATATAAACTGAATGTGTGTGCTAATGGGGGTGCTTGCTCCATCCCCAATCCATACTCTCGTGGAGGGTTTCCATATCCGTTTCATTTTCATATATTATCCACATACTCGTCCACAAATACCTGTATTACGAGTCACAAGTAAAAATATCATCTTTACGTCCAACTTAATTTCTTTTAAATATAAAACAAAAAAACAAAAATAAAATAATAATGTTAGAAAATATCAATGTTATTTAATATCACTTATTAATTAAACGATGGGTATTATAATATTACACTTATAAGTGAAATCTATTTTTTTTTTTTATTAGCGTGATGTTGAATGGAAGATGTGCCCTTTTCAAAACAAAAATACAAAAACCTTGGTAGGACAGTGTTGCTGAAAAATGATTCTCTTTAGATGCTTCACTCTCATGACTCCGTGAATTTCTGCCACAATCATCATGGAAAACATATTTCTCTGATGATTTAAATTGGAACAAAACCTTTAGAATAATAATTTAAAAAAAAAAAAAAAAAAAGATTTGGGAAGTTTAGACTCAGATTTGATGACAAGGATCTGAATCTGAGAGACAGAGAAAAGGAAACAAAAGTGATTGCAGATTCTCAAAACCATATTTAGGACCGTCTCAGTCTTTGAATCTTGGTCTAAATCTCTTCTGTTTAAAGCAAACCCAAAATTCAGAATCAGAACCCAACACAGTTTCCAGATTTTGTTCTTTGTTTTGGGCTTTTTGCCCCGCTTTTTTTTAGAGTGTAGAAATGGCACTGTGCACCCACCGATCTCCAGTTGGATTTTCTTCCCTCCATAGCTGCACCAAGCTTGAGCCCGCAAATCGTACGGTCACGCCGTTGATTTTCCGACCAAACCGGAGAAGCCTTAGTGCAAGAGAGAGCTCAATCGTCGGAGCTCTGCCAACTGTTCGAGAAAATGCCTCCCCTCCTACGACATCCTTTAATGAGGTTCAATTGGCCCATTTTAATTTTTAATTTTTAATTTTTACTTATTTGTGATGTTTGTGTTTGGGGAAACTTGAAATGGGTTCGTTATTTTATTTTTGTTTGATTTTTTATTTTTATTTTTTTTGGGTTTTGGGCAGTTAATTGAATCTTTGATTAGTGGAGTGGATTTATCGGAGTCAGAGGCTGAGGCGTCGCTGGATTTCTTGCTCGATGGTGCCGACGAGGCTTTGATCAGTGCCTTTCTAGTGTTAATGAGAGCCAAAGGCGAGACTTTTGAGGAAGTAAGTTTACTTCCTTATTTCTACTACGTTTGACTTTTTTTTTTTTTTTTTTTTTTCCTTTTTAAATTTAATAATTTCGATATCAATTTTCTGGTGCACTCTCTGAAAATCAAGAACCTGGTCAGGGATGGTTGGGTATGCCTCCCGTACCCTATCCTCTTTTTACTCCCTATATCCGTCTCCATACCCATCTAATTTAAAGTGGTAGTTGGGGCGGAGAATCCCTACCGTGGATGCTATACTTCAACCGTACCTTATCTCAGAGCAAATTCAATTTGAATTCTGTAAAATTTAGCAACATAATCACTAATATAGCTAAAAAAAAAAAAACTGAAATCTTAATACTAATTTGAAACTCGGTTCATTTTATTTTCCTTTTTCTTTGTGAATGTGTTTCACTTTTTACATTCTTGTTAAAACTTTGAACTTTTAATATATATTATATCACAGGGATGGGGGAGCTTCCCCCACCCCGCCCCGCACCCGACTTGTGGGTTAATTTTAACCCCATAACCACCCAAGCCCCACCCCCATGTAGTATCCCCATACCCCGCCTTATTAGGGGCAGGTACCTGTAGGGCAAAATGGTGTTCCCAAACTCTGCATTGGATTTCTTTTGAGAGACAATAAATTTGATCTTACTTAATATGATAATAGATTGTTGAAAGGTTGGATTTCTTTTCTTTTTCCCGAAGAAAAAATCTGAAAAAGAAGGAACTTTAATCCTGATAAGCATTAGGTTCTTTAAAAGTTTGAAGACGAAACTTGATGGGCACATCTGTATGAGAAAGTAATGAAAGAAAATCATTATTGATTTTAGTGATTAAACAGATTGTGGGGTTGGCAAGGGCAATGATCAGGCATAGTTTGAAGGTAGAAGGCCTAGGTGATGCGGTGGACATTGTTGGAACGGGCGGTGATGGTGCAAACACCGTGAACATATCCACAGGGGCTTCGATACTTGCTGCAGCTTGTGGTGCCAAAGTTGCTAAGGTAGTATTCATCTTCATTAAATCCTCAATGCGTATTTCTTGCCATGAATGATGGAATCTAGATTGAAACGGTGTTATTTTTTTTTCTTTTTAAAGCAAGGAAGCCGTTCAAGTTCTTCCGCGTGTGGAAGTGCCGATGTGTTAGAAGCAATGGGAGTGGTTATTGACCTGGAACCTGAGGTTGGTGCTTTGAATTTGAATAATAGAACTCTTAAATCGAGTTTTGAGTTAATCTCTGGCTTTGCTACTAGCAGCCTAGAGGGTAGTATGACTGTTAGATTTTGCTTCTTGAACTCTTTCTCTTTTGAAAATAGAGCATTGTAAGGTGTGTAAAGGAAGTGGGAATTGGTTTTATGATGGCTCCAATATATCATCCAGCAATGAAGATCGTACGTCCCATCAGGAAAAAGCTTAAAGTGAAAACTGTATTCAATGTGTTGGGCCCTATGTTAAATCCAGCAAGAGTGCCTTATGCTGTTGTTGGAGTCTACACCGATGATTTAGTAAGTTTTTCTTCAGAGTTGTGGCAACACTATCGCCATTCAGGGGTCACAGACTGACCATTGAATTTGATGTGATTCTTTGATTTAAACCTAGTAAGCTTCGTATTTTGAAGACATCTTTTCTGTTAACTTTTCTCTCGCATGTGTTAAATTGCTTTTCATGTTAAATTTACAATATTCTAGCATTTTAAACTTCGACTTCAACTAGTTTTGTTGAATTTTAGTCTGTCTGATGGTTTAGTGGCCTGAGGATTTGCAAAGATGATAAAGTGTCTCATGCTCTTAAAGTAAATGACGATGGAGCAAAATTCAGGAGAGTCACATGAATAAAGAACAAGGTTTTCTGAGTGCTTCCTTTATTCTCATACAAAATTTCCACTATATATCTTAAAGAGTTGTTTCAAAATGCGTCATGTATAGGAAAAATGCTTAGTCTTGTGTATTGTACATCGAAAGGCCCCATGTAGCTGTATAAACCATATTTAACGTGCTTCCTTAGATGATTTTCTATCGCTTCATGCAAACAGATTGAATGTATGCTGTTTTACTTACTGCGGACATATGTCTGTTTAGTTAACCTTTTCCATGTTGGTGTGGTTCATTGTATAGGTCTTGAAGATGGCTAAAGCATTGCAGAGATTTGGCATGAAAAGGGCATTAGTTGTTCATTCCGAAGGCTTGGATGAAATGAGCCCACTTGGTAAAATTCATGTTTTATTGTAGTTTAGATTATGCTTATCATGATATATTTTAGACTTGACTGCTATAAAGCGAATTTTAAAATTCAATACTCATTTTGTTACACAGGACCTGGGCTAATCCTTGACGTCACTCCGGAAAAGATTGAAAAGTTCTCGTTTGACCCATGTGAGTGTCTTCTCTTTGGTTCCTAACGACTCCTCCCTTTCTACAATGTGGAATATGCCTTTAAGACGACCAAGATGGAATTTTGGATGATATATTAAAATGTCAATGTTCTGGCAAATCATTGCACTTATTCTGTAGTGGACTTCGGAATTCCTCGGTGTACCCTCAATAGCTTGCGAGGTGGAGGTCCGGAGTATAATGCCGAGGTACTAAAGCGCGTGTTGTCAGGAGAGAAAAGCTCGATCGCAGATGCATTTGTAAGTTTCTAAATCATTCTTATGAAAAATCATCTCCCATTTTCGCAGTTATTTACCAAAATGAGAACCCAATTCAATGACAAAAAACACAATGGATCAGATCCTAAATGCAGCAGCGGCTCTCTTGGTTAGTTGCCGTGTGAACTCCTTGGCTGAAGGGGTCGCTCTCACTCGCGAGACACATATGTCAGGGAAAGCTATTGAGACGCTCGACCGGTGGATAGAAATCTCCAATGTGAGTGAAATCAAACTGTGATTTCTAACAACTTGAGTATTTTAACCAACGAGAACAATATGTTTAACCCCTGCTTGTTCGATCGTTGCAGAAGATGAAAAACGCATAGTTGCTGAAGGTGCCTGAAACTATTTCCAATCTCCTAGAGAGTTTCAGGAACATTTCAAAGGGAAAAAAATAATAATAATAAGGCAACTCCATAGTTCACCAATATCCCAATGGTTCCATATGACCGTGTTGTTGTACTTTTCATTTTGTTCGAAATAGAATAGACGAGAGTTTCTTTAATTCTTGGTGCCTTGGGTGACTATCTTTTCTCATTAGCGGATTTGAGTACAAACTGTAATCAGTTCATGGCTATATATGAAAATCTTATCCAAGTCTCAAACTTCACGTGATATCAGAGTTCAAAAAACTCAAACGAGTGATGCGATTTATCCAATACAAAATTGATTACTTTAAAAAGAGCATTATTTTGCGATGATATGTTAAGGATAAAAAGAAACTCGAATCTCACTAATAGACATGAAGGGTATTGGACTACTTCACTTTACAGATTGACTTTTAGTATGAAAGCTAAATTTGTTAGAAGTCTCAAATTTCACATATAACACCATCTTATTGTGGGCAATAAAAAAAATAACTAACTAGAGTTTGGATAAAGCGTTTGAATTTATAAAGATTCAACCTTTTTTAATACAATTGTTGATATCTCATAAATTTAATAAATTTAAATCACAAAGTTCTGTTACTCAAATGTAATATATTTTTCTATAAAAGAAAACATACACATATAACAGATGACAGACAGTCCCTCTAAATGAATAATCATAAAAAATCTCTTCCGTGGTAATAATGCTATTAATACAAAGAAAACAGGAATAGCCCATCTTTTTTCTTTTTTCCTTTTTTTTTTTTTTTTAAAATGGGAAGGATAGCCCTTCATCTTTCGCCATATCTCTCAACTCAAAACTGGTGACAAATAAGTTTTATATGTGAATCTCAAAAAGTAATTTCTCCCAAACATGTGTAAAGTGCACACACATACACAAATGTGTCACATTGACTTTTACATGATTAGATGCTCCAATGTTCTGTCTTACCCTTTATTGTCTGTTGAATGTCACCAACACCACCAAACACATTAAAAATCCTGTAGATAAAAGTAGAAACCATGTCACATGGTAAAAGAAAAGCAAAGATGAGAATTTTCGTAATAGATTATGAAAATTAATATAAATTGTGCTAGTGATAAGATACAATTAAAAACCACCATATTTTTATTAAATTCTATTAGATTGTTATAGTTTATAAAATTGATATGATTGTGACATTATCTGACAGCTAAAAATTATCCTATTGGCTTTTTTTTTCATATTTTTTTCAATGGATTTTTTTTTTTTTTTTTGGATAATGAATAAAAGAAAGCTACCTGCAAATGTGTTGGCCATAGAGGATATCCTTATGCTTGATGAGACTGACAACTTAACTGCAAAACATGCCAAGACAACATTCATCAAGGTCTTTTCCACATGAAAAGTTATGGGCCTAGAAGCTCTTGGGCTCTTCACATGGGCTTTCACAATTGGGCTTTTAAGGCCCATAAAAATTTGAGAAGAAAAAAAAATGATGTGTAATCTTTTGCTTACTAGATTCACAATTGGAGGTTGAATTTGAACTCCCACACATGCACAATTGCCTAATGCCGTCCGTACCATACCCGCACGTGCCACCAGTTGCCTCACACGCTCTACAAAACTCGTCGTTTCCTTGAACTGAGTACTTCACACGTATGCCATACGACCACTCATTAGGCCCATCCACTCTCAATGGGGCCAAACTATAAGCACTACTATACCCTTCACATTCTAGCTTACTAAGATTTATAGCCTTAATGGACTCAAACGACAACGCGCAGCAATCGAGCGGGCCAGACCCAAACATGGAGCCCAAACTTGCGTGGCCCAACATGTCCCAAGCCGGGCACCCGTGGTACTCCTCGCAGCCCATACCCGAGATGTTCCGGCAGGGCAAGTGCTTACTCGGGAACCCTTGGAAGAGCGGGGACCGGGCGGAGCAGCCGATGAGCATGAACACATTGTCGGCATCCGGCGTCATGTAGGGGGCTCGCCATGGCTCGACGGCGAACCCGTTGCCCTTGCCACCTAGCACGATGGCATTGCACGTGGACATGTGGGGGTCATGGAGTGTCAAGGCTTTGTAGGCATAGTCTATGTCCAAGACCCGGTAGGATCCGGAACTTATGTGGAACATGAGCACATTATTCATGCAAAACAAAAGGTCCCGGAAACCCGGGTGCCCGCATCCATATTGGAGGGCAAATGGGTAATCAATAGTTAAGTTGCCACAATAGGATCTACATATGTTTGTGTGGATATTGGCTAAGCTAAGTGAAGCTAGTGATAGTGAAACTATGACCAAAATGAGAAAATTGACCATGGATATGAGGGAGAGAGAGAGAGAGAGAGAGGGAGAAAGAGAGATTGTGTTTGGTTGGTAGGAAAATGGAGAAAAAACTAAGGTAGGAAATGAGTCAAGTGTGGGAGAGTAGGGAAATGATACCTTGCTTTGGGTGGTTGAGAGAGAATGGGAAAATATGTTTGTGATGATTTGGGGTGAACTTTATTCACATGTTGTGCTTGAGAATCTATAGGAGTTGAATTGTTTATGGGGTTTCCTTCTTTTTCTTTTTCTTTTTCTTTTTCTTTTCTTTTCTTTTTTTCCTTAGGTGGGGATAATTATTTGTTGGTAAAGATCATTGGGACTGGCTTTTTTGAAATCCTGCTAGCTTTCCTTTTTGGCACAGCAGGGTAATGGGAAAATTGCATACAATGATATTTCTTATTTTTTAATGGGTTGCTTTATAATCAAGTGGGTTCTTGCTTCTCCATCACTACAACAATGTGGAAGTTATTTAAACTTAAAAATCCAAAAAAAAAAAAAAAAAAAAAAAAACCATATGAATTCAAACTCTATAACGAAGTCACATGTAAAGTAAAATTATCACTACAATATACATGTAATCACAATAGAGGAATATTTGTGTTTTAATTGACACAATTGTGCCATTTTTTTTTTCCTAACAAATGAAAATACATTATTAAAAAAAAAACTTTCGCTTAAGATAAAATAATTACAAAAGACGTATCTACAGCTTAAGCTAAATTGCCAAACTTATAATTCTAACCTTTTTTTTTTTTTTTTTTTTTTTGATGAAGTAGCTTTACAAACCAAAAATGAAAGAAAAAACTTAAATGTGAAAAAATTTATAGTATGTTTGGATCAAACATTTATTTGATGTTATATTCTAATACAATAAAACATGCATTTGATTTCTCATATTCTGTATTTTATTACAATTTTGTTTAAGCATTATATTCACTTATTTTATTAATTATTCATTCTTTTTTTTTTTAATCTATTTTTACCAATCATATAATATTTTCTATCATCAATACACAATAGTTAAACATAAACAATCCAAACATCTTATATTCTATATATTACATTAAAATACAATACAAAATGAATATATATCTTTCAAATGAACCATTAAAATTATACATAGGCTTGAAAAGACGGTTCCACCACCATCCACAATTAACGGGCTTTAATTGCTTAAAAATTCCATTAGCCAAAAAAGAGAAAAGAAAAGAAAAGAAAAGAAAAGAAAAAAAAGAAAAGGTGTAGCCCCAAACATCCAAGTACCAACCCGGGTTTGTGGTGACGTGAAATATTTTCCATTAACAAAAAGGTTCTTGGCACTTCATTCTCTTGATGGTTTTTTATCTCACTTGCCAATTCCATAAATTTTCATAGTGAGGTTTTGAATTGGATACTATTAAAATATAGGGCAAAAAAAAGTCAATATTGCCTATTACTTATGAAAGAGAAAATCATTTCAAATCGAGACAATTTATACAATAATTCTTACTCACACAACCTCAAACAACAAGAAAATCGCGACCAAATAAGTAACTTTTTTCACAAATAAATTCAAATAAAAAACCCAAAAGCAAGTACCGAGTTTCGAAAATTGAACTCCCAAATAAGTACATCAACACCAAATAAGGCTACATAAAATACCACAAAGAAATAAATGTGACAAACTTAAAACACAACCAAACACAAAAAAAAAAAAAAAAAAAAACAAAAACAAAACAACAAAAACAAACACATCAAGAAGTCGGAAGACAGACCAGTGCTATGACAAAATGAGCTCCTACAAACAGTGTCATTTGACACCGTAGACCACATAGAAAAACCCCATTATTGCAAAAACTCCAACAATGCTTTTAGCTGTTGTACTTTTAACAAATTTTCTACATTCACTTGTAGTTAAAGTAAAAGTATAAGTTAAAATAAAAAGTTACAGATCATAATTTTTTCAAATAACTATTAAAAATATATTAGTTTTTATGAAAATGAATTTCAAACACTTTTTAAATTTAGAGATATTTCTTTAGATTATATCTGTAATCATATTTTTCTTACATTAACTATTTGATAAATTTGGGGAGTTAATTATCAAAGTTAAAAATACGAGGAACAATTTATCAAAACAGAAAAAATTCAAGGAGTAAAGTAAAAAAAAAAAAAAAAAAAACCCCAAAACGGAGGGGGAAGACCCTTCTTCAGTTCTCCTTCTCCTCCTCATTCCTCCTATGCGATTCATTGCAATGGTCGGCTTCTGATACAAATGGCGATCAAGTTCTTCTTTATCTTCTACGTTCTTCGTTTGGCTTCCTAGAAAATCAAGGATATCCAGAAAAATCACGGTTCTCCTTTTTCTTTTTCTTTTTTCTTCCTTCAAAATTTCTTCTTTAATCCCCAAGTTGAAGTTTGAAGCAAGCTTTGGCGATGGAAGCTCCGGAAAAACCCGAAGAAAGCGTCTCGGTTGTGAGTATTTTTATCTTCTTTAGAGTGTTGGGGCTTTTTAATTTCTTCAATTTCATGAAATTCATTTCAGTACAGAACTTTTCCGTTTTTTTGTGCGTTTTTACTATCGAGTTCTTATCAAAAATTTGGAGAAATTTAGAAACTAAACTGGGCTATTGTATCCAAATGAATAGGACTTTCTGTTTTATGCTTGATTTTCTATGCATTAATATTGATTTCTTTCTTCTTCTTTTTTTCTTTTTTTTTTTTGGGTTAATTTTGTTTTTCAAATTATTTCAGATTAATTTTAGGAACAAAAAGAGACTAATTTCAATTTGTTTGAAAAATTAGGATGCTCCAAAATTGGCAGGAACTGTGAACTGGGGCACAGCAACTGTGATTGGAGTATTTGCAGGCATGTTATATGGAGGCAGCAGGGAAGCTTCTGCTTCAGTTGTAAGTTTCATTTTTTTATTTATTTTTTATTACCAGTATTCTAGATATTATTCTATGCTCAATAAGGATTAAAAGCAAATTTTACAACACTAGGACGCGAGTGTTAGATTGTGAATTTATCCTAATCGTTAAGTTAATGAGCTACTGCTGTGGTATTTATATGTGGATTGGGCACTCTCTCCATTTGAGTTAGCTTTTGGGGACGAGTTCAACCCAAGCCCGTTTAACATAGTATCAGAGTTAGCTTTTGTAGGGTAAGGAAGGGTGCTTGATTGTGAATTGTTAATCTGCTGGATTGTTGTGGCATTTATATGTGGATTGGGCACCCCCTCCCTTTGAGCTAGCTTTTGGGATAAATTTTCCCCAAGCCCATTTAAGAGCTAGTTTGTTCAGGAATTTTAACTGCTGTGTAACTTTTCAAGTGGGGTTTGTTGAATGTGATTGTTAGCACTAGAATGGTAGTTAAAAAATGTCACTAGAATGCTGGTTGTTAAATGTTTTTTAACCCTGTAGCTAATTTTCCAAATGGGATTTGTTGAATATGAGTCATTATTTCTATTGTTTACTGTTGTTGATATGTCATGTAGCTTGAGTGGGACTCACTGCCCCATTTTGCAGAGTAAAGATGCCGAAGTTATGTTGAAGCTTGGAAGCACACCAGACAAGCGCGAACAATACCGTCTAATGAGGGATGCAATGGAGAAGAGGTTTGTACGTGTCACCCGGGGCTCAATCATTGGGGGAGTGCGACTCGGGATGTTCACTGCTGCTTTTTGTGGTTTACAAAATTTGCTTGCTGAGAAACGTGGTGTGCACGATGTCTTCAATGTTGTTGGAGCTGGTTCAGCTACCGCTGCAACTTTTGGTTTGATATGTAAGAAGCCATAACCCTTATTTTTGGTGCTTGGTTGTCTATCGACCTTCTTTCCATTTTCTCCTGTGCTTTTAAGTTTCTATTCCGCTTACCTTTTTTTGCTTTCTTTTGTTAATAACCTAGTGCCTGGATCACTTGTATGGCGTGCAAGGAACGTGATGATGGGTTCAGTCCTAGGTGCCGCTGTTTGCTTCCCTCTTGGTAAGAGTTTTCAACCCTGGGCTATCGGAATGCCTTTTTTTTTTTCCTATTGATTTTTGTGAACGAAATTGATTCCCTAGTCTCTAGCACATCTTTAAACGATTCCCAATATATCAAATACTTCTTGAGACTTGGAAATGCACATTATATGTATGTTAGAATAGACTCAGAAAGAATTTTTGTAGTCGTATGATTGCTAAATCTCTCTAATGAGTGCTCAAAGACCTTAATAGAAAACCACAAAAAGGGCACGAGTGGAATAAGAACCGAACGACTGATGCAGATATTACATGTTGAAATAGGATGGATTCAGTTGAAGCTAGTAGAAAAAGCGAACGAAGGGAATTCGGCTGCACATATTGGTTCAGATCAAGGGGGAGAGAAAAAGAGTGGTGTTGGTGCTGCAATTGACAGGCTTGAAGAAAATTTAAATAAGTAGAAACACAAAAAGAAATTAGGAAAGCGGGTTATGCCGCAGAGAGAATTTTGATTTTGTTTTTAGTTTTAGTTTTTACATGTGTTCACCTTTCATGGTGGGCTGGCCTAGAATTGTGAGGGATAATTCTGAGGGATTAGTACATTTTTTATACAGCTGAGGTTAGTTTGCCAAAATTCTTTAAGGCAACTTTTATAACAATTTTTCAGTTTCTTTGAGCATCTATGATTTACAAATAAAATATCATTTGTAATATGTAAAACAACTTCTTTGATGACAAATCAGAAGTTCTCAAAAAGAACTTATTTATATTTTTAGCTGGCTATTCTTCTCTCTATTCACTGGATTGGAAGATCCAACTTTAACTTAGGATTGACCATGAAAAATTCAATGAAAAACAATAACTATTGGAGAACAAGAAATCTTTATGATGATTGACCTGATTTGCACGTACATCAAAAGTTAAGGAAATCATAATCACTACCATTTGACTGGTATATAATAACAAAATTGAGTATAAGGGTATAATTGATAGGAAATAATTTACTGCTTCTGTTTACAATGATAAGTACGTAAAAAACAATCACAAAATCATTTTCACCCCTACCAAAATTTCATCTCTCCATTCTAATCAAAAGAAAAACCAAAAATGTGCCGACTCTCCATGTCAAGTTCCCTTGAAACCGACTTCGCAACAACTTTTGGATTTCCTCGGGCTGGTACTTATAAATTGCCATCTTCAAGGGAAAAAAAGTTCCTAATCCCCATTCCATCTTTTTCTCCTTTCTTTCAACTTCCTCAAGCTGTCCCTAAAACTTATTTAATTTTTGAAGGTACGACACCGCACCTCATGCATCTCATACTCCGTCTTCATTGCCTTCAATTTCAAGGATGATTGCCAAGGAAATTATTTGCTGATAAATTATTTAACAAATATGTCATTTGTTTTGGTTTAGCCACGTGCTACTCCCGAGCCTTCTTTGTCGACCTTTTTGCTGTCTCAGCTGCAGACATAAAAATGTTCGAAACTTGAGCAAATACAAGATGAGATAAACAAAGAAACACCAAGTGCAGGCAAGCAAATCCAAGGTTACCATTATCATTGTTTAGCAATGTGCCATCCTGCGGCTTATTTACCGTCCTCTTTGCCGCCTCAGCTGTAAGTTGCAAATAATTAACGGTTGAAAAAAAGAAATAAACAAGAAAAACTAGGCTTCACATACTACGGCACTTGGATAATCTCTTTTTTAAAGCTTATTAGCCATCATAAGACCAATTAGTAACAAATTCAAGATTAAATCTCTAACAATCACTCAATCATATAGTTTTTCATGCTTCAAGGTAAAAGTAACAAGCCGACCCGAAAGATATCACGTTCCAATTCTCAAGGATTATCCATATATCTTTGAATTTTACAGTACCTTTGAATTTCCTTTTCTTGTTAGCTCGTCTCCTCTTTCTCTCCGCCTGAGTAAGTTCCGATTCTTCTTTAATGTCACCTTTGCCAGTGAACACTTCCTCAGGAGCTAACATTGCTGCATCAGAGACGGCCACAGGTGCAATCTACGAATGGATGACAAATGACACGTATTACTTAACAGATCATTTGTTTTTAATCTAAAGCATTTATTTATATAAGAGGATTGAACAATTTTCTTTACCTCTTCCATGGCCAGCGCCGGTATATTTGCTTGTACAGACATATCCTCAATAACCTGTTCAAAACAACAAATTATAAATATGCTGTGTTGAATACCGAAAATATCCACCTATAAATATTGATCACAAATAGAAAAGGTAATAACACCAAGTGAAATTAAATGAAGAACGACTTCAGGATTGAAAATCATACAGGTTTCGGAGTGAAGTGAAAATGAGAAAGAGCATCCAACTTCAAGCAAAGTTTCTTGAATAGCATGCTTGCCTGATAAGAAAAATATGACTGCAAGATTAGTAACAAATAGAAGGCCACAAAACCTAAAATCTAACCAAGTAGGGAACAGAAGTTTGAAAAACAATGCTCTGAAGTGAAATGAAATAATAAAGCGTGCACAGAATTGTCAATAGACATTAAAGTTCAGCCGCAGTTTACCTCTTTTTTCTCCTCTTCTGCAAACGACAATGGTGTAGAAGCTAAATTTGTCTTCTGAACATATTCTTCCTGAAAAAAATTAAAAAAACAAAAAATGAAACATATTGCAAATCATCGCTTGAGATCTTAAATCTTCTTAACACAGTATTTCCTCATGTTTTTTTGGAGATTGGTCCAAAAATAGGAAAAAGAGGTGCAGACAAATTAAATGAGATGCACACAGGTCAGATTTCAGACCTCGTAAATTTCAGCTAGACCCTTCTTGCTCTTATTCTCATCCTGCATTAGGGAAAAAGTTGGAAGTTAATTCCTCAATAGGAACACCAGAAAAAAATGGTCAAGGATCCAAACACCGACTCCGAAGAACAACACTTACCAACTCTTTAACTTCTCTGGGTGCTTTGGAGGGTAAAGGAGGTGGCTTTTGAACGTCATCGAAATGCCCCTACGAAATTGCCATACCATACCAGGTAAGGTAAGAGAAGAAAATACAGAAACATATTTTATTTTTAAAGGTTGGCAACTTCCAAAAAAAGTCTCAGAAACATCTACGTGTTCAAATGAAAAGATGAATTATTGAAAAGAATCAACAACAATAATTTAGAAGGAAATAGAAAACAAGTTTAGAAAAATGGAGCAGCACAAAGATGGCATACTCAGAATATATTGAAATCAAAATTCAAAGTGTGAACTCGACATTTTAGATGCAAATAAACAAAGAAAGTTGTTAGTCGATGACAGAGATAGCTTACCTCGAGAATTCTCTTCTTGATCATATCTTCAAGCGAAGCTGTAATCTCCTCCGTAATTACTGGTGGGGGCCTCACATTATGCTCAAAATCTAGATCAACTTCCAAGGCACTATTCTTTGGCCTTTTTGCAGCCGTTACCTGTTGGCCCAAAAACCATATTAAGCACAAACACACACGCGTGCAATTCTTTATAGTTTTGACTCCTATATAAAGTTCTTGAGTACATGAATTGTGTATCTGAGGGAAACTCAAGACACAACTATTATGCTTACCTCTCCTTGCATAGTCCAAGTCTTCGGCTCCAAATTCGATCTTTCCATCTGCTCAATTTTCGATTTCAGCTTCACAAGCTCCTTTTCGTGGGTAGAAAGAGTCTTTTGGTTCTATAGAAAACAGAAAACAAAAGTACGAAACAATTTATTCAATCAATATAATTTTTTTTTATTTCACTATTACAAGAGTTTCAAATACCTCATCATCATCATCATCCATGCCAGAATCTTCCGAATCGCCGCTCAACTTGGATTTTCTCTTAGAGGGCTTTTTCTTCTTACCACTAAAGAAGTCTTCGTATCTGAATAACCCAATGACCGCGGATGAAAGTTGGAACACAAACAATCAACAAGAACAAACAATGTCTTTTACAAAAATGTTTCATATATAATATATTGCACACCTGCAAATATATCATACAAAGTAAAAGCATATGTAAGGAAGATACCAACCTTGCATTTCCCAACTTGTCTGTTTCTTCATCTTCATCATCATCATCAAGACCAAATTCCCCCATCTGAAACATCAAAAATGACACTGAATTAGAAACCCAAAACAGTATATTTATATGTATATATATATATATATATATATGTAAGCATAAATATCACTTTCAATACTTCTTTCAACTAAATGCACCTCATCACTATCTTCATCCTCGTCTTCCTCATCTTCACCTTCATCTCCTTCTTCTTCTTCATCACTGTCCTCCTCTTGATCATCAACTTTCTTCTTCTTATCTTTCTTCTTCAACCCATATTCCCTCGCCTCATCGTCTTCCAAAAACTCCTCCAACTCCTTTATCTTCAAAAACTGATCCTCAATTCCACCGCCTCCATCGCCGTCTTTACCGTCTTCGTCTTCGTCTTCGTCTTCGCCTTCGCCATCGCCAACGCCATCTTCACCTTCCTCTTCCTTTCCGTCTTCGTCCTCATCATCGTCAAATTCCTCGTCAAACCCATCCAAATCCTCGCCAAGATCATCGCTTTCGACCTCCATTTTCTCTCCCTCCTCTTCCTCTTCCTTTTCCTTCTTCTTCTCGCCACCTTCGTCGACGGCCGTCAGCTTCCGAATCTCCTCCGGATGCTTCTCGAACCGCTTTAGTTCTCGTTCGAGGCTCGACAAGAGAGGCTGAGACTGGAGGTCGATTTGCTGCCATATCTGCTCGGCGTCGAAGCCCTCAACGAGGAGCTGCTCGAAGGGGGATTTGGGTGCGTACGGCCTCAGGGAGGAGAAGAGGTGCTGCGACGCGGTGCGAGCCGTCTGGGAGAGGGCGGTGCTCGGCGCCAGCCACTGCGGAGGGTCGGTGGCTTTCAGGCGATGAAGAGCTTCCGAGCCAGGGTCACTGGGAATCGCCATGGCTAGGGTTTGCTGTTCTGGAAAGCTTTTTGGTGGGAGAGAGGAAGAAGTCTCTGGGCTTTTGGGGTTAGGGTTTTAGAGTGAGTAAGATGACACGTTTCCACAGGCGATGGTTATTATTTAAAACGACAAGTCGTTTCAAGTAATAAGTTTTATCATCTTGAACGGCATGTCGTTTTTGTCGAACCTGAAGACAAAGTTGAGAAACTACATGTCGTGCATTTGATGCTAGAGAGTAAAGACTGAAAATTCTAAAAAATAAATAATAAATAATAATAATAAAAGAAATACAAGTCGTTTTGAGTGAAAACGGAAACATACTCAAACTAAACACGACATTCCATTAGATTTTGGACGACAAATATTACTTTCGGTTTCCTATGAACGGTATAATTTAAGACGACAAATAAATGCTGTTAAACATTTTGGAGTTTGAGAAAACACAATAAAACAAGGTTACAAGTATAATTTAACAATAATTTCACCCTGTAAAATATAGGGTTTAAATTTCATATTTAAGTTAAAAAACAGAGAGAGAGAGAGAGAGAGTTAAATGGCATGACCTTTGTAACTTAAACGGAGTAGAACTTTAAAACTACAGATGTTATTAAACGACATTGATTTAGGTTTTGGATGGCATTGGAGTAACAAAACGGTAAACTTCAAAACCGCATACAATATTAATGGCAACGGAATTATCGAAAATTTATTATGTCTTTTTCCTCTAAAAGACAGTTAAAGAAATGACAGTAAAAAAAAAACGACATTATGATCTTTTGAGTAATGGAGGATATTAAAGATGGTATTGTCGTTTCTAACTTCAAACGACAGCAGTTCGGAACTATGAAAGATAAAGGATACATTGTCGTTTTGATACAAGTAGCCGTAACTTTCAGACAAAACGCAAGTTGTTTTGGCTTGGGCAACTGTTTCTGGACTCCACATAAACTGTCCCCCCTTTTTTTTTTCAATGTTTGTTTATCGGATTCTTTTAGGACTCCACACCCTCCCAGGTGTATTAGCAAGTAATACTTTTATTTTTATTACTAGTAAAAGGGGATCATCATTCATTGCACCATTGCACCTTTACTCTCATCACTATTGAAAAAGAAAAAAAAAATCTTGGAATATATAAATATAACGAAAAAAATCCGACTTAACTCTACTAAAAAAAACATTGGATATAACATATTAACATTGGACCTAGTTTCAGACAAATCACTATAAGCCGAAACATTAGATATAACACATCAACATAATAAGACCTTTTATATTAAAGTCAGAGACGACGAGCTGAGACCGTAACTCCTACTAAATTTTTTTTTCTTTTAATTCTATCCTAAAAATTTTATAGTTTTTTTACTTTGTTTCCCGTAAAAATTAAAAATTATCATATAACTCCTATTAAAATTAATTCTATCCAAAATTTTAATTATTTTTCTGCTTTACCTACAAAAATTATCACGCACCCTCATTAAATTTTTGCAATTTGGTTTTTATACTTTAATTTGTACTCTCACTTAAATATATATTTGATTTTGCCCTTGTTTAGAATCGTCGAATATGAAATAAAAAACATCTAAAGCATATGAGGGTAAAAGATATCCTTACATGATTATGATATATAAATATATATATTGAAAATTGAAATATGAAAATTCCAACTTTATATCTTAAGTTAAATGTGAAATTGTTATCAAATCACGTCTCTAATTACATATTGATAATATATTTGCAAGTAATCTTGACTTCTTGAATTTTTTGAAAAATAAAACCTTGACTTTCTCTCTCCTCCCTTAAAATAAAATAAAATAAAGGAAAAATATCTCCCCCTCTCCCTATAAACAAATAAAAATAACTATCACGCTTTAAACAAGTTTCAAACTATTCAAAGCAGACGACAAGTTAAAAACGTCAAAGTTCTAAGCTTTTAGCCTATAAGAACATCGTTGTCTTTCTCAGCTTTTCTCCGAAACCAAACAAAACATAAAAAACATCGAACCAGAAAATCCATTTCCATTTTTAATTTTCTACTCTGTTCTTTTTCTTTAACGATTCAGAAGTTTCTCTCCTCAAATTCACAGCTCTTCTCTCGATCTTGGTGAGTTCCAATCAGCTACAGTACGATCCACCGGAGTCCTATCTGCAGCCGAAACCGGAGCCGTCGATTCTAGGTTTTTTTCTCCCTTTTTCACGACCTTTCTAGGTAAGATTTTATGGGTTTAATCGATTTTCCCAGATGATAGATGGAGAGGGAATCGGTGAGATCGTCTCCGGAATCGCTGCACCCCGATCCGTCCGATCAGAAATCGGACAACGACGGCGGAGGCGGAGGCGACGCCGGAGATGCGACGCCGTCGCGGTACTCGTCGTGCGGCGAGTCGGAGTTCGAGCGCTACTATAGCGCGAACTCGGCCATGGGCACGCCGAGCAGCACGATCAACGTGTTCAACGATTTCCCGGAGTTGGAGTTCGGCTCCGGGAGGAATTTAGGGTTAGGGTTTGGGGACGACGGTGGCGGGTTGGAGAATTTCAGTTTGGGAGGGAAAATCGAGAGGAGTCGGGAGGAAATGAAGCGTTTGAGCGATGGAGGAGTTGATCGGTTTATTCGTGAGCAAAATTCGGGTGCTAATTATGGGTCTACTGGGTTCGAAATGTACGGCGGTGATGAGTTTGATGATCTTGGAGCTCATAACGTGAATGAATTGATGTCTTGGAAGGTTGATCGTGACAAGTCTTTACCTTTGACAAGGGTTTCAGATTTCGATGATGGTTCGGATAGTGTTGAAGATGGTGAAGAAGTGGTAGAAAAAAGTGATCTTGGACAATTGGGTACTCAAGTAAGTAATACTTCTCGGGTTTTGCCCGACGATGTGGAATGTACTTCAATACCGATCGACGGTGAAGATGAGAGACAAGAAGATGAGACCTCGTTTAGAGATGAGCATTCCGAGGGTGAGGATTCGATGTACAACGATGGTACCGATGATGAGGGTAAACAATTTAATGTAAATAACTATAGGAATGTGCATCATTCTCGGGAGATAAAAACAAAGAATGAAAACCCGTTGCTCATTAACTCATCCGTGGCTTTTGGTTTGGATGATTGGGATGATTTTGAGCAAGGAAGTGAAGGAGCTGGGCTAGCTTCAGCTTCTTTCATCATGAGTGATTCCGTAAAGCGGGAAGAAAGTAATGTTGAAGCTGAAAAGGGAGTTTTGGATTCCACTCCCGTGACCTCGGTTGGGTTTCTGGTTACTAGTCAAAATGAGGAGGGGAAAGGTTTGACTGATAGGCCCATAGCCAGCGATCAAGTTAGTGAGGATAAATTGGATAGACCGGAGGAAGTTGAAGATGTGAAGGACATTCTTGTGGCCAGTTATCAGGTTCAAGGCAGTAATGATTTGATTGAATTTACCAAAAGTTCTTTTACTACACCACCTGTTTTTTCAAAGATTGATGAATGTGAGAAAGAAGATATCGGTCATATTCCATATGCTGTAAATCAAGTCCAAGTTGGTGATGAATTGGCTGACTCTCCTAAGAATTGTTCTGTTGGCGATGTTCGTAATGTTGAGATGGATCCCCTAGTAGAAAAAATTCCTGAAAAAACGGGTGTGAACAATATTGATGATGATTTGCCTGAGGTGCACCACAAAATGAAGTCTCAGGAGACCATTAACGCTGATGTTTGTCAAGTTTCTAAAAATATAGCCCTAGGGAACTCAAAAGTAAAATTGGACCACCTTGGTGACTCGTCAACTAACCAAGTAAACTCTCTTTCAACCGTCTGTTCTAAGCAAGATATACTTGAAGACTCAAAGCCAAAGATAGACCCTTCAAATATCAAGAATAATATGAGGAAGAACTCTCATGTTTCAGAAGATCACGTTGGAGAACATCCTACACCTGTAAAGGTCAGTCATTGGTTAAATAAAGATTACTTTTGATTTGGTTTCCTCAAAGATTAAATCACTAGAATTTGGTTTAATCTAATGAAGTTTTTAATCTTGATAAAGCAAGAACATATTGCTTTTGTTAGTCTAGATCATATGTCCACTTTCTCCCTATTTATCATCATCCAATCTCTTTATCCTCTGACAAACTTATGAAATTTTTATGAAGTGGCTCTTTGAATTTCCAAATTGATTTAGAGTTGTTAATGTCCCATTTATTTACATTTCAAATATTGCAGACGGATGCTTTTGAGCTAAATGAATTCTATGATGAGGTTGTTCTTGAAATGGAGGAAATTTTATTGGCCTCCAGTGAGTCTCCAGGGGCTAGGTTCCCTCATAGTAACAGGGCATTGCAATCACAACTATCTTTACCAGTAAGGGATGGTGGATCTTCTGCTTCAACTTCTGGTACGGATGATGCGTACACATTCATTCAGAACCCACTCAGAATCGATGGGATTGAAGTGGTAGGTGCAAGGCAGAAGAAAGGGGATGTCTCCTTTAGTGAAAGACTTGTTGGAGTGAAGGAATACACCGTCTACAAAATAAGAGTGTGGAGTGGCAATGATGAATGGGAGGTTGAACGCCGATATCGTGATTTCTTTACCCTCTATCGCCGGTTGAAAACGTTGTATACTAACCAGGGTTGGGTTCTACCCTCCCCATGGACCTCTGTCGAAAAGGAATCGAGAAAGATTTTCGGAAATGTATCTCCTGCTGTTATTGCAGAGAGGAGTATTCTCATTCAAGAGTGCCTGCGCTCCATTCTTCATCCCGGGATCTTTACCACTTCTCCAAGTGCACTGATTTGGTTTTTGTGCCCTCAAGATTCAGTTCCCAGTTCCCTCAGGTCAAACACAGTGGCTCCTCGGTCTATTTCTAGAGGAACCACAGAAAACATTTCCACCTTAGGGAAGACTATATCCCTTATAGTTGAAATCCAACCATACAAATCTGTGAAGCAGATGCTAGAAGCACAGCATTATACGTGTGCGGGTTGCTACAAACATTTTGATGATGGGAAGACTCTGATACGAGACTTTGCACAGACACTTGGATGGGGAAAACCTCGACTTTGCGAATACACCAGTCAATTATTTTGCTCTTCATGTCATACAAATGAAACTGCAGTTTTACCAGCAAGAGTATTGCATAACTGGGATTTTACTCAATATCCAGTTTCTCAGTTGGCTAAATCATATTTGGATTCAATATATGACCAGGTAACTAGAGACTGGCACCTTCTTTGATTTCCATAGCACATCTAAGTACGTAAATGATTTGAAATTAGATTAACAAGTGATACAAGAAACTAATACGTTCAACTGTGGCAAGTCATCATTTCTTAGTGATTTTTCTTTCTTGCAGCCCATGCTCTGTGTCAGTGCAGTTAATCCATTCCTCTTCTCAAAGGTCCCGGCTCTGCTTCACGTTATGGGCATCAGAAGGAAAATAGGCAGTATACTTTCTTACGTTCACTGCTCATTCCGTGGAACTATCAACAGAGGACTTGGGTCCCGAAGATATCTTCTTGAAAGCAACGATTTTTTCGCTCTCAGAGACCTCATTGATCTTTCAAAGGGGGCGTTTGCAGGTTAGTACATTGAAGATGAAATAAGACAAATCTTGTGTTGTACCTCTAATTGCCAAACTCAAAACAGATTCTGATACGCATTTACTCATCTGGCAGCGCTACCTGTAATGGTGGAAACTGTCTTGAAGAAAATCGTGGAGCATATAACAGACCAATGCCTCGTATGTTGTGATGTGGGAGTTCCATGCAATGCTCGGCAAGCTTGCAATGATCCATCTTCTCTCATTTTCCCTTTCCAGGTAGATATTTCATTCGTTTCCGTGGATCCCAGTACATGGCTGCTTATTTTTCTCTTAAAAATTTATTTGATTACCAATCAAGAATCATCTTTCCATATAAATAGATAACAGACTTGGAAACCAAATTGTTATAATTTGTCGCTTGTGGATCACTTGGATGAATTCAGTAATTCGAGCGGATAAAGTATGCTAAAGTTATAGTACAGTAATAAACAAATCTGTACATTATTAAATGGGAATTATCTTTGTATGATTTCCGATATGATCTTAAAATAAGACGAGGTTTGAAGGAATCCAGTGAAATGTTATAAACAGAATTCCTTGGCGAATGAACTTGGGAATGTAGATATACTGTAATTTGAGCAATCAATGACAGGTTCACTTTGTGTTGGCTTTGTTGAAATAATTGATTGATTAGCATGATAGTTATCTGACTAGAATAACTTTTAGCAGGAAGGCGATGTCGAAAGATGCCCCTCTTGCGAATCGGTATTCCACAAACTTTGCTTCAAAAAGCTCACAGAGTGCCATTGTGGAGCACATCTCCGGGATGACGATGCCACAATGGGACTTGCGAAGAGGGTGGACTTGATAGGGAAAGGATTGAGTTCTGGATTGAATGTTGGATTTCTATCTGGATTGTTTACGAAAGCGAAGCCTGAGAAGCTTGGGGAGCATAAAGACAATGACAATGTCATATTAATGGGTTCATTGCCTAGCACTTCTTTGTGATATGCCTTGTATTAGCATTGTAGAATATGTAATTTTTGGCTTGATTTGAAGAGTGAAGATTTATTTGTTGCAAATTTAGGACATTGTTTAGCTCAATAATTACGCACTGTGGCCAAGGCAACTCTTTTGTAGCTGAATCCTTGAGATTGAGGGCTTTTTTTTATCCCCTTGGTTGGTCTATTTTTCGAAAATAAAAGATATAAGTTTGGTTGTGTTCGTTACTTTCCTTCTGTCTGTTTATTAGAGATCAAATTCTCGGTCATATCAAATGCTAGCTCTACTGAAACATTTTTAAAAAAAAAAAAAAAAATGGTAAAGCAAAAAACGACAAATAAGTCTTTTTTGATGAAGAAAACACAAATGAAAGTCCGGCCCAAAGAAACGACAAAAGAAAACGACGTTGATGTTAAGCAACAGTGAGCAAATGACAACAAAAGCTGCAAAAAAAATAGAGAAACGACAAGCAAATTGAGAACGATAGACACATTCTTTTTAGGGAGAAAGAAGTAACTTACTTTTAATTAAAAAAAAAAAAAAAAAGAGGTTTCTCAGTCTGTGTCTTTTTGAATTTGAGATCTAATCCTACCTGCTGAGTTAGCCCCAACAGAGAGCGGTAAAAAAAAAAAAAAAAAAAAAAGTGAGAAAAACGACAGTCAAAGGACAATAGACGAGTAACTTAAAAACGAAAACCAAATGCCAGAGACTCAAAGTGACTACACAAAAATTAAAATACGACATTTGAAAAAGCAACCACAAAGACAAAATATAAATAAAAGACGGGGGATGAGAAACGACATAAAAAGAACGGCAGTCACATTAAAAATAACTGGAACTCGACTACGACACTGAAGTAAAAAAAACGACAGATCCATTAAAACGACAAAACTGTAATTGAAAGAGGACTAAAAAGGACAATATATAAGAACGACAACTAAATTAAGAAAAGACAATAAAAGGAAAATAAACGGCATACTTATCCAACAGAAAAACAACTAGAAACGACAATAAGATAAGAAGAAAAATTACAAGGAGAAAAGGAAAACGACAGACGCATTGAAAAAAATACAACCATCCACTTTATGTTTTACAAAATAAAATTCTTAATGGGAAAAAAAAAAAATACTTTTATTACGAGGTTACAGACGTAGCGTATAGTTTAATAAGTAATTTCACGCGTAAGATTTGAATATGACCCAAAATAACAACAAAAAGACCAACCAAGAAACGACAGAAGCATTGAAAAAACGAAGGCAACTAGAAAACGACAGCAAACGGAACGCTCCCAACCTCCCTGAGATTTGTTGCTTACACCCAATGAAACAAGATGTTTCATTGTACGTAAGATTAGTTTTTTTTTTTTTTTTTTCCGTAAAATTAACTTTGTAGGACCTAAGATGATGAAGAAAAAAACAAATCAAAATAAGAAAGAGGGTGTTGCTTTTTTATAACAAATAAAAAATAATAATAAAGATAAATAATATAATATATACACATATATATTATATATACAGTTGTCGGTGACTCGATCGTTTTTGTTCATCAAGCATGAGAAATAGTAGTTGTTCTGTTATTGTTGAGTCTTTTCAAGCAAGTGGAAATTAGGAATCTTTCTTTTCGGTTAATAGGGCCTATCCACAAACATGAAAACAGTTTGTATAAATTTCAAAAGCTTGAATTTTAAAAATAATAATAATAATAAATATAATAACATTAAACATGAAGCAAATTGATTTATGCTTAATCTATTCTGAATCAGCACTTTTTCAAAAGTAAAAAGATGTCCTTATTCCTCATGTCACACCATGTTTGACCCCTCCTTTTTCCATAGCAGTTAGGGAGTGGATTAATTGTAAGAAAATGACCAATGGGAATTAATTAATTAGTGTTTAATCTCAAACTTTTAAGATTGCTTTTGTATTTTCTTTACAAAATTAGAGCAAAAACTTTTTATTTTGCCCCTTTTCTTTCCTTCTTTTTATGTTTGATGATCTTGTTACTCTGTAAAGATACTCGAGATTAATGTTGCATTTTTTTTTTATTTTTTTTTGAAACCATGAATTTATTCTTTTTGTGGGAGTCAAGAATAGTACAAATTTATGTGTGATCCAACTTAGCCTAGGGAACATTATGCCAATAAATAAAAAAACTTAGTGTCTTTGATTTATGTCTAAATTAGGAGAAGTGAACCAATAAATATATCAAAAGTATTACAACATGGAAAATGAATGTTAAGAAAGTGCAAAAAAAGCATAAGTGGATAGAATCCACTTTTGTTAACATTAATACCCACAAAGCTCATTTTCAAGCCTCAATTATTGTGCATGTATAAATGTACACATACATAGACATATATAACCTTTGTCTCTTTTTGATTTTCCAAGAAGTATTACCAATTATAGAAAAACTTTGGTACTCAATAACTATCATTAGAATTGATTAAGTAAGAATGTTGAGATTCCTCCGGGTGGAGAATAAATTTTGAGGACCACCGAGGGTCGATCATTCTCCACAAATAAGGTCCTAATCTTAGATTCGAATTAATCTCACCATGATAGTCTGTATAATATAAATGTGTCTATATGTTACATAAGGATACACTTCATAAAAGAAGAATAAAATTTTGTGGGTGGTAATGGAGTGAAGTTAGAGGCATGAGTTTTGACAAAATTTTCCAAACAAAAAACTTACAACAAATAAAATTAAATAATATATTGGAGAAAAAGGATCTCTCTATGAAATTTCTTTGGAATTTTTGTATACTTACAAACTATGCCATTCCCTTAAGGGAACGCTTGTATAAACAAACTAAACTAAGAATGTTGCTTTTCTTGTACAGCTTTTATCTCGTGTGTCATCCAAAACTTACTGAAATAAATAATGTATTTCTCTGATCTTTTTTTCCTTCTCTCTTCTTCTTCTTCTTCAACAAAGAATTTTGTTAATGATTTCTTCATGAATGTTCCCAAATTACTTCTCACATCGGTAAGAATCAGGATACTTTGTTGAGTAGATATGGTGCTTCAGCTTTATTATCAGAGCAAAAATTCCGTAGCATGGGATATGCATTAGACCCACCGAAAAGTACCTTCAAATTCCATATCAGTCAAAGGGGAAAAAAGAGTCAACTCTTTTGCTCAACTATATGTAATAATCCAGAAAAAAAAAAATTTTTTGTTTTGTTTTGTTTTTTTTTTTTTGTTTTGCTTGCTTGCTTGAATAGAAAAATGGATAAGTTGAATTTGAAAAGGAAAAAAAAATAAAAATAAAAATAAAAAGATGTTAAATCAGCTTTTTTGTGGACATTACTTACCATAGTGGAGCATATGAAGATGACAAGTCAAGGAATGGATATGGCCACCTGATTTTCAAACGACAAGAAAAAAAACACCCATTTTAGCTTATATATAAGGACCACTTTTTTATTTTATTTATTTTTATTTTTTTGGGTGAAGAAATGCAAAAAGGGTTCTGTTTTTATTTACCATAGTTTAACAGAAGCATGAACAATCCACTGGAAGACAACGTAAAAGACTGTCCATAGGAAGAAATATCCGATTCGGAACCATGGAAATCGCTGAAAGGCAAAGAAAGAATCAAATTTGATTGTGTCATTTAACAAGAAGAGCTAAAAAAAAAAATTCTAATGGTTGAGAATTGAGATTAAATGGTAAGAGTATCAACTAACCAAGCAATTCAAAGCGGTCTCGCCGAGCAGGAAAACGGCATTGATCGTGTGCATGTTGATGATCAGCTGCAATAACAAGGATGAAATCATGTTTAACAACATACTTAAGCAAGACCAAGTTAAGGTATTTTTTAGAGAGAGGGTCACAGATAATCCTAACAAATGTGATAAAAGACGTTTTCTAATCGCACAAAATCCGTCCCTAGTGTCAGATTATCACGTTTTGATTAAAAACAGGAAGAGTATATCTAAAAAATATGTATAAATATGAAGGAGAATTTTTACTTACAAAGTTTAGGTTGTAATCTTTGATGGTAAGAAATGGAACTATGATGAACCAAAAGACACAATCTGTGAGGACAACAGCACCCGCATTCATCTGTTTACCATAAACATTTAAATTAAAAATAAAAAAAAAAAGAAGGGGGAAATTTAAATCATGTAAAATATACCAAAACAAAATCTGAATCATGTCCTGCTAACTGATAATGATTTCTGAACCACATACCTGGAAAATTATCTGGAAAAGATAACTCAAAAGCCCAGCGGGTTGGCGAGCGTTTTGTCCTGCATTGGGGCCTAAGTTCTTGTCTCTGTTGGATGTGCAGGACTTGGACAATACAAGAGCAGGAGTCATGTGAGTCCCTTGCTCTGAATCTACTTCCACACTATCAACCTTGTCACCGCTAGCTTTCTTATGATGTCGGTAGCAACCGCGAATTGAGAGCAATGTTCCGAGCTACACGAAGAAATCACATAACATGAATAAGAAACAGATTGAATAAAACGGAGAAAAAAAAAAAAAGAACTCTCTTTGAAGCTCTAATAACTTACCCCAAAATAGATGGTAACCAATGCAAAAGTCCACCTGTCCAAATTTAAAAAAATCCCCTGTTAGTGTCTATGAAAAGATCATGTTATCACTGTACTCTGATATATATATATATATATATAGAAATTTTGAATAAATTGATCACAAATTATTTTATTTTACAATTTCTGTCCCCTTTAAGCAAGATACAAATCGTAGTGAAAATGAATTTTCAAAATGACTGCAAATTCCTCTGATACCATTTTAGAATACAAATCCTTATTGTACCCAATTCGAAAATAAAATAATCCTGTCATACATTCGAGAAAATTATCAAAAAACAAATTCTGAACCATATCACTTCTCTTTTCATACATTTTCAATCAATCAGATGCCCCAAAAATGCAAATATGACGAAACCAAAAATCCACCCAAAAAAAAATGAAATAACATTTATTCAAATTTTAACCAAACATCATAATTAAGCAAGGAAAAGAGAAAAATAAAAAAGGGGGTAGTTTTCTTACTGCGTATAGTAATAAAAAATGGCGCCTCCATCGACGGAAGCAGTGATGATGAGCAGAACCAAGAGCACAAAGAAAGCAACGAGCCTGAAAGCCAGCAGCCAAGCAGGGTGGATATTTTTCAAGCATGGCTTCCAAGTTTCATCGTCGTACAACACTCCCGGCGACGACGCTTCTTCCTCGGGTTCTCTTCCGTTAGTACCGTGTCGTTTCGAATTTCGGAAGCCTTCGAATTTAAGTATCAGAAGGACAGCCAATGTCAATGAGAGCAAGACCCAAATGCCACAAAGCAACACCCTCCAGTTCAGCCAGTAACTCGACGCCGTCGTGTCGCCGGTCATGATCGGCTGCCAAGAACTTCCTGAGGACCCTGTTAGAAAACTCATGACTATTACTTTGTTTTTGTCCTCTGCTTTTCCACTTAATGTTTGTTCTTTCACTAAAAATCCGGGGCTAAATTTGGTATGCACTTTGCTTCAATGTATCAGAAGGGAAAGATTATGAATTGGGATTTTGAGGGAGAAATGTATAGCCAAAAAAAATACAAACTTTACAGAAAAAAAAAAAAAATGCGTGTGCAATATATGTCCAAAGAATGAAAGAATTGAACAACAAGAACAAATTTTTTTGCTGCGCAAAGTGAATCTTTAATGCACAAATATACCACCAAACTCTCAAATTCAAAAATTAATGGAAACCCAATTCAAGAAATATCTTGAGGAGAGTTATGGCATAGAAATCTACTAATGGGGTTAAAAGATATGTCGCATTAAAGAGGAGGTTGATTGGGAAGGTGTCAAGAGTTATGGGGTTTTTCTTTTTGGTTAAGAAGTTTCAAACTTATAAGACTATAAGAGCTAGAGAAGATTTGGATCTAATTGAGGAGAAGCTAAAATTAAAGAAAGCACCAAGTCCTATTTCACTGCATTAATGCTTAAAAAATATTGGATTCCAAACTTAAGAGGTGGTGTTTTTCATATAGAAAGATTAAAACCGACATTTCATTAAAACAAAATAAATAATGTGATACAGTGGGAAACAAAAAAGGAAGAAGAAGAAGAAGAAGAAGCTAAACTCTAAGCAAAGGAAAGGTTGATACTTACAAGGGAAAGCAAAAAAGAAAAACTTATAAATGTGGTGGTGTTGTATGAGAGGAGGAGGATAGAGATGCTTTGCTTCTTTCCCTTGAAGACGAAGAAAGAAGAGAGAGAGAGAGAGAGAGAGGCAGAAGAAGAAGAAGAAGAGGATATAATACATGACATGGATTTTATGCTTTGAGCATAAGCTTCTTTTTTCTTTTTTTTTCTTTTTTTTTTTCTTTTTTTTTTCTCTTTTACTTTTTTGTGATACACAACAGTTTCTCACCAGTCACAATCTCCATATATCCATGCAAATAATGAAATTCCATGAGTAGGACACATACATATTGCGTGCCTTTGTCACCTTTTCTTGGGTTACAATCTTTATTTATTTTTATTTCTTTATTATTATTTTTTTTTAATGGGGTTTAGTTTATGTCTTTGTTTCGATTTTACAAAACACAAAAAACTAAGAGAGAGTGGACCAGATATGGGAGAACATTTTTTTTTGGATTTTATGGTGAAGAAAGATGCTGTTGGAGTGCAAGAATGGTTTTGGGGTGCCGTGAACTGGCCTTTGCCAAGCCAATAAAGGGGATAAAGCAACTGCGCAGGCCAAAGTTATGTTTTAATGTTGCAGGGATTGCAGTTTAATGGTGGGGCCCAAAACAATTGCAAAATAATGATCTGGATCCTTTGACACTTGTGCCATGATTCATCAATCAGCGGGAGAGAGATACATAGGGGGGGTGAGAAAAGAGTTTAAAAGAAAGGAGATTTTGATAAATGATTTTGCAAAAAGCTTTGGCTTGAAACACCCTAACTTAGGGGTGTTTGGTGTGTAAATTTGAATTGAAATATTTTAATTTTAATAGTAATTTTTGTTGACTTTTCATAAAAAATAAAAAACTTTTTTCAGAAAAAGATAAAAAAATATACAGTTTCACTTGAGTGAAACGAAAGTGTCAAACATGACATTATTCTATAATTATAATCGTCTTTTAAAACTCATAATTTTTTTATATAATTTATGTATTAAACTTAAAAGTATGTAACAAAACACTTAAGGGATGTTTGGTCTTACAATTCAAACTTTAAAATTACAATCCAAACGTAATTATAAACTTCACTATTAATGCATTTTTGTAACTTAAACTTAAAAAGTCTATAACTTTACATATACAAGTCTAAATGAGATTAATTTTTTTTAAATAGCATAAAATTTTGAGACGAACAAAACAAGCTCCATATTGATTTTTTTTTTCCGAACACATTTCAAGTTTTTATATTTTTTAACTCCAGCAATTCAAACGTCTTGATAGATGCACAATCAATTCAAACCCAAATTCTATAATCCAAACCTTAACACCAAACACATACTCATAATTGATAATGATGCTAAGATTTTGATTTAGAAAGTAGCGTGTGATTTGCACATGAATCATTATTTAACTGCAAAATGACCTCAAATTTATAATGTTATAATTCGATTAACCTTACGCATGCTCTTAGTTATTGCCCCATGTGTAAGTAACAAATTAAAACTGCAAAATAAATTCAGACTTTAAAAATGCTAAGAGGTACTATTATGTGGCCTTAATATTCAATAGGTCACAATAATTTAGAACTGTTACCTTAGATTAGGTGTTTTGTTTTGAGAATGAATGGAATGCTATGCAGAAAAGTTGAAATCTAAAATGTTCATTGTCAAGCTAACTAGTACAGATCACTTGATTATAATAGGGTGGGCTAAAGAAGGGATACTAGACTCAAATATTGAGAACAACAATTAATATTTATTGAAAATAGACAACGTTATGAAAAGCGCCCGATATTTAAAAAAAAAAAAACAACTTTTTTGTATGGTAGCAAATTGTCACCTAAATCCAAAATTATTAAAAAAATATATAAATTTGAACCTTATTGCTTGTTATAAAATCAAATGTGAACTACGTTTTATCGTAAAGTATAGAGTGCGAAAAATTTTATATGCTTAAAGTAAATAAAAAGGAGAGAAGTAAAAAAGAAAAAAAAATATAAATATATATATATGGTGAATTTTTTTATCCGATGGTAAATGGAAGATATTTCTTTTATATATATATATATATATGTCTTTCTCATGACTAAATGGTGTTAAGCAACTATTATATACCATTAATACTCGGCAATGATTTAACTAATCAAAAGAAAATAAGGGGATTGTGGGACCCAAATGGTGCTCAGGTCCCCGTAATAATAACGAGATAATTGGGGCCCACGTCTTTTTTTTTTCTTTTTTCTTTTTTTCTTTTTTTTTTTTTTTTTTGTGGTGGTCGTCTCTTTTGCCTTGGCTCGCTGGCTTGTTAGAAACTGATTTGGAACTTGATTGGTCAAACGGTCGTTTTTTTTATTACGTAAAAAAGCAACCATCAGTGTTTCTTTTTTAGCTTTCAGTTAAAGCATTGAAATTGCATTGCTGATTCCTCATGGGCTTGAAAAACTGGGATCCATGTCGAGATTTGTTGTGATTAATTTTTTTTTGTCACATTGTCTGTCCTTTTAATGATAATATATTATATCACCTAAATTTAATAATTTAATCACTTAAAAAAATATTAAATAACAATTTTAAATAAATTGATAAGTTATCAAAATATTATTGAATAGATAATTATTGAGAGAGAAAAATAAGAAAATAGATCTAGACTCCTATATCTAACCAACGCCTTGACTTGCCGGTCACATTTGGCTTATTTTGTACACTCGCACATGTTATAGAAACCACATCCCGATATTTCCTCTTGAATTACTAAAGTATCCCTATTTATACGTGTCCTTAGATTACTCCTTCTATCTTTGGAATAATTAAGATATATTTGATAGGATTTTTTAAAAGCTATTTTGATTTTATAATTATAATAATTGTTTATAAAGTATTTGGATAATCTATTAGAAGAGCTTCTTATATTTGAAAGTGCTTTCAGTCACAATCACGAAATGTGAATTAAATAATGGGATTCTCGTTATTGATTTGCATTGAGCTTGAAATCTTTTATCGAATGTGGGATTTTCATCTTTAATTGATGTGTATGTGGATTTTCTATCATCAGAAAATACTGTTATAATTTAGAAAATTCATAAAGTAAATTACTAAACATAAAAGTTTGGAGGGGGAGTCGTAAAGATCCACAAATTTAAAGGACAACAATGTCAAAAATTCTATTAATTTTTTGGGGGTCCATCTAGATCATGGATTTAAGTCCATAATTCAAACGTCTATAACTCAAATAATAAATTCAATTTTTTGTAAAAATTTTGTGCACAATTTTCATACATTGTACTATTCATGAAAAAAGAAAACAAAAATCAGGGCTAGATTTGCAAAGTGGGGTCCGTCGCTATGGAACTCTCTTTGGCTAAAAAAATAAAAAATTACGTGGAACCATAGGACGGTGTGATAAAGTATACCTAATAGAATCACCAAGAGGTCACTTGTAATGGATCCAAAACGAGTTAAATGGCCTCCTATATATTGTGTCAAAAAGTTTTTTTTGATAGAAATATTGTGCCAATAAAGTTGAACATTGGAGGTCACCGACTTCAATGGCTTTATACATATATATATATATATATATATATAATATAAATATATATAATATAAAACTTTGAATGATAAATCCAAATCCAAGTTCTGACCCATGAAAGAGGAAAAGAGAACGCGCATTGAAAAGATAAAAGAAAAAGACCCAATTGTTTTATGGTGTATATTTATATATTATATGTAAATATAAATATATATGTATATGTATATGTATGTGTGTGTTTTGAATTTGTTTGAAATACACTGTAAAGCATGTATATATATATATATAGCGCCTGTTCATCTGAAATGATAAAACACTAATTACATTTCAAACTTTTAACTTTATATCAAAATTTTTTTTTTCTATTTTCAAAAAACTTAAACTTTAAAAGTCCATAATTTTTTTATTTTAAATCAGAATGAGATGTTTTTTATATCAAAATACTCGTAATGACGAGAGGAATAAGATAAGATTTATTTTTCATTTTTTTTTTCCGAATATATTTCAAATTTTTGTATTATTTTCTATATCACGTAATTTTTTAAAAAAATTTCTCCCAAAACACACATTTTCAACCTAATTTTTAAAATACTATCTCTATATATTTCTTCAAACGGGCTTATAGTTTCCAACAAGTCATATATTGGTCATATCCAAGTGGCAAGTGGTGATCCATTTTGACACGGTGACTAACTTGGGAACCAAGCCATAATACACAAACTTTTGAAGTACGCCACAAGTTGAATAACCTGGGGGTTGTGGTAAACTTAGCTTGACAAGTTATGTATATGTGCACGAAATTTCTCTTCTTCTTTTTGACTTCTGGTCATTTAATTGGCTATTTGGCTTTTTAGAGTTTTAGCGTACGTTTTATTCACCAATTTGAAAAAAAATTTAAAGTTAGAGTTTATTGACTTTTTAAAAGCTAATTATAATTGTTTATTGACTTTTCAAAAAAAAAAAAAAAAACTGAGATGAAAAAATATAATTTAGTTGGATTTGAACTGAAATACCAAACAAAGCATTAGCTTGTGTTTAATTCATCGGTTGGAGATGAAATTTTTAAATTGAAGTTTGTTAACTTTTCAAAAACTTATTATAAATTTTGATGATTTTTCAAAAAAAGATAAAAACTGAGATAAAGAAGTAAGTTTTGTTGGAGTTAAACTTGAATGCCAAAGAAAGCTTTAGCTTGTATTTGATTCGTTGGTTGGAGATGAAATTTTTAAGTTAGAATAGGTTGACTTTTCAAAAACTAGTTATACATTTTGTTGACTTTTCAGAAAAAGACAAAAATTGAGATGAAAAAGTACAGTTTAATTAGAGTGGTAAACTAAGTTTAATTGGAGTGATAAACTAATTTCGGGTTTGATAAGTCATAAGTGAAGTGTTAAAGTTTACCCCCCCCCTCCCACCCCGCGGTCAAGAGACCTCGTTGGGTTAGTTCAGTAAGTAGGTGATGCGAGTTTTAATAAGTGAGAATCATAAAATCCATATATTTAAAAAAAAAAAAATATATATATATATATATATATCGTGATTAGTGGAGGAATCAAGTTGAGTAGGTAGATTGAGACTTCAATGGAATTTTGCCTACCAGTAATGAGTCAAACATTCATTTTGAGAATAACAGTATTTTCCATACACATGTATATTACGAGAATTCTTTGACAAGATTAAAAAAAAAAAAAAAAGCACTTCCAATATTATTATTTAGGTTATGATTTTGCATAATTTTTTTAAATTCTGATCTAGTTTTTGAGATTTAATTATCTGAAGCTTTACATGTTACCAGAATTTTTTTATATACTCTACCATAATTATGTATAATTCCGCTAATATTATATGTCTACTCGGGAAAAAGGAACGTATCTATGTATTTTCTTTGGTTTATATATGAGAATCATTGAAATATACCAATAAATCAGTTATATGTAAGGAAATTTCTACCAAAAAAAAAAAAAACTCTTACTTTATACTATCGATAAGAATTATTATTTAAACCGTTAGAGTAAAAATTTCACTTAGATTATGATTAAAAAGAAGTTCTATGTTATGAATTATAAATATTTTAAGATAGACACTCGTAAATGAGACGGTTAAAAAAACATTTATTATTGGTACTACAAATAAGATTTTATATTGTAAAAGCTCCTTATAAATGCTTTTTCCGTCTTGTACGGGAGTAGTTACCAGTCAGTCAACAACAAAAGCATGAATTACCAAATATGTGGAGGAAATCTCAACCATAATAAAGATCTCTGTTAAAGCTTAAAATCCGTTAGCTAGGTGGGATTTCATAACACACTTTTGGTCACTTGATATTCAAAGAACAGTGAAGTGGGTTTCATGTGTTTCCCAAAATTAATCAATTTAACCGGAAAAAAAAGAAAAACAAAAACAAAAAGAAGCGAGAATTTTTTGTTAAGGCATAAAAACATACCTTATTAATGAAATAATGTTTTAAACTGATTAAATTTGCATCATATTCTGTCAGTTGGACGTTCTAAAATATAGGCTATGAATTTACATCATATCTTATGATAAAGATCTCCAAAAAAGAAAATCCTAGCTAGTTGAAATTGAAATATTGTTGGGTATACATATATCCACATTTAATGCTCATAATAAAAAAAAAATTGAAATATTGTTGCCATGCAAAAATATATTTATAGCTATGAAAAGATAAACAAGCTATAGAGAGAGAGAGGGCTCTTACGTAATTTCATGTTGATCAATATGGTGGTGGAGATAGGCCCGAGATTTTGCAGCTGCAAAGATCGAGTGGTATTGGTCTGGAAAATAAGCTTTGGAAGCTATGAATTAAGCAAATTTGAAGTTAAAGAATAAAATGAAATTTTAGGAATAAACTCGTATAAGATGTAAAGGCTCTTATATATATATATATATATATAAATGGCTTATAATGGAGTTAAATGATGTTTCACATCACATGAATGTTAAAGAAGTGCTTGACGTGCATTTTGTTCCCATGATTTTGGCAATGGAATGCGCATAGCATGAGGAAGACTTATTTCGTGTCCACTCTCTTATTTATGTGTATATATTTATATATATACATATATATATATATATTAAGATATAAATGTATATACCATAGAATGTAATTGGGAGGAAAATACTGATGAATACACGATTATGAATCAGCAAAAAACAAAAATAAGATGAATATTCGAGTATGAAAACAATAAGAGTAGACTTCCGAGAGCGTGACTATGTATATATATTTTTATATTGTGTCCTCTTTTCAATTAATTTCTTCTGTGAAAATTATATATTTACTTACTATATAAAATTATGTTATATGAACAGACATGCAAGTTTTTGACAAAAGACAAGAATTATATAAACATATTATGTTGTAAAACAGAAATATTGTTTTAGCAGACTGAAAGGAGAACAGGAATTATAATTCAACTCAATATTGTAACCATTCATTGCAAAGTTTAAAATTGTATTCTAAGGCTTTTACTATCTATATTATGACATTAGGTTCATATTTTTAATCTAAAACAAATTGTCTGGCTTGTTCTTTGGCAAAACAAAATAAAACAAAACAAAAAATTTAGTGGGTGGAATAATAAAATAGCATACATTATTTTGTCCTATAATTTTTTTTTTCTATATTTTATTTTCCATATTGTTTTGTTATATATTCCATTGCCTGATAGGGTAAAACGTGGTTTTGATATATGTACTGACTCTAACTTATGATTTGCAATTTGAAGCGACGTTGACTCATTACAAAGAGGCAAGGAGTGGGGATGTCTTTTTCAAGCATTTAACTAGCCAAGCAATAAAAATAAATAAATAACCATACAAGCAAAGGGGGAAAAAAAAAGTTAATTATGCAACCATATTTACAGAATACTATTTCTTTGTCAAATTAAAAAAATAATCTGCTGTGAGCCTTTCAATATAGTAGTGCCCATCTTTGTCACTGAATTGTTCCCTTACAACATCAAAAAGTAAGGAAAGCGGTCATCTCTGTCTAATTTGGCATTAGAAAGGAAAAAAGCAAAATTCAGTTTTGGAACTAGGGCCGGGAATAAAGGACCAATTCTTTTTTCTTTTTTTTTTTTTTTTTTTTTTTTTAAAATTATAGGGATAGAGGTTGATGTATCTAGATAATCTTAGAGGATGTATGTCTTCCTGTATAAAATATAAATCCCTCACAAAGTGGATTGTCCATGAATCCGACCAACGGGCGAATCGAATTCAAGCATTTAACAATAATGACGAGTGCCGTACCAATCCACTTAAAGGACGTTGGTGACACCAATTCTAACGTAATTTTAATCTTTTTGTACCAACTAATGTGATAATGAATTGTCATATCTTTATTGGTAGATGTAAGTCAATTTGACGATATGAAAACTCACGTTATCATGTCTATCAGTAACAAAAATTAAGATTACAATTGATATATCTAGGATTGTTCATAATATAATTAAGATGCAGAGAAGTATAAGAAAGATTGAATTAGTTATTATCAGCTTCGAGTATTAACCAATCTTGCTAGTTATAGTTTCTATTTAAAAAGAAAAGAACTTTGAATTCATGCCAAAAGTGTGAAGATGAAGCTCTCACTTGATCTTAACTAAAGGACTCTCGATTTGGGAAGCCCACGATACCCCACCTTCTTTAACAAAAAGAGATTGAAGATATTTCTGTTGATTTATAATAATGTCAAATCCAAAACTAGTTGGTGGACTTGTTTTGTCCACTTTTGTCGACACCATAATATTAGACCGAAGAATTTTATGGTAAGATAAAAAAACGGTGTGTTATCTTTAATTCGTTAAGATATTCAACGATTAGATTTTAATTTTTTTCGATACGATATGAAAAATAGTGAAGTACTAACCATGTAATAATTTTGTCACACCTTACCTTGGAATTCGCCTCTTTGCTATAAGGATAAGACTTGGAATAGCCAAACAAAAGACTAAAAATAAATATTTGACAGAAAATTATACAAGAAAAGAGGGGATTGGAAAACCTCAACAAAGTCAACAACTTCTTATCTAGTGATGAATGGTTAAGCATCCTAGCATCTTCAAATCCTTTCAAGCGAAGACAGCAAAATTTGGTAAAGAAGTCGGCTTCGAAAGCACATTCATCCGAGTTCTAGGCTACTGATGTGCTTACATAAAATTGGATTCCATTCACAGAAACTTGCACAAAAGCTATACATTTCTCTTTACAAATTGGTTTCCCTTCTCACGTACAACTTTTCGACTATCTTCCATTTAGACAAACAAGCAAAAATCGATGAGTGGAAACTTACTTCCAGTTAAGAAACGATTTTTTACACATATAGGTGGAATATAACCAATAACTTGTTTTCAAAGCCTTCAAAAACTCGAACGCATTAGATTCCTCTGTCCCTCCTAGGCGATTTAGCCATTCAGCTCTCAAAAAGTGTCATTGTCATCTCCAAGAATAGAGAGGGAAAATGGGGCGATAGACACATTGAAAGATTGTGAGCCTACCCTATCGATGTGTTTCATCTCAAAATCACCTTCCTGAAATTAAACAAGCCAAACAAATATTAGTTTTTATTAGAAAATCAATTTCTTATAAAATAAAAAAAATGTCAAACTAGCTACGGACTCGTTATTGTTAACAAGAAATTATCCTCATCCAGCAACATATACATGTAAGTAGCCTCTCATAACATTTCAATTATTACCTACATATTGTCCGAGGCAATCTGAGCATTATTCCTATTGGAATGCAAGAATTACTCTAATGTTTACAATTCTTCAATTTCCATTAAAAAAAGGAGAATTCTACAATCATCGAAGCAGTATTTGCAGCAGTCTGAAGGTGTCTCTTTCCTACTTTATTAATGTACGAATTGAATGAACCACGACCTTGGAAAGGTTCCTTGGGGAATTGGGAAAAAAAAAAAAAAATCCAATCTTACCATTCTGCCATTGGGAGTGCTTAACGGGCATGCAGATGAGTATTCAAAACTAGTCTGAGGAAGTATTACTGGCTGTTCGCCGATAACACCCATCCCCCTGCATTGAGGAAATATAACAAAATAATTGAAAGAAAAATCGAAAGATACATACATGTCTAACAAATGGAAAAGAAAAGAAGAAGTGACTTTCTATCGAAAAAAAAGAAAGAAAGAAAAAAAGAAAAAAGAAGAAGTAACTAACCAGACATTATCAGTTTTCCCATTGGCATCAGTTACAATCCAGTGCCTTCTAAGAAGTTGAACAGAGCGCTCTGAATTATTGGTAATACGAATTCTGTATGCAAAGAAATAGTGCCCCTTTGACGGCTGACTCCGGCTCTCTATATACACACTCCTCACTTGAACCCTGATGCCCTGAAAAGTCAAGGTTTTTATTTATACTAAATACTGCTTTAGTCTGTGCTCTTCTAATTGTACCTTAATCTAATTCTAATTATAGGCATGCTTTATAATCAGAAAAAGAAAGTATAACCTATGTAGTATGTCCTGCTCCACCAAAGGCATAAATTTTTTTATTATTAACAAAAAGTTGTCGGCTGTTTCTCTGTTAAAATTATTCTGAAAATAAGATGGACTATTTTGAAGTCAAAATAGAAGCTAAACGAACCAAATATAAAGATGCAATGTAAACAGGGATGAAATGCATAAAAAAACACCAGTTATGGGTAGGAAAAAGAGATCTGATACCAAGGTTGTTGCGTCACTTGTGCACTTCAAGAGGGAGAGGGGTGCAACTTCTTGTAGCTCGTCACGATATTTAGCTGCATCCTGAGCAGAAATCCAAAAAATCAGCAATTTTATGTCCATAGTTTCCCGAATGTAAGCTATATTTCAGAACTCTATTTAGAGATCCAAAAGAACAATAGTAAAGAACGATGGATGAAAGTCTTCATTCAGGGAAGGATAAAGGTCCGATGTAAATCACTAAAGAAATAAGTAAAAATAAAGGAATTCAATTCAGTAACATCTCACAACAGCCTTTATCTACTCACCTATTAAAAAAATTAAAAAACTCAATCACTAGTATCTCTCGCTTTAGTTCCCCTCAAATTTCAAATTTTTGCTCTCCGACATTTTTCTGACCACTAATATAGGTTCAAAATGCCGCAAAGTGCGATCGATTGAGCAGCAAAACTGTCTTCAATCATTAATTCGGCGTAATGAATGCAGTCAGCAATTAAAAAACACTCTGTCCAACCCTTCACAAGGCATCTCAACCTCTTAATCTACACGGACGGAAATACATAGCTTAACTAAGCATGGTGAGTAGCATAACATTTTACATCTCATCAACTTCTCGATTAACCAATCTCAGATAGATTGCAGCACATTTCTGCTCGAATTTCAGGTCTCAAAGCACAAAGATATACTTGATTTGAACGTCACTCTCAGCCATTCAAAAATTAGCCCATAAGAAAAGGAAAAACAGTGCACTACTATCAAAGCAGCTTTATCGTTTTCCCTTTTCCCACCAGTATTGGTGACAAAAGTAATGAAAATTATGAAATAAATATAGGACAAATAAGGTGCTAGATATAAATTTTCAAAGGAGAAAAACTGCTCTATGAAAGATAGAGATACATTTTCATTCTCAATGTCTTGGACAAACGAGCCAGAAACTACAATTTTGATCTAAACACATATTCGTGATTTATCTAAAACTAATTTTTTTCAGTAAAAGAACAATCTTGCAATGCGAAAAAATCTTAAAAGAGAGTGTCGAAATGATTTACCTCGAATCTTTCCTCAGCAACTGCCTCTTTGATCCGCCTACGCAGCCGCAATACCGGCTCTTCCTCTTCAAATAAGTTCAAAGAGTCGCGAATCCTCGCAGCCTCTTCATAGTCCTGCATTCAACTCGAGAAAAACCTAAAATTATAAGCCTCTGGCTCTGTTTGTTTACCGAGAATCCGAAGGAAAACAAAACGAAAAACAAAATACAATGACAAATCTTCCCCAAAATGAAATTCCACAGAGAAAACACCGACCTCGGATTTCGCAGCAACTTCCATTTGCTGCTTTAACAGAGCGTAAGTTTGGCTCCGAGACAAGAACGAGTTCGCCGTCGTACTCGGACTCGAACTCGAACTCCGACTCCTACCTCCGCCATTGCCGTTCCTCTCCGAAGCACAGGCTAGAATCCTACAACCCTTGCCATTAAATTCCCCAAAGCTCGAAACGCCATAGCCACCTCGACTCGGCGAACACCTCGCCGCGGCCGCGTTGAAATCAGTAAAAACTCTGAGGCTCAAAGAATGCATTGTTAATTTTATCTCCTCCTCCGTGAAAAAATTTTCCCTCGCTTTCTTCGGAATTCCCACCCCAAAAATTTTCCCGAGAAAATTTCTCACGACAATCGTACAGAGAAGGGATTCGATTGGGAGCGAGACACAAGGCAGACACGAGGCAATTGTCTCGCACGTGATTTAAGGGATGTATGGCCTATATATACGCTTTCTTGTTTTTAAGCGTTATCCATTTTGGAAAGTTGAAGTTACCAAATTAGCCCTGCCATGGCGTGAGCTGTGGCAAATCAGTGGAGGGTGTTTTTGGTATTTAAAAATGGAATCTCTGGATTCTGCTGCTTTTTCCAGGTAATATTCTCCGGGCTAGTGGGAGTTTTTCACTGGTCATAACGGAAGATAGACTAACACGTGTCGCTCTATGGATAGCCTGGGAATTTTTTTGCCCTTTGTTTTTTTCCTTTGGTTTTGGATATTCTTTTCAAAATTTTGTGCTTCAAATTCTCTATATCCCTCTTTGCAAAGACTTTTCGAGTTCTAATGTTTTGTGGTCCCAAATGTGCAAATTGCGAAAAATGAGATTCGAACTATAACTCGCACTAAATGGGTCTCATTAACGGGATCCACAATTTTATAAGATATTGAGATTCAATTTCATCGGGTTTAATTTTTAAAGTTTTTAAAATATTGTGGGTGATTACTTAGTTGGCTGATTGCTTACACACCATGGGCTTAATAATTTTCAATTCACCTAGTTGTTGGGGTTATATTTGGCAAGTGAAGTATGCCATAAATTTAGTGGGGAGATATTTATTTTTCTTTAAAAATATTATCAAGAATTGATAGAATTGTAATGAAAGGGACATTTTCACAGGTATTTTAAGTTTGAAGGGACTCAGAGTTTGGAAAATAAAGAGGAATTAATGAGGTTCAGAAGATTTTTATAAATAACCTGATTTTTTAAATCAAAATAAATATTTTTCACAAAAAAATTGAATTAAGAGTTTGTTTGGTGGAGTAATTTAAGTTGGGATTTTTAAGTTTGAATAGTAAATTTTTTTGAATTTTCAGAAAAGACAAAAAAATTTTTGGGAAAAAGACAAAAAAAAGTTTGAGTTGAATAGTTTGAGTTGGTGAAACAAACAGGAAATTTCCATTTTACAACCGATGACATGGTGTCGGATTCGCAACAAATCACTGGTGTTGGAATTGGGTGGTTCAATTGGTTCGTCAATAGATTTTGCTAATCAATCTATATCATACCAAAAAAATTTATTTTTCTAAATAAACATATTGTACATTTATAGCTTGTATAGGTGGACGAGAGTTCCCCAACCAAACGAGGTCTTGGTGGTCTTTTCACTAGCTCTCTCCATCTAAAATGTGTGTTTAAGCCTTTAGGGACAAAAACTAAACTAAACTATAAAATTTAAAGGACAAGTTTTAAAAATTAAGAGGCCAATTTGTGGGAAAAAAAAAACTATGAGCAGTAGCGAAGCCTTAAATATATTTCAGTAGGAGTGTATATCAAATTTTTTTTAAGATAAAATAACTTTTAGTTGGATTATGTGTAAATTTTTAATTTTAGTGGAGTAAAGTAATAAAATTATAAACATTTAATTAGTTTTAATATATATTATATGAGAATTTTTTATTTTTTAAAAAAGATAAAATAGGAAGATAATTTTTTATTTAATAAAAATAAATTGTAAAAATTATAAAATTTTTAAGATAAATTTAAAAATAAAAATTTAAAATAACAAAAAGGTTCAGTGGTGGCCGCCCTCACTCGCACCCCTTCCCTCCGCCCCAGGCTATGAGGTTTATTACTGATAAATTTTTGAACTTATAACGAGGTACATATTCACGTAATTATTCTAATGTTCTTTTTTTATAAATATTCTAATGTGTCTTTTTTTGGTGGATAGGTAATTATTCTAATATTATACAAGGGACGAGGAAGGAAGAACAAGAAGCCGCCTGGCGTGTCGGCTGCGCACGAAAGACTAAACACAAAGCTAAAATTGTGTTTTCTTTTATTTTCTTTTTCATTTCTTTAGCATATGTACGGAGTTTCGACCTCTAATCAAAGCTTTACTTTTATATTTTTTTTTCAATTTTATTATTTACATAGTTTTATAATTCAAACTTTAAAAGTATATAATTTTACATAAATAAATTCAAATGAGTTATATTTTTTAAATTACATAGAATTTCGAGACGAACAAAATAAGTTCCATATTAATTTTTCTTTTTCCGAACACATTTTAAATTTTTACACTTTTTATATCCAGTAATTCAAACTCTCAATAAACGTATAATCAATTCAAACTCAAATTTTACGATTTAAACCTTAATATCAAATGCATGTTAATAAGCTTAAAAAAAAAAAAAAAGGAAGGAGAGAATCGGTGTGCACGTTAAAACAAAAAAGTACATCCGTGAATTGCTGGCCTTGGCATCTTTCAAAACTAAGGAGGAGGAGGGTCCGTCTGATTTTTAATTTGATTTGATTTCTTTCACCTGCCTGCCTTGCCCAAATCTGCAGTTCTCAGACTCACCCCAACCCCAAAACGTGACCTATAAACATAGTGATGACACCAACTTACAAGCGATTGAAAAATCAACATTTTTATCCCTGTTTTTTTTTTTTTTTTTTTTTTTTTTTTTTTTTTTCTGAGCATTTTTATATCTCGGAAGAATTGATATGAAAATTAAAGTGTAAAACTTTTTTTACATTATATTGATATTTTCATTCTTGCTTAGAAGACTGGCATATTCCATTAGTTGGACGCATTTTCTCTGGGGTCGTGGTCCTCTAATGCAAATATTTACTATTTTATCTTCATTGACATCATGGAACTCTTTTTACAAGTATGGTATAGTTTTTGTTTTTGTTTTTGTTTTTATTTTGTTTTTTTTTTTTGAAATAAAATTATGGAAACAATCCCTTAAATAGATATGTTTATGTTTTTTGTTCTCTTTTAATACTTGTTTTGATTTCAGGCATTACCTAACGGTATTACCACATATAACTAAAGTATAAAATTTGAATTCCTCACCCCTCATGTTCAAAAAAAAAAAAAAAAACTTGTTTGGATTTTTTACCCTATATAAATATATCTATCCAATTGGAGGTCTAACAAAATTGAAAATTATTATAAGTGAGACAATAATCCAGAGAAATATTTTTTGAAAGGCAATCCTACAAATCACCCTGGGTTTTATGAGATTAGTTGGGCTCTAGTTCTAGATACCTGTTAACAAAGGGAAAAGGGAACTAACTTGTCTTAGTGAAAAAACTTACAATATAAATTATACTTTTATTATATCGATATGTTATATCTTAATCGTAAAATTATGTTTTTGAGGTAATTTCACGTTACACAATGAAAATTTTTAACATATATACTTATAATTAGACTGTTATAACTTATCATATAATATAATAGTTAAAATAATAATACCTATAGCTACGATAAAAGACCATGAATACTATTAGTAGAATAGTCTTTACTTACTAAAGTCCATGAAATGAAAGAAAGAAAAAGAAAAGAAAAAGGAAAAGCAAAAACAAAAACTAAAGAGAGTGCGAGAGTCAGGAAGCTGTCAGCACCACTTCTTGCCGGACTTAACTTGTTGACACTCACCTTCATCATCGTGATTCTATATATATATATATTTTAAAGGGAACTTTTGATATATATATATATATATATATATTTTTAAAGGGAACTTTTGATTTTGTTTATGTCCAAGTTATGTTTAGCCCATTTGTTGACCTCGAACTGACCACCACCTGCTAACCAAAAAATTTTGTAATTTAGTGCTCTACGTGGACCTAAGTACCAAAAGACCCTTGCCATTTTCCGACCTCCCAACATATTTTAAGGTGATTGTTTTAAGTACCAAAACACCCTTGCCATTTTTTTTAAGGTGATTGTTTTTCTTTTTCCTCTAAGACTCCGTTTGGAGTTCAAATTTAAATCTCAAGTTTGAACTCAAATTTTTATTTTCTTCTGAAAAAGTATTTTATCTTGAAAAAGTTTGTTATCTTTTCTAAAAATTCAACAAAATTTACTATTTAAACTTAAAAAACATAACTCAAACCCAAACACCAAACTGACCCTAAGAGTTAGAGAGTAATCACAAAGAGATTTGAATTATACACACATGTTTAGACATTCGATTTGACAACAACTCAATTTTTTTATTTTTATAAAAAATCAACCTTAATTTTATTATTCAAGTTATTATTATAATTTTATAATTTAAATTTTAAAAATCCATAACTTTTCATATACAAATTTAAATGAAATTGATCTTTTTTTAATAAATTACATAGAATTTCGACACGAATAAAACAAGTTTCATATTGATATTTTGTTTTCGAACACATTTCAATTTTTTTCATTTTTTAACTTCAACAAATTCAAACGCCTCACCAAACGCATAATTCAATTCAAACTCATGTACTTAACATGACCTATATCTCTTAAACTAAATATATATAAAATTGCTGTTAGATTTTCTCAGTAACGACTATAAAAATTATTTTTAGTTAATATTAATAGAAAATATCCATTCTAGAATTAATTTACTTTGATATGATTTGGATTGAGGTTTACTATTTCAATATTGTATGAGAAGTCATTTTGCTAAAGTCTACATTTCAAAAGTGTGACACATGACACTAGAATGGACTAACCAGTTTTTAGTTTCCATGACTGCTTCTAACCTATTGAATTGTATGCGTGTAAAAAGACATTTCATTAAAAACCGAAGTTATCAATATGAATTGCACAAATTACATTCCCAAACAATAGACGATATCCAAAATAACTCAGTGACCTATTTAATGCATGAAAATAGACAACACGAACAACACAAACAACGACGGTCCTCGTCCCAAGAGAAAAGACAGGTCCGAAATTTTTCAAGGAACAGCAAAAAAATAGATTCATTAAAAAAAAAAAAAAAAGAACCAAGGGCATTTCGGTCAATTCACCCTGACAGGAGCAACCGAAATAAATAAATACTCCCCAAAAAGAGGGAAAAAAAATAATAATAAAGGACGCTAGTAGTGAGAGAGAGAGAAAGAGAGAGAGAGAGAGAGAGAGCAAGAGAGAATACGAAAAGAGAGAAAGCTGATGAAGGCGATGAAGAAGAATTCCACAACCGCAGCAACAGCAACAACAATAAGTCCCCGTAGTACAAATGGAATCATCGGCTTTCTTCCAATTAACCGCAACCACTCATCCTCTTTTCCACTTTCCAATTATTGCCTCATTTTCCTCCATTCCTCTCCTCCACTTTCTCTCTCTTCCCTAACTCTCTCTCTCTCTATCTCTCCTCCTCTCTCTCTCTCTCTTCCGGATTCTTCCCTCCGATCTTCCTCTCGCCGGTACTGATCCACCTCCGATCGGTTTGGCATACTTCTGGTAATCTTTCTTTCTTTCCTCTCCCTTCCACTCTGTTTGTTTGGCGAGAAAGAAAATTCTGGAAAAATAAAAAGTTCAAATGAGTTTATATATATATATATATATATGTAGGGATATGTTTGGAGGCGATCACGTTGGTAGCGGTCCGGTGTTTCCTGCTTTCGTTGAGGAGAATCGGCTGCAGTACGATGCCAATGCGTTTCCTCAGCTCCGATTGTTTGGAGAGTGTGAGTATTTCTGAAGAAACTTTCTCTCTAGTTGCTCTGTGATTTCCTCTTATTTTATGCTTTCTTGATCATTTTATGCTTTGTAAACGGACTAACGGAGTGATTGTTAACTAGATTTTGCTCTTTATTGTCTTTTTCTTAAGTTATATATATAAAAAAATTATGTTATGCTTGTCATATATTACTTGGACAGGACACGATCTTTGTTGAAATGGATAATACGATCGACATTAGCTAAATTTAGTTTGATTGGTGAAGAGGAATTTTTTTTATAATGCTTGAAACTCTATAAGCAGCTTTCTGTTTGCAAATAAATGATTACGATCTCCGAGTTCTATCGTTGGAAGATCGGTTTATTCTTCGAATGATCGGTTATCTTATCTTATATCTCAACAAGTTGTTAGCTTTACTAGTTTGCTTTGCCAGCTTGTTTCATGGACCACCAAACTGCATTATTTTTTAGTGAAAAAAATTAGAACCGTGACAATGTTAGTGTGCTGTATGCAACTTTTTTGGATGCTTTGTTTTTTCCCGAAGCTCCATTATTCGCTGGTAAAGGGTCACAATGGTTTGTTTGTGGATCACCTGAGTTTTGGAATCTCTTTTGGCTGGTTAGATTGTTTATGAAATGATCTCGGTATATTAAACATTTAATTTCTCTCCACCTTCTATCCTTTTGTATTATTTGTCGTGTCATTTTTTTCTTTCTTTTTCTTTTTTAAATAGGTTTTGGTTACCAACTTGATATTTCTATTATGTTTAGTGTCTTTCTTTGTTGAAGTTTTTAGTTCATTTGATTAGTGTTGTTGGGTTTTGTATTTCTAGTTATTTTATCTATCTTGTGTATTAGAGAAGTCTCATCAGGCAATGTTGCAATTTTTCAGTCTCAGTTGGTAAAGAGCCACATTGGACTGTGGATGACCTGAGTTTTGGAATCTCTTTTATTAAATCATCTTGGTAGATTAATAAAAAATTTTAATTTCTCTCCATCTTCTATTCTTTTCTCTTATTTGTTGCCTTTTTTTTTTTTAATTAGTGTTTTGGCTGCCAACCTTGATATTTCTATTATGTTTAACGTCTTTCTACCCTTTATTGAAGTTTTTAGTTCTTTTGATTATATTATTTTGGGTTGTGTATACCTTTTTCTGAACACTTTCCAAATTTTTATATCTATATCATGTATTAGAGTAGTCTCATCAGGCAAAATGTTTGCAATTTTTCAGTCCCAGTTGGTTACAGTGTTGGTCACACAAGCCATATGGCAAACAAGCATACAACGGCCACAGGCCATCCAAACCATAGAGCCCAGGAGGCAGAATCAATTTTCATACAACAAAAACATCTCATCTCTCCGAATAACTACGTACATCAAGACAAAGCTGGTCAGTCTGGAAGCATTTTTAACCCGAACCCTGTGTCAACTGGGCTTAAACTTTCGTTTGAGGAGGAAGAGCACAACTCGTCCGTTACTTCTGCAAGTGAGAACTTGAAAGCTGTCCTTCCTGTTATTTCTTCTGTTAGCGATAATCTGAAGATTGAGATTGATCGGCAGCAAGAAGAATTTGACCATTTCATAAAAGTTCAGGTAATTAACATGATGCTGCAAACCAATTTATGGTGCCGGTTCAATGTGGGTCATTCTGCCAATGCTTTTCGAATAATGTTGAGATGGAAGAAATGTTTGATACCCAGAAATAGTCTTCCATATCATGTACTTACATACGTGACTGTTTCTTTATCAATCTATTTTTCCATAAGAGTGGTACCAGCTCATAAGGTTAATCAGCTTCTCAAGTGTCCTTGGATTTTCCTTACAATGTTAGGACTCGGATTTTGATACACTGGATGCTTTGTGAACCGGATATGTATTGTTAGTTAATAGAGTAAGATTTTACGACCCCTTCTGGTACTAAAGCATATTTCAATTTGCAGGAAGAGAAGGTCCTCAAGGGCGTAACGGAACTAAGGCAAAGCCAGACAGCTTCTTTCCTGAATGCCATCGAGAAGGGGGTCAGCAGGAAGTTGCACGAAAAGGAGATTGAACTCGAGAACATGAACCGCAAGAACAAGGAGCTAATGGAGAGAATAAAGCAGGTCAGCATGGAAGTTCAGTCTTGGCACTACAAAGCAAAGTACAATGAGTCTGTAGTCACTTTCTTAAAAAGCAACCTACAGCAGGTTATGGCACAAGGTGCCATGCATGGAAAGGAGGGCTGTGGGGACAGCGAGGTTGACGACGCAGCCTCTTACGCCAAGACAAACCGCCTCGGCTTTCTAGACGTTTCTGGAAGTTCCGTCTTTCCAAAGAAGCCGATAAATTGCAGGGCTTGCAAGGTTAGAGAAGTCTCAGTCTTGTTGCTACCTTGTAGACACCTCTGTCTGTGTAATGATTGTGAAGGGTTTATAGATATATGCCCTGTATGCAGCGTAATGAAGACTGCAAGTGTTTTAGTGTACATGTCTTGAGGTTTTAAAGGCAACAAGACTTGTGTATATTTTAATACATTTGTAAGTGTCTTCTCTAAGTTGTATGAATTTATCTAATTTATGATGTTATGATAATTTGGTGCACTTAATGAATTACAAAATGGTTTTTACTTGCTTTGTTGCACACAATTTTGAACCGTCAAGTTTTTGAAAACTGTCATTTGTTTTAATTTAATTATTTTGATATAATTTAACAGCTTAGATTTTTATCTTATCAATTGTTTGTGCATTTATTTGTAGACCAACCACTCCTAACAGAGATTAATTGAAGAAAAAAGAGAAGAAAAAAAGAAAAGGGAATGAAGATAAGACTAGCCAATGTAGTTTAATTTTTGTGTTTGTGAGTTTGTGATAGTGTCGAGCCTTTTTGTCCTAGTTTGCTTGAATTTAAAATATGTAAAGGTTAGCTACGCTCATTGGTTAAAATGCAAGAAAGGAACTGTCCTTATTAATAGAGAAGATACGAGTTTAGTGGAATTCTAGTTTATCTCATTACTTAGTGCAAAGTTTGTTCATTTTATATAATTTCCTTTTAACCAATGCTTTTAGCATTAGTCAAACGACATGAAATAAGATAAATTGGGGTGGTTTGAGTTCGAAATGACGCATGTTTGATTTTGTAGTATATAGAAAAGTAGTATAATACTTCGATAGATTAAACCGTTATTGGACTAGTTGACATTTATTTTTTCCTTTTTTTTTTGGATGAACAGAACATACTTTCACCTAATGTTTATTATCATGGTCTCCGATTAATCTAAAACTTTTAACTTCTTCCCTAACAAATTCTAGCCAAATCTAACTTTTTTGCACCTACCCAATTTCACTAAATCAAGCTTAGACTATAAAATGTAATTCTGGCGATCAGATTATCAAATTTTTTTTAATTTCATATATATAAATTGAATTCTTGATCTCTTTCTTCTTATTGTTTAATTTAATTTTATTTTATTTTTAACACGTGTAGAAGGGAATTCTTGACTAACTGCAATTGGGCAGTTTGTTGTAAATGGCTGTTCCTCTAACAAGGGCAAATATCCCAACCAAGTTCAAGTGAAGTGAAGTCCAATTTGATTTTCTCGAGCCTCCGAACCTACACCAAAAACATCAATTTTGTGCCCCCACCTGGTCAGTCTTTTACCCTGGACAAAGTCAAATAATGTCCACTTGGTCCCCCATAAAAATAAAATATATTTTGTTAATTCCCACTTGAAAAAAATAGTTTAATTTAAAAGGCCTTCTTACTTTACCTACCAAATAATATTTGTAAAAGGAGTTTTGCTACTTTTGTTCACTGATTTTTTTTAACGCAATGACAAAATATCCAATATGGTTTTAATTTATATTATTGCTTAAAATTGGTATAAAAAAAAATTACATCATGTTTTAGTAACAAATGCCATAATTTACATGACATGACATCCTCTATCTTTACATATAATTTTAATTTTTGTCACTTAATTTTCTTTTTTAGTTCTAAATAAAATAGGTGTTATAAATATCACGTTCTCACAACAACAAGTTCAATTCAAGGTTATTACACGAAAACTGAACCTCAAAGTAACTATCTAAAAAAAAATCCACGACCGCTATAATACCAGTGTCAATTATATCTGTCTTAAGTCGAGTTCAAGTAACGTGTACCAAAAACATTCAAGTCCAAATTATACTAACGTAAACTATTCAATTTGGGACAAATCTTGTAACAATTTTTCAATTCAAGAACAATTTATTAAAATTAAGAATTTAGGAAGGTCAATTATAAATTATTAAATTTTAAAAATTTCAACGGAAAAAAGTGCCAAACTTTCCCCTAAAAAGTATCTCAAACGTAAAAGGAAATAAAGAATATCCAACGTTTCAGATTCTTCTATATGCTTATTTATTTATTTATTTATTCATTTATTTATTTTAAATAAAATTATATTTTAAATTTTCCACATTTTTTGCTTTTTAGAGCCATCGTAACACCAGTCACCCTCTTACCTACTGTCTCTCTTCCAACCAAAGCCAGCCAACCAACTAGCCAACCAAAACCAGCCTCTCTTCTCGACGGACTCTCCGAGGCTCTCTCTCTCTCTCCCACTTTCTCTCTCCTCCTTCTCCCTCTAAAACTCCATTAGCGGATCTTCGGATTTCTCTCAGATCTCAGCCCCTGGACCTCGAAGATGCAGAGCTCAGCCTTCTCTCTCTCCTCCTCCTCTCAATCTCTCCCTCTGTTGAAGCCTCGGCGAGCTTCTTCCAACCCTAGGTTTGATCCGATACGGCTCTCTTCTTCGTCGCCGAAGCCTCGCGATCTCAGCAATGTCGCGGTCTCCGCGTCCTTGCCTCGCCGATCCTGGTCCGTCTCTTCCTCCTCGTCGTTCAAGCTCAGGCCGTGGAGCTCCGTGCCTTCTGTGAGCTCCGGCGATGAGGCGAGTCGGTTTGAGGTTAGGGCGGCTTCGGTGCCGGAGAGCGCCGGCGAGAGCAAAGCCAAGTCCAACAGCTTGGCTAGGACGCTCGAGCTTGGTCTGTTGTTCGGCCTCTGGTACCTCTTCAACATCTACTTCAACATCTATAACAAGCAGGTATCGTTTTCCTACTTATTGCTTGAATTTTTCGATTTTTTTTTGTTCGATTAACCGTGAATTACGATGAATTTGATGTACTGTTTTCCGGCTTTGGATGAAATCTTTGATGTTGCAGCTTTTGGAAATTTTGTGGAATGAAGTTTTGAAGATTGCCTAGAAATAGAATTAAAGCCATGTGTTTCGTAAAAGATCTTTTTGGCTTTTCATTTTGATCCTTTTCCTTTTCCTTCTTTGTAGATTCCGTTTGTATATAATATATAATATGTTAAAAAACAAAATAAATCATTGGAATAGAACAGAGCGTTAGCAATAATAAATAACCAATTTTGTTGATATTCTAAGAGAATCGAACGATACTTTATAGATATATTGTCTCTGAGATCTATATTTTCGATAACACATACATCTTCTAAACTTGCTAATGTGTTTAGATAACTGTATACACATATACATTAATATATTGTCTCTGGATACATAAATATATGTAAAGAGAGAGGAAGAGAAAGAGAATAGTATGTAATACTTCTTGGTTGCAGGTCTTGAAGGCTTTCCACTACCCAGTGACTGTCACCACAGTTCAATTTGCCGTTGGTACCGTACTCGTCTTGTTCATGTGGGGTTTCAATCTTTACAGAAGACCAAAAATTAGTGGTTCACAGGTACTTATAAAGTCGATGAAATTGTTTTCTCTGATAAATTGGTCATTGATTTATTCATTGATGTTTAAAGAAAGCGACTTATTGACAGCTTGCAGCAATTTTACCGCTGGCCCTGGTTCACACTTTGGGAAACCTTTTCACTAACATGAGTCTTGGTAGAGTGTCTGTGTCATTCACTCACACAATCAAAGCTATGGAGCCATTCTTCTCGGTTCTCCTCTCCGCTATGTTTTTGGGGGAGGCAAGTTTCATTTTATATACTCTTACTGTCTTTGATTATCAGTTAGTGTCTCCTATGATGTACTTGGATTTTGACGAAATTGTTTTACTGCAATCCTTTACAATCACGACATGATCTTAATTTCCATTTTTCCATTAATTCTTAACTTGCATGAGAAATATTGTTGATAAGTAAATTTTGCATTACTGTGTATGATTATACACACAAGCATTCACCGTTAGTCTAGTTTTGGAATTTCATTGTTCTGAAATCCAATGAATTTTCCAAGTGATCTGTTGTGGCTTCTCTTTTTGTATCTTTACTTCAGCTGCCTACTCTTTGGGTGGTTGGTTCATTGGTACCAATTGTTGGTGGTGTGGCATTGGCTTCCGTTACTGAGGTCTCTTTTAACTGGTAAGAGATTGAATTTTCATGTAGTTGTTATTTGTCCAGATAAAGAAACTAGAGCATGTTGTTTTGGAACACGAATTATCTATTGCAAATTTTGATAGAAGAAATTCTTTTTCTATTTTCCTTAACCTTTTCTTTTTGTGGGCAAAAGGGCTGGATTTTGGAGTGCAATGGCTTCCAATTTGTCGAATCAATCTCGTAACGTCCTCAGCAAGAAGGTCATGGTTAAGAAAGAGGTAATTTACACTCCAGATTCGTATGTTAAATGACAATTTGCTTTTATTTCATGATTTTATTTTTTGAATTGATGCTCAGACTAAAATACTCTGTATTTAACAGGATGCAATTGACAACATTACTCTCTTCTCAATAATAACTATCATGTCCTTTATTTTGGCTGCTCCTTTGACTCTAATCATGGAAGGTGTCAAATTTACACCAGCTTACATACAATCTACTGTGAGTATTTAACTAGAGCTAAAATTCTATCTTTACTATTTGAAATTAAATGCACCTTAAAGAGGCAATATTACGAGGGAAGAAGAAAGTTTACCAATGAACCAGGAAATAGAACCAAAATCAAGAGAAATCAATTTCCTACTTAATAAAACACCATAAGATCTAGCCATCAAGGATCCAACTTTCACCACATAATCTTGCCATCCCCTGCTGTGGCTAGAGTTTCATTTCCCTGTGGTTATACTTGTATACCTAGAAGTAACTTTCTTATTTACATGTCATCAAACTACAGGGATTGAATGTCCAGCAAATTTACGTCAGGGCACTTATTGCTGCTCTCTGCTTCCATGCTTATCAGCAGGTGAGGTTTTTGTAATTGGGGTTTTTTTTTTGTCTCTAGACTAGTGATTTTTAAGTATGAGTAGTTGATCATTTTCGCTCTGTTTTTTTAGAAATGTGTTACTCTGTTGATAATGTTTTAAAATTTTGAACCCGTGGCTTTCCTTGAGCTATTATCTTGACCTTCAAGATAATTCTGTTTGTGAAATATGTTCAATGATCAGTTTATCTTGTATGATAAGAGTACTCTTTGTAAAACTGTAAAAATTTTCGGTATGTTTTAATGATAGAAGCTTGCCCATTTTTGCTTACTGTTTTGTTCCCCCCCCCCCAAATCCCTAACACTCACTCTCTCTTCCTCTCTATCTAATGATTTTTTCATCAAGAAAGGTGAGGATTAAGGGGGAAAAACCGCAAACAATGGATAGAATACTGTCATCTTTTTAACTATTTTTGAGTTTTTAAACATTCTTGAATGAACTTTTTAGAAAACTTCATTTTGTACCATAAGATGGCACAACTGACAGTTAATGGGTTGAACGATGCAGGTTTCGTATATGATATTGCAGAGGGTATCACCTGTTACTCACTCTGTAGGAAACTGCGTGAAGCGGGTGGTGGTCATCATCAGCTCTGTGATTTTCTTCCAAACACCCGTTTCTCTTATCAACTCCCTTGGTAAATCACTTATTATTGATGTTGCGTGAGAACATTTTAAGAATCGAACTTTAGAGATCTAAACTAAAGTTGTTATCAGTTACAACTAAAGTTGTTATCAGTTACTCATGTTTTCCCTGAATTTAATCTGTTTCAGGAACTGGGGTTGCGCTTGCTGGAGTTTTTCTCTACTCGAGAGTGAAGCGCATTAAGCCGAAGGCGAAGAGCGCTTGAAGGCATTGAGAAGCAGTTTTGCTGCTGACGGAAGTTGTCATTAGGTGAAGAAATTCTAGATTGATGCGTTCAACAAATTGTTTGTAGATCAGTCAGGCAAAGGGAGCTGAAATGTTTGTTTTTACTTTTTGTTCTTGTTGTGCTTATTGAGGAAAACATTTTATTCTTTGATGACTGGGGAGTAAATGTTGGGAAGAATTTTGTGCAATACTTTCTAGCTTACTTGTAAACTCTCACTTCTCTGGTTCATCATTCGAATGTATGATTTAGTCTAATTCCAAGGATTTTTTTTTATATTTTTATTTTTGGGTGTTTGGAGGAATTTTCACTTATCTGTCTGATGCCATTGCCAACAAGATATTTCAATTAAGTTTAGAAAATTTTTTTTTTTTTAATGTATTAGCTGGCTATTTTTGTTTGGTCAAAAATTGATAAAAGGAAAATTTATTTGCAAAGAACAAGCGTGGTGCAATCCTCCAGGTAAGGTAATCTTCAATGTATTTGTCTATGTCAATGCAATATTTGTTATAATAGAATGGAAAAATAGCCCGTGCGTTTCTGGGAACCATTTGGCTCCAAATGAACGTTTTCATTTAGATTGCGATTTGAATGTGTTTGGCAATTAGATATAACATTTCAATGAGTCATTTCAATTGCGTTTGAGGAAAATATGTGTAATATTCAAATATGTGTTTGGCAGTCACAAAATATGTGTAATATTCAAATATGTGTTTGGCAGTCACAATTGAGATGTAGCATTTTGTTGGGTCATTTTACTTTTTAAGGCAAATTATAAATGGAACTCCCCTAAATTTTGTTCAAACATACTATTTAAATGTTTTTGTTCAAATATTGATATTCAAATATTTTCCAGTTGTTCTAGGGCCTCTAACTTAGTTCTTCTGAATTTTGAATAGTCTTTAGGATCCTCGGTTTTTAATTATCTAATAAATCACTTAATGAAAGTAGATTATCTTTCCATTCATTTCAAAACTTCCACGATCTCTTCCCGAACTAAACATGAATCTTTCAATTCATTTGGCTCTCACTCTCAACTACTTATGATAATTCCCATATATATATATATATATATATTTTAATGTAATGAGTCTGTCCTCTTTTCATATTTAAATAGAAAAATATCGAAACTGATCACTAATCCAAGAAAAAATATATTTTGAAGACTCATATGACCAAAGAAATAATTGTCAGCAAGGTTGTTTTTTTACACTTCATTGAAAAACTTTTTTTTTCCTTTCAAATATTAAAATTTATCATTTACATAATAATTTATATTGTATTGAAGATCCCTTCAACAAAGTTATTGATAAATATTAGGGGTGGTAATTCGTGTCACGTGTCGTATTAGAGCCGTGTCGAATTTTTCTTCCCCAACTCGAACATGACCCGTGACACGAAAACGACTCAAAACCGCGACATGAACCCGTAACGGGTTGACACGATACGAAATTAACCCGCGACACGAAATTGACAAGAATTTCGGGTTGGAACCGGATCATATTATAGTTGGACTCGAAATTGACACGAAAAAAACGGGTCGTGTTCGGGTTCTATGGGTCCAACCCGAACACGATCTGTTTTTTCCCGTGTCAATTTCGGGTGACCCGAATTTGACCCGCCCCCTATTTTTCCAACCCGAACATGCGAAATTCATGTCGTTTTTGAGTCGTGTCATCGTGTCGCGACCCGTATTACCACCCCTAAGATCTTCCTGCAAAACCAACCAGAAGAGCCCCAAGAAACGACGCCGTTTTATTTTCGAGCCGTTGTGGACGAGGAATGATGGGTTTAATGATGCTCTGTGGCAACGTTGGTGGCGGGAAAAAGTAGATGGCAGAGGTGATCGGTGGGTAGAGAGACTGGTGCGATGTGCGCAACATCTCAAGTCTTGGGGTTGAAACACTTTCGGGAACATCTCCCGAAAGATTTAAGGACCTACAAGAGAAGTTGGAATCTCTCAACAAGCATTCACGGTTAGGGGATGTTCGGGGTGAGATTCGGCGTTTGGAGAATGATTTAAATCGCCTTCTTGCTTTGAATGAATCTTATTGGAGACAAAAGGTCCCGTGTGGAGTGGTTAAAATTCGGGGATCGGAACACAAAAATTCTTTCATGCCAAAGCATCGAATTGACTTAAGCAGAATGGTCTCCGTGGTTTAGAAGATCCCTCTGGAGTTTTGAGGACTGATGAGGAGAGTATCATTCTAGAGGTTGAGCGGTTCTTTTCGGATATTTTTCAGACCATTTCTCCGTCGGCGGATCACTTGTCAGATGTGTTGCAGTTGGTCTCACCTAAGGTGTCACCGGAAACTAGTTTGTTGCTTGAGGCACCTTTTTCTGGAGAGGAGGTTAAGAGAGCTTTATTTACTATTTGTCCGACTAAAGCTCCAGGCCCGGATGGTTTTCATGCTCTATTTTTTCAAAAGAACTGGGAGTTAGATTTGATTAGAGTTTGTTTGGGAGTGTTGAATAAAAGTCAATCAGTTCGTGCTCTTAATACAACCCATGTGGTGCTTATCCCTAAGATTACAAATCCGAGGAAGGTGCCGGATTTTCACCCTATTAGTCTATGTAATGTGACTTATAAAGTAATTAAAAAAGTTTTGGCTAATAGGTTGAAAGGTGTCCTCCCAGAGACTATCTCCCAAGAGCAAAGCGCTTTTGTCTCGAGACGTTTGATCACGGATAATGTTTTAGTTGCTTTTGAGGTTCTTCACTCTATTAGGAGGAAGGTTGGTGGCAAAGAAGGTTTGATGGGGTTTAAGCTCGACATGAGTAAAGCTTGTGACCGTGTGGAGTGGCCTTTTTTTTGAAGGAATTATGAGGAGATTAGGTTTTGGAGATAGGTGGATTCGGCTTGTAATGGATTGTGTATTAACGACACATTTTTCCTTCATTATCAACTGTAGTGTGGAAGGAAATGTTATTCCCTAAAGAGGGCTTCATCAGGGTTGCCCAATTTCGCCATATCTCTTTCTTCTTTGTGCCGAGGGTCTGTCGGCTTTGATCAAAGATGCGGAAAACAATGGCAAGCTCTCTAGAATCGCTGTGGCTAGAGGTGCTCCTAAGGTTAGTCATTTGTTTTTCGCCGACGATTCTATTATTTTTGGGAAAGCTAAGGTGGATGATTGTCAAGCTATTTTGAGAATTTTGAGTGACTATGCTCAGGTGTCGGGACAAGTCATCAACTTTTCCAAATCCTTGATTAGCTTTGGCCCTAATGTTAATGACGAAGTGCGTGACGTGATTCTAGGTCAGCTAGGACTCTCGGCTAGCAATCTTGTTCATGATAATTATCTTGGCTTACCATCCTTTGTTGGAAGAGATAGGAGAAGCACCTTCAATGAGATTAAGGAGAGAGTTGTGAAGCGGCTGCAATTATGGAAGAGTAAAGTTTTCTCAATTGGAGGACGGGAGATCCTTATAAAAGCGGTTCGTCAAGCTACGACTACTTACACAATGAGTGTTTTCTGTATCCCTTCTTCGCTTTTTCATGAGCTCCATTGTGGCACGATTCTGGTGCGGTGGCTCTGAGGAAGATAAACGATGCATTAGTTAAGTTGGGAGAAGCTTTGTCGGCCAAAGCATAAAGGTGGAATGGGGTTCCGGGATGTTGGTTCCTTTAACCAAGCTTTATTGGCAAAATAAGGTTGGCGGCTTGTTAAATGTCCTGATTCGCTGATGGGAAAGATCTTAAAAGCTAAGTATTTTCCGAATTCCGATTTTATGAATGCTAGTCTCAAATCTAATGCTTCTTATACTTGGAGGTCCATTATTTGGGGTAGGGATTTATTGTCCAAAGGCTTGCGGTGGAGAGTTGGAAATGGCCTTTCCATTAAGGCTTTTTCGGATCCATGAATTCCCAGACCCTATGGTTTTAAGCCTCTTGTTCATGCTAATTCTTTCCATCCTGATTAGAGAGTTGCGGATTTAATTCATAATGCTCCGTGGGATAATGATATTATCTGTAGCTCCTTCAGTCATATGGATTGTGAAGCTATTCTTAGTATCCCATTGGGACGGTGTGAGAATCTGGATGTTCTGATTTGGCATTTTGAGACTAGAGGACAATACACTGTTCGTTCTGGCTATTGGTGTGCATTGGCTAGTAAGGATAAACCCAGCTCCGCGAATAATCTGGTAGGAAGATCTTGGTGGGGGAGATTGTGGAGCTTAAAGTTGCCTAGTAAGGTTAAACTATTTCTATGGCGAGCTTTTCATGGTATACTCCCATGTTATGATTCGCTGGGGTCGCGGGGGATTAAGTGCTTGAGAGGTTGTCCTAGGCGTGAAGGAGGTGTTGAGTCCGTGTGGCATTGTTTGTGGGATTGTCATGTTGCTCGGGAGGTTTGGGACTCTTCATTTATTTGGTCAAGTTTGAAGAATACAAAGGCTGTGTCGTTTGATGGTTTATGTATGGATATTGGTGAAAATGGAACTCGTGATGAGCTAGAAGTGTTTACTACTATTGCCTGGGCTCTTTAGCAATCAAGGAATGCATGGGTCCACTCCAAACGTTTGAGGGATGCTAGAGACACTTTTGATCTGGCTGGAAGAGTTTTAGGAGATTTCCATCTTTGTAATCAGATTGATTCAGTCAAGATAAGAGAACCATTTGCCGCGAAAATAGTGAAATGGCAGCATTGTGGTCTCAAACTCAATACCGATGTGTCGGTTTATTTGGGTTCAGGATTTGTTGGTGTTGGCACGGTGATTCGGGACCGTTTGGGAGTTGTTGCTGCTGCTTTGAGGGAAGTTTTAGTCCTTATATTGCGGAGTGTTTGGCGTTGCGGGAGGGGCTTTTCTTAGCCAAAAATCTGGGGTTGCAGATGGAAGCTGTGGAGATAGATGAAGTTTGTCTTGTACACGAGGTTCAAAATCCGCTCTCAATAAGTGATGACAATCCTTTAGTCGCTGATATTGTGAACCTTCAAACAGAAGGAATTTTCAGTTTGTGCTTATGTTCCTTGAGGGGCAAATGCTCTTGCTCATTTACTAGCTACTTCTTTGAACTGTACTTTTGTAGATTTTTGTCCTGTGTTCATTTCTGTAGTAGTTATGGCGGATTTGTCACTTTAAAATGAAATTGGAACTTTTCCTAAAAAAAAAATAATAATAAAAGTTATTAATAAAGATTGAAATGCGCCTCGTTGTTATGTTTTGTATACGGCTGAACTTTATGTGTAATAATAATAGTAATAGTAACCTAAATACTGATAGTTATACTAATGAAATAAGCCAGTGATATCGGCCAAACCATAATAGGGGTCCTAATTTTGGGTCTCTCTTCTCTTCTCATCTTCATTTCAAAATCCGATTATCCTTCCCATCAGAGAAGGAGAGGTAAGATTTGTCCATTTTCTTTTATTGTGTTTTATAATCTTATTAGTATTTTCTTCATGAATAAAAATATTAGTCCACTTAAATTTCATTCTAGGATGATAACTAGTTCGTTTCACTCTAAACTCAAAACTTAATCTAATTGTGATAACTTGTTTTTGTTTATTATTTGCGTTGTTTCATATTATATATATAGTTTGTAAGTGTCAGATCTAAAACATTTTAGAAAGACAAAAATTGACATCTACAACAAATCCATTATCATATCAGATAGAAGAGCTGCGTTTTGAAAGAGTCAAAGATTTATTTCTTCTAGAGCTCCATTTTTTCTCCTTTGTGGAGTTAGTGCATACCAATCGGCGCATGAAATTATTTTTCCTCTATATTAGTAGAAACCATTGTTTTCGATTTTTTATTTACAAGATTTATGATGGTAATGTTAATTTCAGTTGAATTATCCAAGCAGAAAAGAATGAATCTTTATAAGGGAAAGAGCTTTTTTTTTTTTCTTTTCTTTTTTTCCCTCTAGCAAAAAGAAAGTGCTATTACAAAGCATGTCACAAAACATTCATATAAATGCGGATAATTTTTAGCTTTTACTAATGACATTTGTTTAATTCATTTTTCTTCATATCCTTCACATAATCTTCACTCGCACGTGTGTGTATATATAGGAATATTCTTTCGTTTAGCATCTGGCCGTCCGACAGGGGAGAGAGAGAGGAAGAGACTAACCGGTACAATCCAAGAGACTATCTAATACAATCCAAGAGATTAATCGGTATAAGTATCATTCGTGTCTGACAAAAATGGGTTGTCGAACACAAGAGTAGGCCTATATATATTTCAACACTCTCAAGACAGATCTCAAAAAAAAAAAAAAAAAAAAAAAAAGAAAGATATAGTAAAATAAAATAAAGACACTCTCATCTCAAGACATACCAACAGAGAAAAAAGTTTACCCTCCAAAAAAAAAAAAAAAAAAAAAAAAAAAAAGCTTTTATGCTGAATTCATTCTCTGTTGTTTCGAGTTTCATCTATGTATTAATTGACCTCACCATTCACTTGGGAGATCATCTCCACCAAATCCAACTCCTCCTTCACCACATGATCACCACCGTCCATCACTCCATGATGATGATCATCAACATTATCCTCTGCGGGCAGGTCCACAACAAGTCCTACTTTCTCATCATGATGACCGCCAAAAGTATAATCACAACTCATGATCATCTCATCAAGAAGAGAATCAATAGTACCGCACCCGTCCTCTTGGAACATCATGTTCTTGTCGAAACAAAAATCCGGGTCCTCCTCAAAATCGATGTTGTAATTTTGAACTTCCAAGGTTTGAGGCTGTTGTTTTGTCGTTGTTAACGTTCGATTGTCATTGACATCAACGACGGATGTTTTCGTTGACAAGGTCTAGTGCGGCTTGACGAGGAGCCCAGGTTTAAGCTCTTGATGTAATCTTGGAGAAGAGAGCTTCTAGGGCACTTGGAGCGACATTTTCTCTTGGAGAATTGTCTTCTTTTCGTTGCGTTCCAGTGGTTTTTGATGGAGTTTTCCGTCCTCCCCGGTAATCTCTTCGCAATCTCTGCCCACTTGTTCCCTATTTCTTTATGTGATTCAATCAGAGTCTTGTCTTCCTCCTCACTCCATGTATCCTTCTGCAAAGCACAATACAACACATGTTTTGCATTGTATAAAATTATATAAAATTAGTAGAATTAAGTTTCACCAAGTATAAACAAATGTAAAAAAAATTATAAACCTTGATATCAGGCCTAAGGTGGTTATGCCATCTTTCTCTACACTGCTTTCCAATCCTTCCAGGCAACTTCTGAGCAATGTGGGACCACTTTCTCACTCCATACTGTTCAACCAGTTGGATCAAGAGCCTGAAATTTGTACACACAATTGCATGCATGCAAAAGATTAATTAACAGAAATGCTATTCATCCCGAAATTAAATCATCGGAGCAAATCAGGAAAAATCATACAAATGTGGTGAAAAGGTCACATGTAAGTATATGCGATGGTGAGTCACGTGCAAGACAAAAACGTGAAAAAAAATTTCGTGTTCATAAAGTGTCGAGAAGAACTCACAGGAAAATGATTACAACATTAATTTTTCTTCCCCTACCTATCTTCTTCTCCTGTCCATTGGCCTTTGACTGAATTAGTCTTCTTGTGGCCTTTCCTTAATGCCCTCCTTTTCGCCGAAGAAGTACTCTTGTTCTTGTTCATGACCACTTTTTTGTAATACCCGTTTGCCGCAGTTATGCATGAAACTTCGTCTGGTACGACAAAGTTGGTCGGCGTAGTAATCTTTCGACGGTTTAAAGGTAACAAATTCCAATCAAAACCAACATTATTTGTCTCCAATATCGGATTTCTACATGGGAAATTCAACGATTCATGACCACTTTGGAAGCTTTCTGTGATGACTTGGGCAAATGGCTTATTGTAGTACTGATCATGAAAGCCAAGATTATTCACAGAACCAACACAAGAGTAATTAGTTTCGAAGGGGTCGAAAGACGGGGTTTGGGGGGAGAAAATTGGATTCGATGTAGACCCGTTAACGGGATGAAAGTGATGATCGAGATGATGAAAATCTTGAAGAAAATTGTTTTTTGGTGAGGAAGGTGTAATGGGAAGGTCAAATTTCATGGAGGATTTTGTAAAGTTCTCGCATAGAAGTGGTGGATGGTAGACATTACTGTTTTCTCTTATAATAAACTCTGTTTCAAGCTCCATGAGATAGAGGGAAAAAGAAACAAGGAAATGAATTTTTTTTTTTTTTTCAATTGGAAATGTCTCGTTCCTGTTAATTTCTTGCTTAATAAGTAAGGACTTGAAGTGGTGTTTTTTTTTTTTTTTTGTTGGGTTGGGTAGATAGATTGATCATCACCGTCGATTCCAAATCATCAACGGTCAAGTTTGCTTGGAATAGCAAAGACTGTTGGACTAGCTAGTTAAAGACTTTAACTTCTTTTTTGACCGTCTTTATTTTCTATTGGTATTACTTAATGGTCCTATTGCAGCTGCAATTAAAATGATCAATAAAAGCTTTAAGAAATGAAAATGGTCGTTACTTAATTTACATCCTTTTTTTTTTTGGGTAGAATACTTAATTTACATCCTTGACGTTTGGTCAAAGAAGTCCAAATTAGTTTTCAAGCAAAAAGATAAAAATTACAAATATACCCTTTTATTCAAATAGTTCACAAATTATCTTTGAGGCTTTTGAGACTAGCGCATTATCATGTTATTGATTCTATTCTTGATCATTTGGGTGCTTACTCTCCATAAGGAAAAAAAAAAAAAAAAAAAAAAAAAAAAAAGAAAAAGAAAAAGAAAAACGAATAAGAAAAAAAAAAAAACTTTTGGTAATTTGTTTGATATAGGAAACTACATGGGAATAATCTTAAACCTTGTTTTAAAAATTGATCAAAATTTAGCATTGATGCCCCCGAATTTGTCACATTTTCACATTTGCCCCCTAAACTTTTAATTTGAAAATTTTATCACGTGAAATTTCTAAATTATTGCAATGTACTCCATATCGTTAATTTTACAAAAAATTGAAATTTGAATTTGGCAGATTTACATTAGGGTTTGTATAGATTGAAAATTTTTGGTCAGTAATGAGGTTTTCTGTTTTTACATGAGGCGTATGCAATTTTTCATGACTAATTTAATGAAATTTAATCCATATAAAGTACATTGCAACAATTTAGTAAGTTCAGGGGCAAATTATCAAAATTAGTAGTTTGGGGGCAAGTTATCAAAATGTTACAAGTTTGGGAGAGCACTTGTGCTAAATACCCAATTTTGGCTAATCGGTTAAAGTCATTAGGATTAACGTCATTTAGCTAGTCAGTCATTAAGAGCATAATTAATGATACATTTGGTCGCAAGTAATGAAACACGAGAGAGAGAGAGAGAGAGAGAGAGAGAAGGGGGGGGGGGGGGGGGGGGGGGGGGTGTTGAAGAGAATTATGAAGATTTGTTAATTTTTCGTTGGAAAATTTGTTAAATTAGTCACAGCTAGTTACTTCTACATGTCGGAGTAACGTCAAGCATTCAAACTGTTGTTAATTGCATTAAACCATTAGTAATTGGAGAAAAGCTTCAAATTTGTTCACCATCTAATTAAGATATTAAATAGGCAGTAATGAATTAAATTAGATTAATGTTGTTGTGTTTGTTATAACCTTAAACTGATCAAGCTCTATTGCAAGAAAAGAAAAAAAAAAAAACTTTTTACGTGCCAAATTTAAAGGAGGGAAAATTACTAACGAGAAAAGGTCTTGGAAAACTAAGAAACATATTAAAAAGAAGAAAGAAATGAACGGAGTGAAAGCTTACATGGGGACGGGGATTAAATCTGAATTTGAGGTCATATCTACGTTCCAGATTTGAAAAAAAAAAAAAAATAGCCCGTTCTCAAACGCAGTAGACATTCCATTCTACATAATTGAACATGCTCATTCTATTTGAGAAATTACTCAAATAACCATCGTTTTTGTAACGACCGCCTAGCACAGGCCGTTACCGTACATATACATATTTCTCGTACTTATATCGTAAACAGCGGAATTTTTTTTTTTTTTTTTTTTTTTGTATACGACGTGATTCGCACATACAGATACGTACGTAAACATAACGAACTTTAAATAAAGTCGTTCGAGCATAACATGAAACTCATAATATAATTACTTAATAATTCAAAACGCGTAGCGGCTTGATCCCCACATTTCACAGTTGCCAGACCACGCCCCTCCATCTTGCATCAACAGTTGCTGACAGGTTGTTTACCTACAGCATAGACAAAACAGTGAGCTTTCGCTCAGCAAGTACAACTACTAATTACCGCAACATCACAAACACCACATATCCTAACATATTATAACCTATCGTAACATAATCTTTCATAGCATCTCATAACTTATCATAGCATAACATAACTTATTATAGCATATGCATGAACCATTTATGCTTCATTATGCTTTCTTATTTCTTCATAACATTCTTTCTTAACTTATCTTTACTTATGGGCCCCATAACATAAGTGTCCGTACCGGGTGCACAACTATGGACTTACTCTTGCCATAGCTCAACCCGACCTCACGCGGGTCGGTACGACACAGGTAAGTTCGTTTGCTATCATAACTTTCATCGTTTCATATTTGATCTTATTCTTATTAATTGGTGAACATGTTTCGTGATGTGTCACACAATTAAATCATGATCCTATCTTAACCATACCATAGCCATAACATATCTTATATCCTATCATAACATGATTCTAGCATATAGCATATAACATAACACTTTTCATAACATTCCGTAACCCATAGCATAACACTTCATAGCACTTAGCATATTCCATAGCACATTGCATGTAATATTTCATAGCACTTACCTTATTTTATAGCACATAGCATATAACATTTTATAGCACATGGCGTAACATAACATATAACATAGCGTTCATATTTCATAGCATCTTTCATGACATTTCCTACCCTATTATAGCACTTAACATATAAAGCATAACAATTTCTATCACTTAGCATGTAACATTTACGTCACATAACATTATCATACTTAGGCAAGTATACACAACAAAGCCTATGCTGTAGGCGGAGTTGTACTTACCTTGTTTTTGTTCACTGTGTCCGATATCTAGCTTGATTCCGCCGGAACACTGCTGCGTGCTATACTCTGTTTTCAAATAAAAGTAAGGGTTAGAAATGTTGGTAGTGTAACCAACACACTCTTATATAACTTTAGTTATATATCCCTTACTTAATTTTACGTTATCCTACTTTGTTACATTTGAGTAACCCTATGGTTTAAATCTATTCTAATCGGATGGTTTTTAACTTTAGGTTTCAAAATCCTATTTTCTTGTAAAACCTTATGTAAATTCTTTGTTAAATCTTTTGTTTAACTTAAAAACTGGAAATCATAAAATTAGATTAGTAAAAATTATTGATTATTGGAAACTGCCTTTGGAACAGCTTTCCATAATCAAAACAATAGTTTGTAGTAGAAAACAGTTTTCTAGAAACATTTGTAAAGCTAGTGGTGCAGGAATTTTCGGATTCCCTGCGCACCCTTCGAAAAACGATCCCAGTTTAAAAACCGGTTCGTAATCTGAAAAAGTTTTCTTCACAAAAGTTGTAGCTCTCAAAAAATGCTAAAACTTTCGTGTTTTGCAAAAATTCCAATTCGGCCTAGATTTGTCCCAGTTTTTGTTTGAAACTGGCTGACCCCGAAAACTGAGTGAAAACTGGGTCTGGGGATCAGCCACGGGTTTTGGGGTAAACGGAGGCCATTGGGGTCTCATTTTGGGAAACGGTCCACGTTGCCCTCTAGGAAAACCTCTTCCGAACAACTTTCATGTTTTACGTTTTTCCAAATTCGGCCTCTAAAGGCCCCAAAATCGGCTTTTCCCGAGACTGGCCAATTCCTACCCGAATTGGCAGTTTTCGGTTTCGATTTCGTTTTACGTCCCATTACGTTTACCCTACCTCAACCGAACACAGCGGGAGCCTAAATCAAACATGCATTACGTTTCTAACGTTCAACATTCATCATACACATCAACATACGCATCAAACATAAACTTAGAAAACCCTAATCAAACAATCAAACACTTAGTATGCAAAAATTGAAACCACCAAACCCTAACCATAATTAAATCAAGCACATGCTCTAATTTCCTATCTAAGGCAGCAAATTAAAGTGAGCTTATACTCTTACAAACCTTGCATAAAATACATTTAAATTTCTCCATATGAAATTCAAATGAAAAAAACTTAGGGATCCAAGGATTTTACCTCACTTTTGGGTCTAAAATAGGCTTGTTTCACTTCTCTTTTTTCCTCCTTTCACAGCCGACTTCCAAGGGTCCATTGGCTCCCCAAAATGTCCAGCTTCTTGCCCTAAATTGCAGTCACCAACCTGCTTAAAATCCAGCCACACCTTGGCTCAAAAATCTGGTCTCCCAAGCCTAGATCCTTCCTTGTTTCTTCCCCACCATAACCGGCCCCTTGGCCAAGATTGGGCACCAAATTTTCTTGGGTTCTTGGGTGGTATTCAAGGTAGAAATCCAACACTCAAGACCCTAATTTCCCCTTAGTTTCACAATTTTTTTCTTGGTTTCCCCCTTGGCTCCCATAACCGGCCCTAGGTAGGAAAATAGGTACCAAAACTTTTTTCTTACTTCTTGCTTGCTTCTCCTTCAAGAACCGACCCTCACACACTTTCTTCTCCTTGATCCTAGCTTGGATTTCTTCCTTTTCCTTCCTTCACACTCACGGTTTTTGGTGGAGAAATTTTGGCATAATAAGGTTGTTTTTCTCTAATTTTTCTTGAATTATGACAACCCCTATTTATAGAGGTTGGAACTCTTTGTAATTGCAACATTTAGTCCCTCAAAAATCAGAAATTGTAGCCTAGGGGGGGGGGGGGGGTATGTGGCGGCTACCTTGGCTTGGTGAGCAAGGAAATCTTTTCCAATTTTTCTATAAATCAAAAAATGATGTCATTAATAAAAGTAAGGTGACGTCATCCACCTTTAGGCTTGTTTGGCTCCTTTTCTTATTATACAGTCCACTTTTGAATTAACACAGGTATTTCCAATACTGGATTTACTTATACTTAGTATTGGTTAATTGAACTGCAGTCCAAAATTCATCTGTGTAAAACCGAACTGTATAAAAATTTCTCATAACTTGAAACCACTTGGCCAAAGAGGTTCTAATTAATGTGCTTGATTTTCTATGGCGGTTTTGAATCCTAAACATATCGTTTTAATCATAAAAATGACTTTATGCAGTACAATTCTATACTGCGAATTATTAAGTCGTACAGCCTTTTTCTTTAACTTTTTGGGTCAATCTTTGGCTTTCTCGTCCGCCATTGACTTTCTTGTCAACCGCTGACTTTCCCGCCAAATTTTGACTCCCGTGGTCAATAGTTGACTTTTTGGTCAACCGTCGGCGTTTTTCGGTCAAACTTTGACCAACATAAAAATTTTGACGATTTTGCTCCTTTTTGCCTAAAAGGTTATTTTCTTGACTAAGCAATCATTTTCGAGTCTTATAAAATCATAAAACTCACAAAACGTAATAAAAACCCTTAACCGGGCTTTTTCATGCATATCTTCATATTTTGTCCAAATTTCTTAAAACAAAAGAAATTGTATTATTACGGAAATACTTGGTATTACAATCTACCCCCCTTAAAAATTTTCGTCCTCGAAAATTAGAACAAACTGGGGTAGTTCTTTATCTTATCATCATTTAATTCCCAGGTTGCCTTTTCAACCTTGTGGTTTTACCATACCACTTTAGCTATAGGAATTGTTCTATTTCGTAATACCCTTCTCGCTTTTTGATCCAAAATTCGTACTGATTTTTTTTTCTCATAAGTTAAGTCCGTTTGAACCTCCACTGGTTCCTGGCTAAGCACATGAGAAGGGTCTGGTACATACTTCTTGAGCATCGAAACATGGAATACGTTGTGCATCGATGCTAATTCTGGCGGTAGGGCAAGTTTGTAGGCTACTTTCCCAATCCTTTCAAGGATTTCAAATGGTCCTTTATACCTTGGACTAAGTTTTCCCTTCTTGACAAATCTCATGATTCCTTTCATAGGAGTAATTTTGATGAACACCGCATCTCCAACCTGGAATTCTAAAGGCCTTCTACGCTTATCAGCATAGCTTTTTTTTTTTTTTGGCGATTAAAAGCCACATCAAGCCTTTGCTTAATTTTTTTCCTAATATCCCCTGAAGTCTTTCTAATAAAATCCGTGGTTTGAAGCTGCTTCTGTCCAACTTCTTGCCAATAAATGGGGAATTGACTTTTTCTTCCATACAATGCTTCGAATGGAACCATACCAATCGAAGTGTAATAACTGTTATTACATGAAAATTCAATCAATGGCAGCTTCCATTCACAATTCCCTTTGAAATCCAAGACACATGATCTAAGCATATCCTTTAGTGTCTGGATAGTTCTTCCCAACTGGCCATCAGTTTAGGGTGCAATGCCGTACTGAACTTTAATTTCGACTCCATAACGTTACGAACACTGATCCAAAATTGAGAGATGAGACGTTCATCATGAAATGAAATGATCAATTTTGGTACTCCAAGCAGTTTAATAATCTGAAATACGTAGACTTCAGCCAATTATCTACTAAAAAGAGGACTTTAATAGTAATGAAGTGGGTTGATTTGGTTAATAAGTCCATAATAACCCAAATTGTGTCGTTTCCTTTTGCAATCCTGGATAGGTTTATTACAAAATCCATTGTAATTTGTTCCTATTTCCATTTAGGAAGTTCTATTTCTTGTAAATCTCCTCCTAGATATCTATGTTCGGCCTTAATTTCTGACAAATTAGGTACTTTGACACATATTCTGTTATCTTATTCTTCATGTTTGGCTACCAATAATTCTCTCGGAGATCTTTGTACATCGTGGAAGCTCCTAGATGTACTGAATATGGTGTCTTATGTGCCTTAAACTGTATCTGATCCTTTAAAATTCAAAGTCAGAAGTACAATTCCTTTCTTGAAATAAATACCACCATTCGCAGAGGTCTTAAATTCCTGGTTCTTTCTTTCAAAAAGTTGTGCCCTTGATAAAAAGGAAATTCTCTTTTTAATGCAACTTGATTGTTTCCAAACTTTGAGTGCGGAAACTACTGCTGTCAGCTTCAGATTATGTGTAGGATAATTCCTTTTTGACTCTCGTTGTCGTAATGCATAGGCTACCACCTTTCCATTTTGCATTAGGACAGCTCCTAATCCACTTTTAGAAGCGTTACTGTAAAACATGAAATTTTCTGCATCTATATCAGGAATTATCAACACCGATGCGCTTGTTAGCTTTTGAAAGTTCTCCTCGCACTTCAGGGTTCATTCGAACTTCTTCCCCTTTCGAGTAAGGGCTGTAAATGGTGCGGTAATCTTGGAAAATCTTTCGACGAGTCGCCGATAATATCCAGCTAATCCAAGAAATCTCTTTATCTCCATAACGTTCTTAGGTACCGGCCGTAAACTGACCGCTTCCACTTTTGCCGAGTCTTCGAAGATCCTTCCCTTGAGCATCACATGACCCTAGAAATGCACTTTTCCAGTCAAAATTCACACCTAGTGATCTTGGCCTACAGTTGTTTTTGTCTTTGACGTTTCCATCACCAACCTAAGGTGATGTTCATTTTCCTTCTTGGACCTTGAATAAATCAGAAGGTCGTCAATAAAGACAATGACTAACTTGTCTAGGTACTCCTTGAACACTCGGTTCCCAAGGTCTATGAAAGTAACAGGGGCGTTGGTTAAACCAAATGGCATAACCAAAAACTCATAATGCGCATAGAGAGCTCGGAAGCTGTCTGGGAGATATCTGTCTCCTTGATCTTGAGCTGATGATAATCTGATCGTAGATCAACTTTCGAAAATACAGCTGCTCCCCTAAGTTGATCAAAAAGATCGTCAATCCTCGGAAGGAAATACTTGTTTTTGATTGTAATTTTGTTTAGCTAACGATAATTGATGCACATGCGCAAAGATCCATCCTTTTCTTTTATATACAACACAAGCGCTCCCCACGAAGGGTGACTCTGTCGGATGAATCATTTGTCCAACAGTTCCTACAACTGCGCTTGAAGCTTCCTAAGTTTAGTGGGTGCCATAAAATAAGGCACTTTCGTTATGGGTGCCGCTTCAAGCAACAACTCGATCTCGAAAGAACTTTTCCGTTCCTGCGAAAATCCTAGTAAGTTCCTCGGAAAGATATCTACATATTCCTTTATTATGAGGTCATCATCTGGCGTCAACTCCACTTCCTGATCCTTGTCCACCATATTAGCTAAATATCATTGGCAGTCATTAGCTAACATTTTCCAAGCCTTTATTGCCAAAACTAGCCTGGTTGCTGAGCTCCAAGACTGTCTGTAGGAATCAAGTGCCCCTTCTTAGCTTGGCGGACTAGATGTAACACAACGCTTTCGACAATCAACCTTAGCGTTGTCTTTTCCCAAGAACTCTATTCTTAGGATTACACACTAATCTTGAAGTTTGATTACAACAAGATCCATGAAAATTTTCTGTCGTAATTGACTATTAGGACATTTCGTATCCAATAGTCAGACAGAAGAATTTTTCCTAACTACGGGAATATTCTACAAGATTACTCTAAACTATTGTCTTTTCTTCCTAATTTCTGGGCGAAATCCATCGATACAAATTAATGGTCAACCCCAGAATCACTTAGAGCAAATATATCATAAATGGTGACAGAAATCTAACCTGTTGCCACCGATGAAGTTTCAGCTTCAACGTCTTTCTCTGTGTAGGCATAATTCCAGGTCTGTGGTTCCGGAGCCTCCAGTCTTTCCTGTGCGATCAAAAGACCTTCAATTTTTGCTTGGACTGCAAGTAATTGATGATCCGAATCTCTACTTGGAAACTGGGGGTTTGGATTTTGGTTCTTCAGGGTACAATTTCTAGCATAATGGCCTTCCTTGTCACAAAGGTAGCAAATGTTCGTCCCAAATTTACACATTCCTAAGTCTCTCCTTCCACACTGGGCGCACATCGGATAACTATTGCTATTATTATTACTACCCCCACTACCTCGATTGGTTTTCTTTTGAGGGTAATTTCCTTGTTGGCTTTCCTTGTAGCATTCTTTCTCTTCTTGTTCTTTCCTAATTGTTTGAATTTTCGAGCCGATTTACTGGTTTGGCCCTTCGAATGCAACTTCAGATTCTGTCGTGGCTGCAACTGCTTCGTCGCGTCCTTATTTTCCTTCTTAGCCTTAAGAATTTGAATTCTTGCCTCCTTATCTTGGTTAATCTGGTACTCAGCTCTTATTGCCTGACCGATACAATCGGACACCAAAGTAGGAGGGTTACTGCTAGCACTAACTTGCTTGGCAATATCAGACCGAAACATCTTCATCATCATTCTTACCTTCTCGGTCTCATTTGGTACAAGCTCTGGACATAAACGGGCTAGCTGTTCAAATTTCTTGACAGCCTCCAATACTGTCATCGATCCTTATCGGAAACTATTAAACTCATTCTGCTGAGCTGTAAGAATCTCCCGATTGTAGTACATTGCTCTAAACTCGATCATAAAATCTTGCCAGCTCATGGTTGTCACGTTTCTACGCACTTGCACAGTCATCCACCAATGCTGAGCATCCTTTTTAAGCATCAGGGAAGCACACCGAATCTTCTCCTGTTCTGTCAGTCCCATGAAATCCAGAATTACTTGGATATCTAATAACCAAGTATCGGCCTCTATTGAGTTCGCGGGTCCTTCAAACTCAGGCGCCTTCATTCGCCTGAAGCGCTTATGTAAGGAATCCTCCCTAGTCAGAGGTGGATTTTCTTGAGGTGTGACTACATTATCTTGTAGTATCTGATTGAATCGAGCTATCTGTTTCTGAAGTCTATCAGTTTCTCGCTGCTGTTCCAACAACTGTCGTTGTAAATTCACTACAACGGTTGCGAGATCTGACTCAGGTGGATTAACGAGCATCATTCTACGCGGGCGTACCATCTTTGAAAATCCTCTTAACCCAAAGAAAAGATATTATCATATTTATAATATCCTTTCCTTCATGCATAACTTATCATATCATATTACCATACTTATCATAACGTAACTTTTATAATCATAGCATGGCTTTTCATAACATAACATATTCTTGTCATATATCCCGTGTTCGCACGGTCTTTTTGTACCCTTCCAATAGTACATCATTCTTACTATCTCTTATGTACATACTATGTACATCGTAATTTATCATACTGTAATTACATATTGATTTCATCATATCATACGTACATATTTATACATATAAGGCCAAAACTTTATTGGAAGTGTCTAACACTTCACCATCATATATAAATACAAGCCTATTATCAAAAATAATAAGCTTAGTACTATCCGTTCTATGGTCAAAAGAAATATATATGATCGGTCCTAGTCTAAACTATAATCTCGATCGTGGCTACTGACGAAGCATCGGAATCCACATCCCAATCTCCTGGCTCGAGCGCTGGCTCCATATTATCGTCCTCGTCATCGCCGGATATATCGATGATTGGAGGATCCTCGGGCTGATCCTAATGAGCATCTATGTCATCGGCCGCATCCTGGCCGTCGGCCTCGGCCTCAACTCCAGCCTGCATAGCGTGGCTAACCATTTCAGCCTCTATAATGTCAGCTATCATATCCCCTACCGTCATACCAAGCATAGGTTCTGCGACGTACTGTCGGAGCTGAGGAGGTAATCCATTGTGGAGTATCACCAATGCCTGCATTTCTGGGTTGGGTATATTTTGTGGAATGTGAGGTAACATCGCCTCCTGAAATCTCCTGCAGTAGTGTCCCACGGACTCCTGTGGGTACGCACGCCAATTAGCTACAAAACTTTGATATCGCCGATGCTGCATATCCCGATAAATCTCGGGATCACGGTACGGCTCGCCTGCTCCTTCCTCAGGTATCGGACCATAGCGCGCGATCACTAGGGCACAAAAATGCGCCCAAGTGTGGTCTGGCAACGCCCTTTCTCCGTGTGTCATCCACCACAAGCGGGCGTCCGCAACTAAACACCGACTAGCTAAGGGGACCTGTAGACGCTCCACGATGTGGCTAGTGCGAAAAATCAACTCCGTGTCGTACAGCCATGCAGATAGCGACACTGTCCGTCTCGTGCCGTCGAACAACAGGGGCTTGGACTTGTAGAAAGATGTAATCGAGCCTCGATCCTCAGCTACTTGTGCAGGATCCATAATCGTATATCTATCATCCCATATTCGCATAATAAATATCAATATATGAAAATAAATTTTAAACTTACAATGATGGCGGCGATGGCAGGCTGACTGTGAAATTTGATCGCAGGGAACCGCTCTGATACCAACTCTGTAACGACCCGCCTAGCACAGGCCGTTACCGTACATACATACATATTTCTCGTACTTATATCGTAAACAGCGGAATTTTTTTTTTTTTTTTTTTTTTTTTTTGTATACGACGTGATTCGCACATACAGATACGTACGTAAACATAACGAACTTTAAATAAAGTCGTTCGAGCATAACATGAAACTCATAATATAATTACTTAATAATTCAAAACGCGTAGCGGCTTGATCCCCACATTTCACAGTTGCCAGACCACGCCCCTCCATCTTGTATCAACAGTTGCTGACAGGTTGATTACCTACAGCATAGACATAAAACAGTGAGCTTTCGCTCAGCAAGTACAACTACTAATTACCGCATCATCACAAACACCACATATCCTAACATATTATAACCTATCGTAACATAATCTTTCATAGCATCTCATAACTTATCATAGCATAACATAACTTATTATAGCATATGCATGAACCATTTATGCTTCATTATGCTTTCTTATTTCTTCATAACATTCTTTCTTAACTTATCTTTACTTATGGGCCCCATAACATAAGTGTCCGTACCGGGTGCACAACTATGGACTTACTCTTGCCATAGCTCAACCCGACCTCACGCGGGTCGGTACGACACAGGTAAGTTCGTTTGCTATCATAACTTTCATCGTTTCATATCTTGATCTTATTCTTATTAATTGGTGAACATGTTTCGTGATGTGTCACACAATTAAATCATGATCCTATCTTAACCATACCATAGCCATAACATATCTTATATCCTATCATAACATGATTCTAGCATATAGCATATAACATAACACTTTTCATAACATTCCGTAACCCATAGCATATAACACTTCATAGCACTTAGCATATTCCATAGCACATTGCATGTAATATTTCATAGCACTTACCTTATTTTATAGCACATAGCATATAACATTTTATAGCACATGGCGTAACATAACATATAACATAGCGTTCATATTTCATAGCATCTTCCATGACATTTCCTACCCTATTATTGCACTTAACATATAAAGCATAACAATTTCTATCACTTAGCATGTAACATTTACGTCACATAACATTATCATACTTAGGCAAGTATACACAACAAAGCCTATGCTGTAGGCGGAGTTGTACTTACCTTGTTTTTGTTCACTGTGTCCGATATCTAGCTTGATTCCGCCGGAACACTGCTGCGTGCTATACTCTGTTTTCAAATAAAAGTAAGGGTTAGAAATGTTGGGAGTGTAACCAACACTCTTATATAACTTTAGTTATATATCCCTTACTTAATTTTACGTTATCCTACTTGGTTACATTTGAGTAACCCTATGGTTTAAATCTATTCTAATCGGATGGTTTTTAACTTTAGGTTTCAAAATCCTATTTTCTTGTAAAACCTTATGTAAATTCTTTGTTAAATCTTTTGTTTAACTTAAAAACTGGAAATCATAAAATTAGATTAGTAAAAATTATTGACTATTGGAAACTGCCTTTGGAACAGCTTTCCATAATCAAAACAATAGTTTGTAGTAGAAAACAGTTTTCTAGAAACATTTGTAAAGCTAGTGGTGCAGGAATTTTCGGATTCCCTGCGCACCCTTCGAAAAACGATCCCAGTTTAAAAACCGGTTCGTAATCTGAAAAAGTTTTCTTCACGAAAGTTGTAGCTCTCAAAAAATTCTAAAACTTTCGTGTTTTGCAAATATTCCAATTCGGCCTAGATTTGTCCCAGTTTTTGTTTGAAACTGGCTGACCCCGAAAACTGAGTGAAAACTGGGTCTGGGGATCAGCCACGGGTTTTGGGGTAAACGGAGGCCATTGGGGTCTCATTTTGGAAACGGTTCACGTTGCCCTCTAGGAAAACCTCTTCCGAACAACTTTCATGTTTTACGTTTTCCAAATTCGGCCTCTAAAGGCCCCAAAATCGGCTTTTCCCGAGACTGGCCAATTCCTACCCGAATTGGCAGTTTTCGGTTTCGATTTCGTTTTACGTCCCGTTACGTTCACCCTACCTCAACCGAACACAGCGGGAGCCTAAATCAACATGCATTACGTTTCCAACGTTCAACATTCATCATACACATCAACATACGCATCAAACATAAACTTAGAAAACCCTAATCAAACAATCAAACACTTAGTATGCAAAAATTGAAACCACCAAACCCTAACCATAAATTAAATCAAGCACATGCTCTAATTTCCTATCTAAGGCAGCAAATTAAAGTGAGCTTATACTCTTACAAACCTTGCATAAAATACATTTAAATTTCTCCATATGAAATTCAAATGAAAAAAACTCAGGGATCCAAGGATTTTACCTCACTTTTGGGTCTAAAATAGGCTTGTTTCACTTCTCTTTTTTCCTCCTTTCACAGCCGACTTCCAAGGGTCCATTGGCTCCCCAAAATGTCCAGCTTCTTGCCCTAAATTGCAGTCACCAACCTGCTTAAAATCCAGCCACACCTTGGCTCAAAAATCTGGTCTCCCAAGCCTAGATCCTTCCTTGTTTCTTCCCCACCATAACCGGCCCCTTGGCCAAGATTGGGCACCAAATTTTCTTGGGTTCTTGGGTGGTATTCAAGGTAGAAATCCAACACTCAAGACCCTAATTTCCCCTTAGTTTCACAATTTTTTTCTTGGTTTCCCCCTTGGCTCCCATAACCGGCCCTAGGTAGGAAAATAGGTACCAAAACTTTTTTCTTACTTCTTGCTTGCTTCTCCTTCAAGAACCGACCCTCACACACTTTCTTCTCCTTGATCCTAGCTTGGATTTCTTCCTTTTCCTTCCTTCACACTCACGGTTTTTGGTGGAGAAATTTTGGCATAATAAGGTTGCTTTTCTCTAATTTTTTCTTGAATTATGACAACCCCTATTTATAGAGGTTGGAACTCTTTGTAATTGCAACATTTAGTCCCTCAAAAATCAGAAATTGAACACTAGGGGGGGGGGGGGTATGTGGCCGGCTAACACTTGGAGAGCAAGGAAAGATTTCTTTCCAACCTTAATTAATTCATTAATGATGTAATTAAATCAAAGTAAGGTGATGTCATCCACCTTTAGGCTTGTTTGGCTCCTTTTCTTAATATACAGTCCCTTTTTAAGTTAACACAGGTATTTCCAATACTGGATTCGCTTATACTCAGTATTGGTTAATTGAACTGCAGTCCAAAATTCATCTGTGTAAAACCGAACTGTATAAAAATTTTCTCATAACTTGGAACCACTTGGCCAAAGATATTCTAATTAATGTGCTTGATTTTCTATGGTGGTTTTGAACCCTAAACATATCGTTTTAATCATAAAAATGGCTTTATGCAGTACGATTCTATACTGCGAATTATTAAATCGTACAGTCTTTTTCTTTAACTTTTTGGGTCAATCTTTGGCTTTCTCGTCCGCCATTGACTTTCTTGTCAACCGCTGACTTTCCCGCCAAATTTTGACTCCCGTGGTCAATAGTTGACTTTTTGGTCAACCGTCAGCGTTTTTCGGTCAAACTTTGACCAACATAAAAATTTTGACGATTTTGCTCGTTTTTGCCTAAAAGGTTATTTTCTTGACTAAGCAATCATTTTCGAGTCTTATAAAATCATAAAACTCACAAAACGTAATAAAAACCCTTAACCGGGCTTTTTCATGCATATCTTCATATTTTGTCCAAATTTCTTAAAACAAAAGAAATTGTATTATTACGGAAATACTTGGTATTACAATCTACCCCCCTTAAAAATTTTCGTCCTCGAAAATTAGAACAAACTGGGGTAGTTCTTTATCTTATCATCATTTAATTCCCAGGTTGCCTTTTCAACCTTGTGGTTTTACCATACCACTTTAGCTATGGGAATTGTTCTATTTCGTAATACCCTTCTCTCTTTTTGATCCAAAATTCGTACTGATTTTTTTCCTCATAAGTTAAGTCCGTTTGAACCTCCACTGGTTCCTGGCTAAGCACATGAGAAGGGTCTGGTACATACTTCTTGAGCATCGAAACATGGAATACGTTGTGCATCGATGCTAATTCTGGCGGTAGGGCAAGTTTGTAGACTACTTTCCCAATCCTTTCAAGGATTTCAAATGGTCCTTTATACCTTGGACTAAGTTTTCCCTTCTTGACAAATCTCATGATTCCTTTCATAGGAGTAATTTTGATGAACACCGCATCTCCAACCTGGAATTCTAAAGGCCTTCTACGCTTATCAGCATAGCTTTTTTTTTTTTTTTTTGGCGATTAAAAGCCACATCAAGCCTTTGCTTAATTTTTTCCTAATATCCCCTGAAGTCTTTCTAATAAAATCCGTGGTTTGAAGCTGCTTCTGTCCAACTTCTTGCCAATAAATGGGGAATTGACTTTTTCTTCCATACAATGCTTCGAATGGAACCATACCAATCGAAGTGTAATAACTGTTATTACATGAAAATTCAATCAATGGCAGCTTCCATTCACAATTCCCTTTGAAATCCAAGACACATGATCTAAGCATATCCTTTAGTGTCTGGATAGTTCTTCCCAACTGGCCATCAGTTTAGGGTGCAATGCCGTACTGAACTTTAATTTCGACTCCATAACGTTACGAACACTGATCCAAAATTGAGAGATGAGACGTTCATCATGAAATGAAATGATCGATTTTGGTACTCCAAGCAGTTTAATGATCTGAAATACGTAGACTTCAGCCAATTATCTACTAAAAAGAGGACTTTAATAGTAATGAAGTGGGTTGATTTGGTTAATAAGTCCATAATAACCCAAATTGTGTCGTTTCCTTTTGCAATCCTGGATAGGTTTATTACAAAATCCATTGTAATTTGTTCCTATTTCCATTTAGGAAGTTCTATTTCTTGTAAATCTCCTCCAGGATATCTATGTTCGGCCTTAATTTCTGACAAATTAGGTACTTTGACACATATTCTGTTATCTTATTCTTCATGTTTGGCTACCAATAATTCTCTCGGAGTGTGACGACCCGCCTTGCACAGGCCGTCACTGTACTTAACTTGCTTGAACTTAAACTTGTTTTATCCCATTTTTAATCCTGAAAATAGTGGGGATTTTTTTTTTTTTTTTTTTTAATAGCGGAAGCATTATACTTAGAAAATATTTACATACACTCATACGTAAATAAAATAACTGTCTGTTTTCTCAAAATAGATTTCTTAATTAAATCCATCGGAGTTGCGAACCCCAACCCATTCATCATTTCACAGCCACCGGCTTCACCCTCCACCATGCAGTTATTTCAGAACAGGCTGTTTACCTACAGCATAAACTTCAGACAATGAGCGAAAGCTCAGCAAGTACAACTCCTATACCGCAAATCAATTACATGAACATACATAACCTTTTTCATGGCATCTTAAACATGAAAGCATAAACATGGCATCATACCATCGACTTCTTCATCTTAAACTTGACATTCTATCGTGAAATGCATGAACCGTTTATGTCCAGTTATGCTTGCTTTCTTGTATCAAACTTTATCTTGTTGATTTTACTTGTGGGCCCGTTAACTTGATGTGCACGTACCCGGCGCGCAACTTGAGGAGATTTCCCAAGTTTTCGACCCGATCGTCATCAGGGGGCACGACACTGGCTCTTGTGGCCTTTTCTCAAACATTCTGTTTGTATGTCTTTCTTGACATCTTTCCACTTGATAGATTAGTGAGCATACTTATATGATGTCTCCTAATCTCATGTTCTATCAATGCATGAACAGGCGTACTTTTTCATGTAAGCATAATCACAATACTTGAAACATATTTTTTAAAAGCATGGCATTAGCATTTGAAACATTCATCATACAGTAATCATATTGCACCCATCGAGCAAATCATCAAATAACACTTAAACAGTGTAAAGCAAACATGTTAGGTAAACATACAACTCTAGCCTATGCTGTAGGCGGCGTTGTACTTACTTGTCTTCGTCGTTCGCGTGATCGAATTTCCTTTTTCCGGGCACGCTCGCAGGTCACCTCCTGCCCATGGACGTTTACACGTGAGGTTTCTATTCTAATATCGTTTAATGTCGGATTAAACCAACCTATATATATATATCGGTTATATGTCCCTCTACTAATACATGTGAAGGGGTCACACAGTGTAACCCACAACGGAATATTTATTTAAGGGTTCTTGTAGAGAACCATAATCTTAACTTAAATCCTCAATCTGCAAGGTTAACTCTGGGCTTGGGCAAGGCCCTAGTAACTCGGAATAATTTTCCGGCTACTAACGGAGTATCTTTTTCATTTTAACCTTGAAAATCTTGAACTTGTTTAAAAATATCATTTTCTTGTTCATTTAAGTAAGTTTGGTGAATAATACCCAAACTTGTCTTGAAAATTACCAAAACACTTGAAAATATTTCTATAAAACATTTGGGGATCGAAAACCGCCTTTGGAATGGTTTTCGGGTTTGAAAATGGTGTTTGGAAGTTAGAAAAATATTTTTCCTAGTCATTGGTCTAGAAAATCACGTGCATGAGATTTTGCTCACTGCATGGCTTTTGTTTGAAAATTCATAACTTAAAATCTAAAACGAATTTGGAAACGATTTCTTCATGAAAGTTGTAGCTAACAAAAAGATCTAAAACTTTCATGTTTTGAACATTTTCTGATTCTGGCTCAATTGATACCAGTTTTTGTTTGAACACGTGTGAATCGTTGGAACTTGGTCACCCTGACCAGTTCTCAGTTTTTCTTAAAAACAAAGGCCATTGGAGCCTTATTTTTAAAATCTGTCCACGTAGCCCCCTAGGAAACACCCTAACGAACAACTTTCATGTTTTGAGTTTTTACCCATTCGGCCTCTAAGGACCTGTAAATTCCACTTTTCCGAGCTGCCGGGTGTTGGACCCGAGAGCAGTTTTGGTGTTAGTCTAAATTTTACGTCCCTATGCGTTGCTCTAGCTCGACCGCCCAATGCGGGACCTACTAACACATGCACGTCCTCTAACGTCCCTCATACACATAATATTTTAAATCCCGTGTTTTCGGATTCAACTCAAGGCCGAGACCCCTTGGTCCACGGTTTTGAGAGAAAAACATACATACAACAAAACTTCAAACATATCATCATACAAACCTTAAAAACATGCTTCTAAAAATTATGATAAACATATTAGGGACATAAAACCTTAAATAGCAACCCTAGCATGCATCTCTAACACACAAAAAAAATCATAGAACATATCTCCAACCAAACATGCAAAATAATCACCCAAAAACCTAAATCAAGCATAAAAATATAACCTAAGCTATTTAGGGCTAAAACCGAAATCATGAGCTTAAGCTCTTACAACTTTGTGCTTGAAATACATGATAAAACCCTTGAGAAATGAACTAAAAATATGAACCAAAGACTAGGGTTAAAATTCGGATTTTTACCTCAAAAATCCGGGGTGTCACTAGCTTGATCCTAGTTGAGATTTGGCCTCCAAGGTGCACGGTTTGGACCTCAAAAAAGGTCACAAAATTTGTTAGCTTCCTCCCCCAACTAACCTTGGCAAAAGAGAAGAAAATACTCAAAAATCTTACCTTAAAAATTCGTGGATCTTCTTAGCACCAACTCACAAAAACCTTGGTTTTTCTTGGCTCTAGATCACACCTTCACTCACCCTTGATTCTAGCCAAAACCCGAAATTTTTTTCTTGGATTTTCTTAGCTCCCAAACACTCGGCAAGATGGGGAAGAGAGGGGAAAATTTTTGAACAAATCCCTCCCTTGAACTCACAAGAACACCAAAGGCTTAGGGGGTTTCTTCACCAAAATTTTTGGCTTAACTCCCTTGATCTCTCTCTCTCTCTCTTCTCTCTCTTTCTCTCGGATTTCTTGGAGGGGAAATGCCAATGGAATGGCTGATAATGGGTTAATGGCTGCTGTCTTTTTGGGGTTTGAAATCCCTAGGAATAGTGCTTCTAGCTAGGGGAAATCCTAGCTTTCTTTTCCAAGACAAATTTGCATCCAATCTTGGTATTTGGTCCTCACTTTTTGCAAACCATTGCCCAAAGGGGGCTTGGAGTGGCCGGCCATGAGGGGGAGAGAAGTGGGGAGTGGTTGACAACTCATAGATGAGGTGTCACAAGCTCATTGGTCCAAGTGTGTGAAGGGTTATATCCTAATTTAGCTTAATTGTGATGTAATTAAGCTTAAAGGCTTGTTTGGTTCAATCTTTTTGAAAAATTGTGTAATTCAACACATTGCAATAAATTTTTAATACTGAGATGCTTAAATACCCAGTATCGAAAATTACATTGCATTTAAAATTTCGATCTGTGAAAAACTCGATCGGAAAAATTTTTCTCTTATTTTTCCGAATCCTTTCGCCCTGAACTCTAGCTTAGTATGCTTGATTTTTATAAGGTGATTTTAATTCTATTCAAACTCATCTTGGTCAAGAAATGAGTTTTTAGCAGTAATTTCGCTTGTACTGCGATCATAAAATTCTTGTTTGACGTTTTCGACCGTTTTGGTCTAACTGACTTATTGGTCAACGTCGACTTGTCTTGAAATGTGCAAATACGACCTCCTTTCATTCATAAAGGTCTTTTGCGAGTTCATGCAATTTGTTTTCGAGTCTTAATAAATCTTAAGAACTCGTTTCACAAAATTAAGTTCTAAAACGAACTTCCTCATGAAATACCGATTACGGTAAATGTTTACACGAAATTTCTATAAAATGTAAACCGAAGAAACTCGGGTGTTACAATCTACCCCCCTTAAAAATTTTCGTCCTCGAAAATCAGAACAATTCGGGGTAGTTTCTTCTCATGTCGCTTTCGACTTCCCATGTCGCTTCTTCAACCGCATGATTCTTCCACAAAACCTTGACCATAGGAATCGTTCGGTTCCTCAGGACCTTATCTTCCCTATCGAGGATTCTGACAGGCTTCTCCTCATATGTCATATCGGTCTGAACCTCTACCGGCTCCTGATGAAGTATGTGGGAAGGGTCCGAGATATACTTCTTGAGCATCGAAACATGGAAAACGTCGTGCATCGATGCTAACTCTGGCGGTAAAGCGAGTCTGTATGCGACCTTTCCAACCCTTTCCAGGATCTCGAACGGTCCTGTGTAGCGCGGGCTCAACTTTCCCTTCTTACCGAACCTCATTACTCCCTTCATTGGAGAAATCTTTATGAAGACTGCGTCCCCAATTTGAAATTCCAAAGGTCTGCGACGCTTATCAGCGTAACTCTTCTGACGACTGAAAGCCATGTCGAGCCTTTGTTTGATTTTCTGGATATCCTCGGAGGTCTTTTTGATGAAGTCTGTCTTCTGTAGCTGCTTCTGGCCGACTTCTTGCCAATTAATTGGCGATCTACACTTTCTCCCATACAACGCTTCGAATGGTGCCATGTCAATCGAAGAATGATAGCTGTTGTTGTACGAGAATTCGATCAACGGAAGCTTCTGATCCCAATTTCCTTTGAAGTCCAATACACACGATCGCAGCATATCTTCAAGCGTCTGGATAGTTCTCTCCGATTGACCATCGGTTTGGGGGTGAAATGCAGTACTGAACTTCAATCTCGACCCCATTGCCATATGAACGCTGGTCCAGAAACGCGAAGTAAAACGCCCATCGCGGTCGGATATGATCGATCTTGGCACTCCGTGCAGCTTGACGACTTGATTTACGTAGAGTTCGGCCAATTTTTCTACTGAAAAGGTGGCTTTGATGGCGATAAAATGGGCTGATTTGGTCAATCTGTCGACAATAACCCAAATCGTATCATTCCCATTTGACGTCCTTGGCAATCCTACTACGAAATCCATCGTAATTTGCTCCCATTTCCATTCTGGGAGTTCAATTTTCTGTAGTTCGCCTCCGGGATGTCGGTGCTCTACCTTAACTTTCTGACAAGTTAAGCAAGTCGATACGAATTCTGCCACGTCATTCTTCATGTTGGGCCACCAGTACGTCTCCTTGAGGTCCTTGTACATCTTGGTAGCTCCTGGATGTACAGAATATGGCGTCTGGTGTGCCTCTTTTAGGATTTGTTCCTTTAAATCCTTCACTTTTGGAACCCAAATCCGTCTCTTGAAGTGGATTATTCCATCTGCAGAAGTCGTAAAATCCTTGCCGTCCTGATCAGCAAGTCGCGCCTTCCTCAACGAAGAATCTTCTCCCTGATGCGCCTTGATTATGTCCAGCAAATCGGAGTGAAGAGTCAGTGAATCCAATCTCCCGGTGATTATTTCCAGTTGATAATTACTGATCTCTTTCTGCAACGCCTTGGAAAGTGCTTCAATGGACATCAGTGTGCCTACTGATCTCCTACTCAGCGCATCGGCTACCCTGTTGGCCTTTCCAGGGTGGTAAAGGATCTCGCAGTCGTAATCCTTTACTAACTCCAGCCATCTTCTTTGCCTCATATTCAGCTCCTTCTGAGTAAAAATATACTTGAGGCTCTGATGATCTGTGTAGATCTCGCACTTGTTTCCATACAGATAATGTCTCCATATCTTAAGTGCGAAGACCACCGCTGCTAGCTCCAAATCGTGCGTAGGATAATTCTGTTCATGATTCTTCAGCTGTCTTGATGCATAAGCTACTACCTTTCCGTCCTGCATCAGAACTGCTCCTAACCCAGTCTTGGAAGCGTCGCTGTAGATTACGAAATTTCCCGCATCAACATTAGGAATGATGAGCACCGGGGCACTTGTCAGCTTTTTCTTCAGCTTCTGGAAGTTTTCCTCGCACTTTGGAGTCCATTCGTACTTTTTGTCCTTCCTGGTGAGGGCCGTGAGGGGTGCTGCTATCCTGGAGAATCCCTCTACAAAGCGTCGATAGTATCCAGCGAGTCCTAGGAAGCTTCTTATCTCGGTAACGTTCCTGGGAATCGGCCATGAGCTAACCGCTTCAATCTTCGCTGGATCTACAGAAATTCCCTCTTTTGATACTACATGCCCCAAAAAGTGAACTTTCTCCAGCCAAAATTCACACTTTGTGAATTTGGCGTATAGCTGATGTCGCCTCAACATTTCCATTACCAGCCTGAGGTGTTGTTCGTGCTCCTCTTTGGATCTCGAGTAGATCAAAATATCGTCGATGAAAACGATGACAAATTTGTCCAAGTATTCCTTGAAAATTCGGTTTATGAGATCCATGAATGCAGCTGGGGCGTTCGTCAATCCGAATGGCATTACTAAAAACTCGTAATGCCCATAGCGCGTTCTGAAAGCCGTCTTGAACACATCCGACTCTTGATTCGAAGTTGGTGGTAACCTGATCGCAAGTCCACTTTGGAGAACACTTCTGCTCCTCTAAGCTGGTCGAACAATCGTCGATCCTGGGCAGTGGGTACTTGTTCTTGATCGTCAGCTTGTTCAATTCTCTGTAGTCGATGCACATGCGCAACGATCCGTCCTTCTTTTTCACGAACAGGACAGGTGCTCCCCATGGAGAGTGGCTTGGTCGGATGAATCCTCTGTCGAGTAACTCCTGCAACTGTACTTGGAGTTCTCTTAGCTCGGCCGGTGCCATTCTGTACGGCGCCTTTGACACTGGTGCAGCTCCGGGTAGCAACTCGATCTCGAAAGAAATCTCACGCTCCGGTGGAAGTCCGGGTAGATCCTGAGGAAAGATGTCCAGATATTCCCTAATAATAGGAACTCCTTCCGGTGTCAATTCTTCTTCTTGCTCCTTGTCCACCAAATTAGCCAAATATCCCTGGCATCCATTGGCTAACATTTTCCAGGCTTTCATTGTGGAGATGAGCTTTGTGGTGGAACGTCGGGACTGTCCTTGAAAACTGAAATCCTCATCGTCGCAGGGGCTGAACGTGACGTTACGCTTTCGGCAGTCGATCTTTGCGTTGTGACGGCCTAAGAAGTCCATCCCCAAGATCACATCGAAATCGTGTAGCCTGATTGCGATGAGATCAGCGAGTAATTCTCTGCCATTGATCCTAATAGGAACATTTTGGATCCAAAAGTTGGACCACAAAACTTCTCCCGATGGCAAAGATGCCGAAAAGGTCTGCTCTACTCTACTCCCTACTCTGCCTAACTTCTGAGCGAACTCCATCGATACGAACGAGTGGGTAGCGCCAGAATCAAATAGGGCAATTACATCATAGGTGGCGATAGAAAGCTGACCTGTCACCACGTTGGAGGTGCCCGCTTCTGCATCTCCCCTTGTATAAGCGTAGATCCTGGCCTGTGGCTCGGGTGCCTCCAATCTACCCTGGGCAATCGACGGACCTTCGAGTGTAGCCTGGACTGCATGTAATTGCTGGTGTTGGGGGTTTCTGTTCGGATAGGGCTGGTACTGCTGCTGTGTGTTCTGAGGACAGCTCCTCGCATAGTGCCCTTCCTTGCCGCAGACATAGCAAGTGTTGGTCCCCTGACGACAGACACCCGGATGCTTCTTACCACACTTGTTGCACTGAGGGTAACTATTCTTGTTCCTCTCGTTGCCTTGGTTGTTTCTCATCTGGGGGAAATTTCTCTGCTGTCCCTGGTTGTTGAAATTCCCCTTCCGCTTGTTCTTTCCGGGTTGTCGGGGACCTTGTGCATTGGGGTTGCTGGACTGGGCTTGTGGCTTAGCTTCCGTGGAATGACGGGATTGGTTCGTCTTGGCTAAAGCTTTCTCTTCTTTCTTGGACTTGTAAAATTGGGCTCTGGCCTCCTTATCCCTGTTGATCCAATACTCGGCTCTCAGGGCTCTCTCAATACAGTCCGATACTGTTACAGGGGGACTGTCTCCAGCGCTCACTTGGCGGGCAATATCCGTGCGGAACATCTTCATCATCAACCGCACTTTCTCAGTTTCACCGGTAATTAAGTTCGGGCACAACCGGGCCAATTGCTCGAACTTCTTGACAGCTTCCATCACTGTCATGGATCCTTGGGTGAAGCTGGTGAGTTCGTCCTGCTGGGCAGCCAGGACTTCTTTGTTGTAGTACATAGCCCTGAACTCGTCCATGAAGTCTCGCCAGGACATATTCAGCACATTTCTTCTCATCTGCACTGTTATCCACCAGTGCCTCGCGTCCTTTTTCAGCGCAAAGGATGCACAAAGTACTTTCTCTTGCTCGGTCAGGCGCATAAAGTCCAGAATGACTTGCATGTCGATCAGCCAGTTGTCGGCTGCAATCGGATCAATTGGCCCCTCAAACTCGGGCGCCTTCATCCTTCTGAACCTTTCATACAGAAGGTCCTCTCTCACCGGCTGTGGCTGCATCTGTACTTCAGCCGGGGCTACTGGAACCTCAGCGTTCCGCGGAATTTCCTGCCTGACCTCTGGTTGGGCTACCGGAGGAATATTCGGCACTTGGGGTGCTACGGGAGGAATAGGTTGCACTGGCGGCACTGCCGGAGGGACTGGCTGTGCCGGTGGTGGAACCTCTTGGACTCTGGGTCCCTGATTCTGCTGAGCTAGCTGCTCACGAATAAGAGTCATCTCTTGTTGCTGCTCTTGCAGCTGGCGTTGTATATTTGCTAATATGGCGGTCAAATCCTGTGCTGGAGGATTTACCGGCATTGTTCTCCTCGGACGTACCATATTGTAACCTCTATAGCAAGAAAAGATATTAATCACATCTCTTCTTTCATATAATTATTATCATTACATCACAACATGCATGTAACATCATAATATACTTGTATCTTGCCATAACTCAAAGGCAGATATTTAATGACATATTTACTTGTAAAAAGAAACTCGTAAAGAGAAATGAAAATATCATTTGATTTCATTTAACCCGTGTCTGCACGGTCTCTTTGTACATAACCAAAATACAAAGTTTTTCAAAATACATGGTTCCCTCGGCATTTTACAAAAAGGTGCCGGGTACTGATACATATACATATTTTCAAAAATATTTGCCACTTTACCAAAATACACATGGTTAAAACAACAAGATGGAAGTGATCTAACACTTTCCATCATACATAAGGTACATCCTAACGTCCGAATGTACATAACAAAATATAAATAAAATTCTAGTACAAAAGAAAGAGGGTACGAAACAAAACGGCCCTAATCTAACGGATGACCTCGATCTCAAGCGCGGATATATCGGAATCCGTGTCGTCCCCTAAATCGTCTTCCCAGTCCCCGTCATCTGGAACGATGTGATGTGGCTCGTCCTCGAGGGGAAACTCTTCGGGATCCTCCTCGTCGTCCGGAATCTCCTCGAGATCTTCCATGTCTTCATCGTCGTCCTCCTCATCTTCATCATCACTGGATATGATGATGAGTGGATTCTGGTCGTGCTCCATCTCATCCTCAAGTGGTCCGACCTCATACTGTGGCTCTTCGTCCTCGTCGGCATGCGGCCCCACCTCATACAGTGGCTCGGGCTCATCAACATCATCGACTGGGGGCTGCTCAGGGTTCGCTGGAGCATCATTCCCGGCGTTTTGAGCAATGATCTCTGCCGCTAAGATATCGTCGAGGGTTCCAGCGACGGTCGAGTGTAGGGTAGGCTGCGGAACATGCTGTCTGATGTGAGGCGGCGTTCCGTTCACTAGTAGAGTCACTGCCTCCAACTGGGGCTCCGGAAGATCCTGGGGTACATGGGGATGCATCATCTCCTCAAACCTCCACCAGTAGTGGCTCATCGTCTCGCCCGGGTATGCGTGCCAGGCCTGAGATAACACCTGATACCGTGTATGACGCATATCACGGTAAATATCCGGATCTCTGGCAGGTGCACCCTCATCTCTGGGTGGGAGTGGTCCGTAGCGCTCTAACATCACCGCACGAAATTCCGCCCAGGTGCGACTAGGCACTTGACGCTCACCAATATCGATCCACCATAGCCGCGCATCTCCGTAAAGACATTTACCAGCGAGCATGATTTCCAGATAGTCCGGGATGTGACACATCAAGAATGTTTGCTCCATATCGTGGAGCCACGCCTCGACGTGCACTGTACGCCGCGTGCTGTCAAAGGATAGGGGGTGTGCGCGGAAGAAAACCGTAACGGAGTCTCTATCCTCTTCGGTCATCATGGGGTCCATCGTACCGTATCTAACACGCAATACTTAACTATAAGCATACATATATAAAACATAAAGTAAATCTAAACTTACATATGGTGGCGGCGATGGCAGGCAGACCGTGAAATGATGTCGCAGGAAACCGCTCTGATACCAATCTGTGACGACCCGCCTTGCACAGGCCGTCACTGTACTTAACTTGCTTGAACTTAAACTTGTTTTATCCCATTTTTAATCCTGAAAATAGTGGGGATTTTTTTTTTTTTTTTTTTTAATAGCGGAAGCATTATACTTAGAAAATATTTACATACACTCATACGTAAATAAAATAACTGTCTGTTTTCTCAAAATAGATTTCTTAATTAAATCCATCGGAGTTGCGAACCCCAACCCATTCATCATTTCACAGCCACCGGCTTCACCCTCCACCATGCAGTTATTTCAGAACAGGCTGTTTACCTACAGCATAAACTTCAGACAATGAGCGAAAGCTCAGCAAGTACAACTCCTATACCGCAAATCAATTACATGAACATACATAACCTTTTTCATGGCATCTTAAACATGAAAGCATAAACATGGCATCATATCATCGACTTCTTCATCTTAAACTTGACATTCTATCGTGAAATGCATGAACCGTTTATGTCCAGTTATGCTTGCTTTCTTGTATCAAACTTTATCTTGTTGATTTTACTTGTGGGCCCGTTAACTTGATGTGCACGTACCCGGCGCGCAACTTGAGGAGATTTCCCAAGTTTTCGACCCGATCGTCATCAGGGGGCACGACACTGGCTCTTGTGGCCTTTTCTCAAACATTCTGTTTGTATGTCTTTCTTGACATCTTTCCACTTGATAGATTAGTGAGCATACTTATATGATGTCTCCTAATCTCATGTTCTATCAATGCATGAACAGGCGTACTTTTTCATGTAAGCATAATCACAATACTTGAAACATATTTTTTAAAAGCATGGCATTAGCATTTGAAACATTCATCATACAGTAATCATATTGCACCCATCGAGCAAATCATCAAATAACACTTAAACAGTGTAAAGCAAACATGTTAGGTAAACATACAACTCTAGCCTATGCTGTAGGCGGCGTTGTACTTACTTGTCTTCGTCGTTCGCGTGATCGAATTTCCTTTTTCCGGGCACGCTCGCAGGTCACCTCCTGCCCATGGACGTTTACACGTGAGGTTTCTATTCTAATATCGTTTAATGTCGGATTAAACCAACCTATATATATATATATCGGTTATATGTCCCTCTACTAATACATGTGAAGGGGTCACACAGTGTAACCCACAACGGAATATTTATTTAAGGGTTCTTGTAGAGAACCATAATCTTAACTTAAATCCTCAATCTGCAAGGTTAACTCTGGGCTTGGGCAAGGCCCTAGTAACTCGGAATAATTTTCCGGCTACTAACGGAGTATCTTTTTCATTTTAACCTTGAAAATCTTGAACTTGTTTAAAAATATCATTTTCTTGTTCATTTAAGTAAGTTTGGTGAATAATACCCAAACTTGTCTTGAAAATTACCAAAACACTTGAAAATATTTCTATAAAACATTTGGGGATCGAAAACCGCCTTTGGAATGGTTTTCGGGTTTGAAAATGGTGTTTGGAAGTTAGAAAAATATTTTTCCTAGTCATTGGTCTAGAAAATCACGTGCATGAGATTTTGCTCACTGCATGGCTTTTGTTTGAAAATTCATAACTTAAAATCTAAAACGAATTTGGAAACGATTTCTTCATGAAAGTTGTAGCTAACAAAAAGATCTAAAACTTTCATGTTTTGAACATTTTCTGATTCTGGCTCAATTGATACCAGTTTTTGTTTGAACACGTGTGAATCGTTGGAACTTGGTCACCCTGACCAGTTCTCAGTTTTTCTTAAAAACAAAGGCCATTGGAGCCTTATTTTTAAAATCTGTCCACGTAGCCCCCTAGGAAACACCCTAACGAACAACTTTCATGTTTTGAGTTTTTACCCATTCGGCCTCTAAGGACCTGTAAATTCCACTTTTCCGAGCTGCCGGGTGTTGGACCCGAGAGCAGTTTTGGTGTTAGTCTAAATTTTACGTCCCTATGCGTTGCTCTAGCTCGACCGCCCAATGCGGGACCTACTAACACATGCACGTCCTCTAACGTCCCTCATACACATAATATTTTAAATCCCGTGTTTTCGGATTCAACTCAAGGCCGAGACCCCTTGGTCCACGGTTTTGAGAGAAAAACATACATACAACAAAACTTCAAACATATCATCATACAAACCTTAAAAACATGCTTCTAAAAATTATGATAAACATATTAGGGACATAAAACCTTAAATAGCAACCCTAGCATGCATCTCTAACACACAAAAAAAATCATAGAACATATCTCCAACCAAACATGCAAAATAATCACCCAAAAACCTAAATCAAGCATAAAAATATAACCTAAGCTATTTAGGGCTAAAACCGAAATCATGAGCTTAAGCTCTTACAACTTTGTGCTTGAAATACATGATAAAACCCTTGAGAAATGAACTAAAAATATGAACCAAAGACTAGGGTTAAAATTCGGATTTTTACCTCAAAAATCCGGGGTGTCACTAGCTTGATCCTAGTTGAGATTTGGCCTCCAAGGTGCACGGTTTGGACCTCAAAAAAGGTCACAAAATTTGTTAGCTTCCTCCCCCAACTAACCTTGGCAAAAGAGAAGAAAATACTCAAAAATCTTACCTTAAAAATTCGTGGATCTTCTTAGCACCAACTCACAAAAACCTTGGTTTTTCTTGGCTCTAGATCACACCTTCACTCACCCTTGATTCTAGCCAAAACCCGAAATTTTTTTCTTGGATTTTCTTAGCTCCCAAACACTCGGCAAGATGGGGAAGAGAGGGGAAAATTTTTGAACAAATCCCTCCCTTGAACTCACAAGAACACCAAAGGCTTAGGGGGTTTCTTCACCAAAATTTTTGGCTTAACTCCCTTGATCTCTCTCTCTCTCTCTTCTCTCTCTTTCTCTCGGATTTCTTGGAGGGGAAATGCCAATGGAATGGCTGATAATGGGTTAATGGCTGCTGTCTTTTTGGGGTTTGAAATCCCTAGGAATAGTGCTTCTAGCTAGGGGAAATCCTAGCTTTCTTTTCCAAGACAAATTTGCATCCAATCTTGGTATTTGGTCCTCACTTTTTGCAAACCATTGCCCAAAGGGGGCTTGGAGTGGCCGGCCATGAGGGGGAGAGAAGTGGGGAGTGGTTGACAACTCATAGATGAGGTGTCACAAGCTCATTGGTCCAAGTGTGTGAAGGGTTATATCCTAATTTAGCTTAATTGTGATGTAATTAAGCTTAAAGGCTTGTTTGGTTCAATCTTTTTGAAAAATTGTGTAATTCAACACATTGCAATAAATTTTTAATACTGAGATGCTTAAATACCCAGTATCGAAAATTACATTGCATTTAAAATTTCGATCTGTGAAAAACTCGATCGGAAAAATTTTTCTCTTATTTTTCCGAATCCTTTCGCCCTGAACTCTAGCTTAGTATGCTTGATTTTTATAAGGTGATTTTAATTCTATTCAAACTCATCTTGGTCAAGAAATGAGTTTTTAGCAGTAATTTCGCTTGTACTGCGATCATAAAATTCTTGTTTGACGTTTTCGACCGTTTTGGTCTAACTGACTTATTGGTCAACGTCGACTTGTCTTGAAATGTGCAAATACGACCTCCTTTCATTCATAAAGGTCTTTTGCGAGTTCATGCAATTTGTTTTCGAGTCTTAATAAATCTTAAGAACTCGTTTCACAAAATTAAGTTCTAAAACGAACTTCCTCATGAAATACCGATTACGGTAAATGTTTACACGAAATTTCTATAAAATGTAAACCGAAGAAACTCGGGTGTTACACGGAGATCTTTGTACATCGTGGAAGCTCCTAGATGTACTGAATATGGTGTCTTATGTGCCTTAAACTGTATCTGATCCTTTAAAATTCAAAGTCAGAAGTACAATTCCTTTCTTGAAATAAATACCACCATTCGCAGAGGTCTTAAATTCCTGGTTCTTTCTTTCAAAAAGTTGTGCCCTTGATAAAAAGGAAATTCTCTTTTTAATGCAACTTGATTGTTTCCAAACTTTGAGTGCGGAAACTACTGCTGTCAGCTTCAGATTATGTGTAGGATAATTCCTTTTTGACTCTCGTTGTCGTAATGCATAGGCTACCACCTTTCCATTTTGCATTAGGACAGCTCCTAATCCACTTTTAGAAGCGTTACTGTAAAACATGAAATTTTCTGCATCTATATCAGGAATTATCAACACCGATGCGCTTGTTAGCTTTTGAAAGTTCTCCTCGCACTTCAGGGTTCATTCGAACTTCTTCCCCTTTCGAGTAAGGGCTGTAAATGGTGCGGCAATCTTGGAAAATCTTTCGACGAGTCGCCGATAATATCCAGCTAATCCAAGAAATCTCTTTATCTCCATAACGTTCTTAGGTACCGGCCGTAAATTGACCGCTTCCACTTTTGCCGAGTCTTCGAAGATCCTTCCCTTGAGCATCACATGACCCTAGAAATGCACTTTTCCAGTCAAAATTCACACCTAGTGATCTTGGCCTACAGTTGTTTTTGTCTTTGACGTTTCCATCACCAACCTAAGGTGATGTTCATTTTCCTTCTTGGACCTTGAATAAATCAGAAGGTCGTCAATAAAGACAATGACTAACTTGTCTAGGTACTCCTTGAACACTCGGTTCCCAAGGTCTATGAAAGTAACAGGGGCGTTGGTTAAACCAAATGGCATAACCAAAAACTCATAATGCGCATAGAGAGCTCGGAAGCTGTCTAGGAGATATCTGTCTCCTTGATCTTGAGCTGATGATAATCTGATCGTAGATCAACTTTCGAAAATACAGCTGCTCCCCTAAGTTGATCAAAAAGATCGTCAATCCTCGGAAGGAAATACTTGTTTTTGATTGTAATTTTGTTCAGCTAACGATAATTGATGCACATGCGCAAAGATCCATCCTTTTCTTTTATATACAACACAAGCGCTCCCCACGAAGGGTGACTCTGTCGGATGAATCATTTGTCCAACGGTTCCTACAACTGCGCTTGAAGCTTCCTAAGTTTAGTGGGTGCCATAAAATAAGGCACTTTCGTTATGGGTGCCGCTTCAAGCAACAACTCGATCTCGAAAGAACTTTTCCGTTCCCGCGAAAATCCTAGTAAGTTCCTCGGAAAGATATCTACATATTCCTTTATAATGAGGTCATCATCTGGCGTCAACTCCACTTCCTGATCCTTGTCCACCATGTTAGCTAAATATCATTGGCAGTCATTAGCTAACATTTTCCAAGCCTTTATTGCCAAAACTAGCCTGGTTGCTGAGCTCCAAGACTGTCTGTAGGAATCAAGTGCCCCTTCTTAGCCTGGCGGACTAGATGTAACACAACGCTTTCGACAATCAACCTTGGCGTTGTCTTTCCCAAGAACTCCATTCTTACGATTACACACTAATCTTGAAGTTTGGTTACAACAAGATCCATGTAAAATTTTCTGTCGCACTTGACTATTAGGACACTTCGTATCTAATAGTCAGACAGAAGAATTTTTCCTAACTACGGGAATATTCTACAAGATTACTCTAAACTATTGTCTTTTCTTCCTAATTTCTGGGCAAAATCCATCGATACAAATTAATGGTCAACCCCAGAATCACTTAGAGCAAATATATCATAAATGGTGACAGAAATCTAACCTGTTGCCACCGATGAAGTTTCAGCTTCAACATCTTTCTTTGTGTAGGCATAATTCCAGGTCTGTGGTTCCGGAGCCTCCAGTCTTTCCTGTGCGATCAAAAGACCTTCAATTTTTGCTTGGACTGCAAGTAATTGATGATCCGAATCTCTACTTGGAAATTGGGGGTTTGGATTTTGGTTCTTCAGGGTACAATTTCTAGGATAATGGCCTTCCTTGTCACAAAGATAGCAAATGTTCGTCCCAAATTTACACACTCCTATGTGTCTCTTCCTACACTGGGCGCACATCGGATAACTATTGTTATTATTATTATTATTACCCCCACCACCACGATTGGTTTTCTTTTGAGGGTAATTCCCTTGTTGGCTTTGACTTGTAGCATTCTTTCTCTTCTTGTTCTTTCCTAATTGTTTGAATTTTCGAGCCGATTTACTGGTTTGGCCCTTCGAATGCAACTTCAGATTCTGTCGTGGCTGCAACTGCTTCGTCGCGTCCTTATTTTCCTTCTTAGCCTTAAGAATTTGAATTCTTGCCTCCTTATCTTGGTTAATCTGGTACTCAGCTCTTATTGCCTGACCGATACAATCGGACACCAAAGTAGGAGGGTTACTGCCAGCACTAACTTGCTTGGCAATATCAGACCGAAACATCTTCATCATCATTCTTACCTTCTCGGTCTCATTTGGTACAAGCTCTGGACATAAACGGGCTAGCTGTTCAAATTTCTTGACAGCCTCCAATACTGTCATCGATCCTTATCGGAAACTATTAAACTCATTCTGCTGAGCTGTAAGAATCTCCCGATTGTAGTACATTGCTCTAAACTCGATCATAAAATCTTGCCAGCTCATGGTTGTCACGTTTCTACGCACTTGTACAGTCATCCACCAATGCTGAGCATCCTTTTTAAGCATCAGGGAAGCACACCGAATCTTCTCCTGTTCTGTCAGTCCCATGAAATCCAGAATTACTTGGATATCTAATAACCAAGTATCGGCCTCTATTGAGTTCGCGGGTCCTTCAAACTCAGGCGCCTTCATTCGCCTGAAGCGCTTATGTAAGGAATCCTCCCTAGTCAGAGGTGGATTTTCTTGAGGTGTGACTACATTATCTTGTAGTATCTGATTGAATCGAGCTATCTGTTTCTGAAGTCTATCAGTTTCTCGCTGCTGTTCCAACAACAGTCGTTGTAAATTCACTACAACGGTTGCGAGATCTGACTCAGGTGGATTAACGAGCATCATTCTACGCGGGCGTACCATCTTTGAAAATCCTATTAACCCAAAGAAAAGATATTATCATATTTATAATATCCTTTCCTTCATGCATAACTTATCATATCATATTACCATACTTATCATAACGTAACTTTTATAATCATAGCATGGCTTTTCATAACATAACATATTCTTGTCATATATCCCGTGTTCGCACGGTCTTTTTGTACCCTTCCAATAGTACATCATTCTTACTATCTCTTATGTACATACTATGTACATCGTAATTTATCATACTGTAATTACATATTGATTTCATCATATCATACGTACATATTTATACATATAAGGCCAAAACTTTATTGGAAGTGTCTAACACTTCACCATCATACATAAATACAAGCCTATTATCAAAAATAATAAGCTTAGTACTATCCGTTCTATGGTCAAAAGAAATATATATGATCGGTCCTAGTCTAAACTATAATCTCGATCTTGGCTACTGACGAAGCATCGGAATCCACATCCCAATCTCCTGGCTCGAGTGCTGGCTCCATATTATCGTCCTCGTCATCGCCGGATATATCGATGATTGGAGGATCCTCGGGCTGATCTTAATGAGCATCTATGTCATCGGCCGCATCTTGGCCGTCGGCCTCGGCCTCAACTCCAGCCTGCATAGCGTGGCTAACCATTTCAGCCTCTATAATGTCAGCTATCATATCCCCTACCGTCATACCAAGCATAGGTTCTGCGACGTACTGTCGGAGCTGAGGAGGTAATCCATTGTGGAGTATCACCAATGCCTGCATTTCTGGGTTGGGTATGTTTTGTGGAATGTGAGGTAACATCGCCTCCTGAAATCTCCTGCAGTAGTGTCCCACGGACTCCTGTGGGTACGCACGCCAATTAGCTACAAAACTTTGATATCGCCGATGCTGCATATCCCGATAAATCTCGGGATCACGGTACGGCTCGCCTGCTCCTTCCTCAGGTATCGGACCATAGCGCGCGATCACTAGGGCACGAAAATGCGCCCAAGTGTGGTCTGGCAACGCCCTTTCTCCGTGTGTCATCCACCACAAGCGGGCGTCCGCAACTAAACACCGACTAGCTAAGGGGACCTGTAGACGCTCCACGATGTGGCTAGTGCGAAAAATCAACTCCGTGTCGTACAGCCATGCAGATAGCGACACTGTCCGTCTCGTGCCGTCGAACAACAGGGGCTTGGACTTGTAGAAAGATGTAATCGAGCCTCGATCCTCAGCTACTTGTGCAGGATCCATAATCGTATATCTATCATCCCATATTCGCATAATAAATATCAATATATGAAAATAAATTTTAAACTTACAATGATGGCGGCGATGGCAGGCTGACTGTGAAATTTGATCGCAGGGAACCGCTCTGATACCAACTCTGTAACGACCCGCCTAGCACAGGCCGTTACCGTACATACATACATATTTCTCGTACTTATATCGTAAACAGCGGGAATTTTTTTTTTTTTTTTTTTTTTTTTTTTTTTTTTGTATACGACGTGATTCGCACATACAGATACGTACGTAAACATAACGAACTTTAAATAAAGTCGTTCGAGCATAACATGAAACTCATAATATAATTACTTAATAATTCAAAATGCGTAGCGGCTTGATCCCCACATTTCACAGTTGCCAGACCACGCCCCTCCATCTTGTATCAACAGTTGCTGACAGGTTGATTACCTACAGCATAGACATAAAACAGTGAGCTTTCGCTCAGCAAGTACAACTACTAATTACCGCATCATCACAAACACCACATATCCTAACATATTATAACCTATCGTAACATAATCTTTCATAGCATCTCATAACTTATCATAGCATAACATAACTTATTATAGCATATGCATGAACCATTTATGCTTCATTATGCTTTCTTATTTCTTCATAACATTCTTTCTTAACTTATCTTTACTTATGGGCCCCATAACATAAGTGTCCGTACCGGGTGCACAACTATGGACTTACTCTTGCCATAGCTCAACCCAACCTCACGCGGGTCGGTACGACACAGGTAAGTTCGTTTGCTATCATAACTTTCATCGTTTCATATCTTGATCTTATTCTTATTAATTGGTGAACATGTTTCGTGATGTGTCACACAATTAAATCCTGATCCTATCTTAACCATACCATAGCCATAACATATCTTATATCCTATCATAACATGATTCTAGCATATAGCATATAACATAACACTTTTCATAACATTCCGTAACCCATAGCATATAACACTTCATAGCACTTAGCATATTCCATAGCACATTGCATGTAATATTTCATAGCACTTACCTTATTTTATAGCACATAGCATATAACATTTTATAGCACATGGCGTAACATAACATATAACATAGCGTTCATATTTCATAGCATCTTCCATGACATTTCCTACCCTATTATTGCACTTAACATATAAAGCATAACAATTTCTATCACTTAGCATGTAACATTTACGTCACATAACATTATCATACTTAGGCAAGTATACACAACAAAGCCTATGCTGTAGGCGGAGTTGTACTTACCTTGTTTTTGTTCACTGTGTCCGATATCTAGCTTGATTCCGCCGGAACACTGCTGCGTGCTATACTCTGTTTTCAAATAAAAGTAAGGGTTAGAAATGTTGGGAGTGTAACCAACACTCTTATATAACTTTAGTTATATATCCCTTACTTAATTTTACGTTATCCTACTTGGTTACATTTGAGTAACCCTATGGTTTAAATCTATTCTAATCGGATGGTTTTTAACTTTAGGTTTCAAAATCCTATTTTCTTGTAAAACCTTATGTAAATTCTTTGTTAAATCTTTTGTTTAACTTAAAAACTGGAAATCATAAAATTAGATTAGTAAAAATTATTGACTATTGGAAACTGCCTTTGGAACAGCTTTCCATAATCAAAACAATAGTTTGTAGTAGAAAACAGTTTTCTAGAAACATTTGTAAAGCTAGTGGTGCAGGAATTTTCGGATTCCCTGCGCACCCTTCGAAAAACGATCCCAGTTTAAAAACCGGTTCGTAATCTGAAAAAGTTTTCTTCACGAAAGTTGTAGCTCTCAAAAAATTCTAAAACTTTCGTGTTTTGCAAATATTCCAATTCGGCCTAGATTTGTCCCAGTTTTTGTTTGAAACTGGCTGACCCCGAAAACTGAGTGAAAACTGGGTCTGGGGATCAGCCACGGGTTTTGGGGTAAACGGAGGCCATTGGGGTCTCATTTTTGGAAACGGTTCACGTTGCCCTCTAGGAAAACCTCTTCCGAACAACTTTCATGTTTTACGTTTTTCCAAATTCGGCCTCTAAAGGCCCCAAAATCGGCTTTTCCCGAGACTGGCCAATTCCTACCCGAATTGGCAGTTTTCGGTTTCGATTTCGTTTTACGTCCCGTTACGTTCACCCTACCTCAACCGAACACAGCGGGAGCCTAAATCAACATGCATTACGTTTCCAACGTTCAACATTCATCATACACATCAACATACGCATCAAACATAAACTTAGAAAACCCTAATCAAACAATCAAACACTTAGTATGCAAAAATTGAAACCACCAAACCCTAACCATAAATTAAATCAAGCACATGCTCTAATTTCCTATCTAAGGCAGCAAATTAAAGTGAGCTTATACTCTTACAAACCTTGCATAAAATACATTTAAATTTCTCCATATGAAATTCAAATGAAAAAAACTCAGGGATCCAAGGATTTTACCTCACTTTTGGGTCTAAAATAGGCTTGTTTCACTTCTCTTTTTTCCTCCTTTCACAGCCGACTTCCAAGGGTCCATTGGCTCCCCAAAATGTCCAGCTTCTTGCCCTAAATTGCAGTCACCAACCTGCTTAAAATCCAGCCACACCTTGGCTCAAAAATCTGGTCTCCCAAGCCTAGATCCTTCCTTGTTTCTTCCCCACCATAACCGGCCCCTTGGCCAAGATTGGGCACCAAATTTTCTTGGGTTCTTGGGTGGTATTCAAGGTAGAAATCCAACACTCAAGACCCTAATTTCCCCTTAGTTTCACAATTTTTTTTCTTGGTTTCCCCCTTGGCTCCCATAACCGGCCCTAGGTAGGAAAATAGGTACCAAAACTTTTTTCTTACTTCTTGCTTGCTTCTCCTTCAAGAACCGACCCTCACACACTTTCTTCTCCTTGATCCTAGCTTGGATTTCTTCCTTTTCCTTCCTTCACACTCACGGTTTTTGGTGGAGAAATTTTGGCATAATAAGGTTGCTTTTCTCTAATTTTTTTCTTGAATTATGACAACCCCTATTTATAGAGGTTGGAACTCTTTGTAATTGCAACATTTAGTCCCTCAAAAATCAGAAATTGAACACTAGGGGGGGGGGGGGGGGTATGTGGCCGGCTAACACTTGGAGAGCAAGGAAAGATTTCTTTCCAACCTTAATTAATTCATTAATGATGTAATTAAATCAAAGTAAGGTGATGTCATCCACCTTTAGGCTTGTTTGGCTCCTTTTCTTAATATACAGTCCCTTTTTAAGTTAACACAGGTATTTCCAATACTGGATTCGCTTATACTCAGTATTGGTTAATTGAACTGCAGTCCAAAATTCATCTGTGTAAAACCGAACTGTATAAAAATTTTCTCATAACTTGGAACCACTTGGCCAAAGATATTCTAATTAATGTGCTTGATTTTCTATGGTGGTTTTGAACCCTAAACATATCGTTTTAATCATAAAAATGGCTTTATGCAGTACGATTCTATACTGCGAATTATTAAATCGTACAGTCTTTTTCTTTAACTTTTTAGGTCAATCTTTGGCTTTCTCGTCCGCCATTGACTTTCTTGTCAACCGCTGACTTTCCCGCCAAATTTTGACTCCCGTGGTCAATAGTTGACTTTTTGGTCAACCGTCAGCGTTTTTCGGTCAAACTTTGACCAACATAAAAATTTTGACGATTTTGCTCCTTTTTGCCTAAAAAGTTATTTTCTTGACTAAGCAATCATTTTCGAGTCTTATAAAATCATAAAACTCACAAAACGTAATAAAAACCCTTAACCGGGCTTTTTCATGCATATCTTCATATTTTGTCCAAATTTCTTAAAACAAAAGAAATTGTATTATTACGGAAATACTTGGTATTACATTACGAGACCTTATATTTGCCTCGGAGGGCTGTGCGGTGCCAAGTCCCAAAGCATGAATGCTAGTTCTCCGATCAACTTACTCGTCGGACGTAGTATCAGAGTGATCACTCTCGAGTGGTCCATCTTGGTTTATATCTACTGACTTTTTTTCTTCCCTTGGAAGATCCTTTGACTTGTTCACATCTTCGAGTGCTCTCTTAACAACTTTATAGGCCAAAACTCTACCTAAATATTCAAAACAAAAAACAAACACATTTTTATAGATTCACATTTCATGAATTCTCAGTTTTTAATGGAATTTTGGGATGGGATGTTTCAAACTTGTAATATATGAAAGGAAAATTAGGCTGAGTAACATTTTTTAATCATTACTCTAATAGATAGCCCGATTTTTTTATTTAGAAAAATGACCGTTTGTCATTTTTCAGATCTAGTTAATCAGTAATTGACTAATGGTTAATCCATGATTGAATATGAAAATTAGTGATTGACTAATAGTTAATGGTAATTGAAAATTTAGTAATTTACATTATAGTTAATCAGTGATTCACTTACGGTCAATCACTAATTGATCATATGTGGTATGGTCAATCACCAATTGACAATTTAAGAAAATTGATTAACTATTTTAGAAAAAAGGACATTTAAGCTAATTTTTAAAATTTTCGATCATTTATTAAAAAATTAAAAAAAAAAAAGATTATTTAGCTATAAATCCCTATATTAAATAGATATAAAAAATAATGCCAATCTTAACTAATAGCTACCCGTAATTTTTCTTACCTTGCCATCAGAATTCTTTTATTAAAAAGAAAATTCAAGATAACCCATTTCCCTTGAATCACTTACTATTTGATCCAAAATTTTCAATTCAACTTAAATTTGCATTCGAATTTTCACTTTTCAAAAATTCATAACACAATTTAGGACTCGTTTAGGGATGTCTCTAAATCATATTTCCAAATTTGTTTTGTCTTTTTTATTTCAACTTAAAACTATTTGCATTATTCATATTTACAAATCTCGACCTTAAACTCAATTTAAAAGTCCATAATAATATTATTTCAAATCGAAATATTATTGTTATTATAATAGTAGTTTAAGTTATATAGACTTTTGATAAAAATAAAACGAGATCGGTATTGATAATTTATTCCCAACATATTTTAAGATTTTATATTCTATCACTCCATATAATTTTTTTAATCAAATATACATTTCAAAACTGAAGTAATCTCTAATCAAAATATATCCAGAACTATGTCTTCAATCATCCCCATTAGCCCTCTAGATTTGTCAATTTAATATGAATACAAAAACTCAAATTCAACCTACGATCCAACACTGATTTTTTTTTTTTTAAACATATTTGCTGCAAATTTACCCACCTTTTCAAATTGGAGCAAAGAAACTGATAATTTATTTTTATTTATTTGTTGAAACAAAAAATATTGACAATATTTTGTCTTGTATTCTATTATATTATTTTATTTTCAATCGGATTATAATATCAATGCAAAAACTCAAATGCAAACTATCGTCCAAAAAATAAAGACACTGAAAAAAAAAATTGCAAATCTACCATTCAAATCGGAGTAAGGAAACTGATCATTTATTTTTATTTATTTTTTCAAAAAAAAAAAAAAAAAAGAAACAATTGACAATATCTTACCTGGGATGAAATTGAGAGCCTCCTGGGCGGAGTACTTGGCGACGTTAACGGCGAAAGGGAGGATCTTGGAGCGGGTTTCCTCAGTGGGCCAGTGCCGGCTGAGTACGTCGCCCGCGTTAACTTTGACGGCGAAGGTTAGATCAGATGCTTTCCGTTTCAGTGAAACCGCCGTGCCGGAGATGTAATTCCAAACACCCATCTCCTCACCTCTATTTCCGCAGATGCTTCCTCGCTCTTCGTCAATTCATTCAACAATTCGTAAAAAAGGTGAAGCAAAGGGAAAGTTTGCTCTTTTCGACTATTATTCATCAAAAATCACAATTCGTCTTCCCAATACAATACAAGTCCTACTAAAATAATGTAAATTGGCAATTTCGTACCCTTCTTTGGCATTTGTCATTTTGTTTTTTTTTTTTTTTTTTGAGGAAGTCAATATCAATATTGTATATAAGTTCAATATATATATATATATATATATCAATATTGTATACTTGTATTTGTTTTTAAAAAATTACAAATTTATGGCTAAATAACTTTTTTAAATAGAATTTTTTATTAAATAATCAAAATTTTATAAAATTAAGAAAATAATCATTTTTTAGAAAATGTTAATAGTCAATCCAATCAATCATTAAATTAATCAGTAAATGATCAATATTAATATGTATTTTTAACTGTTTAATTGTAATCATTCATTGATTAATGATCAATTTAATAAATAAAAATAATTCGACCATTTACTCAAATACGTTTTTAAAAATTATCTATTTTTATTTAATTTTTTCAAAAGAATTATGAAAAATAACGCATTTGAGATTCGTACTATAACGTATCATGTCATTTCTAGGGGGTTTTTTTTTTATTTTTTTTTATTTTTTTATTTTTTATTATGTATTGGTATTTCCTAAACTTATCGTAGAGTTGTAATTTGCACTCTAAACTTTTAATTTTTAAAATTTACACTCTGAACTTACAAATATGTAGCAATTTACACCCCATTAACAATAATTATTAATCTTTTGAAGGAAATTGATATGTAATTTATGCATGTGTTGTTAATTCATGAGATAAGTAATCATTTTTATCTTTACTAATTAACAATCTATATGCAAGTAGGGTATCAATTTTCATTAAAAAATCAACATTGTTTATCAATGGGTGGGTGCAAATTGTTATAGATTTGTGAGATTAAGTTAGGTTTTAAATTTGGGTTTAAAAATGTTCAGTATTTTTACGAAAAATAAGCGTAAGTTTAAATTTAAGTTTAAGTATGTTTAAGTATTAAGTAGCGGCCATGTAAGGTGGGTCATCACAATAAAAATCTATATTGCAAGAATTCTAGGATTTGAAAATTCATGTATTAGTTATCAAACAAACTAGGTATTCAATACTAGCAAAGTACATGTTTGAAAGAAGCTCAAATTCTCCCCTCGGTCCCTTCAACTTTTTACAATTGTTCTTTAGCGCCATTTGCTTGCCTTCACAAAAAATGAGAGCAATCAAAGACAAGTAAAAGAGTTAGGAGCTACTGATACTGAGATACTCAAACTTTATGAGAACACCACAAAGTGTTAAGGGATTGGGCTTTTATCTTTAAAGGTCAATCTGTTAAGTGTAGTGACCTAATACCCTTATATATTTGTTAGTGTTGTTAATTATTTTGATACGGGACTTGGGTTTCTTTTTGTCTTGTATAATGTGTAACTGTTTGTATGCAATATTCATGAATTGCACCATTAACAAAATAATGATTCCATACTAATTTTTATACTCATAGCTAGCTGTTTATGTTGAGAGCACTAAAATAGTTTTCAACTTTGTAATCTAAATCAACAATTTGGCCAAGTAAGTACCAGCTTGGAGAACTTCCTGCTAAATTCAAGTTTGGGTATGATTGCACAAGATCCATATATACCAAATCAGACCCCATAATCATTGAGTGAGAATCAATGCAATGATATTATGTATACATGTACAAAATTAAAAAGAAAAAAGAAAAAAAGAACCATATGCATTTGCACAATTTGTCTTAGTAGCTTAAGTTTATTCCATGACCAAGCAAGATGTAGTTTGCTAACCAAATTACAATGACTAATAAATCTCATTCACAATTCACTCTTTTTTTATTTATTTTATTTTAAATCTTGGCAACCAAATATAAAGCTCAAAAAAATCATATGGGAAAAAAGAAAAACAAATAATCTCTCCGCATCAAGCTTCCCAAACCGACGATCTACATTGCGCTCTTAAGCCCTGAAGAGATAGCGAATAATCGATTAGAGAAGAGAATAAACAACTTTTCTATGGCTCCTTCTTCAGCATCACATGTAGGAGAGTGAGGGGAGGGGGAGGACAAGTTTAGGTCCCGTTTGAGGGAGGTTTTGGATTAGAAATAAGATGTAGTTTTGGAAATATATATTTGGGGGGAAAACTGTTTGATATGAAAAAGTGTAAAATTTTAAAAACATGTTCAAAAAAAAATATCATTATAGATCTTATTACATTTCTCTCGAAATTCTATGTAATATAATAAGAATAATCTTATTGGGATAAAATTATGAACTTTTAAAAGTTTGAGTTTACGGTAAACATTTAGATATGTGAATAGTAAAAAGTAGGTTTGAGTTAAAGATAAAGAAAAAGATAAAATAAGGGTTTGTTTGACTCTTAAGTCTAGACCTAAGTTTTCCATCTTAGTTTTTATCTTTTTTGAAAAGTCAACAAAAATTATAACTAGTTTTTAAAAAATCAACCAATTTTAACCTAAAAATTCCTTTTTAAACTGTTGTTCCAAATACAAGTTAAGTTTTTCAAATTAAATGCCAAATCTTCCTCCCAAACAGCCCGTAGTTTTACCATATTTCGAATTTTTAAATTTTAAGAGGTGAACAACAAAATTTATTGGTGAAAAAAGAAAAACAAATAAGAGACTTTAGAAGTCAATTTTGCTTAACTGACATGTAAAGTGTCATATTTAATCCTTTTTTAAGTAGGTTTTTGAAAAAACATGACATCTAAAAGTAGTTTACGAGTATGTTAGACGTCACTTCTTAATAATAAGTAAAATAATTATATTTGTGCAACTAATACATACATATATATAATTTGTTGTGGCTGAATATTAGGTTGGTTCGGTGACTTTTTTTTGAGATTTTTACCCACCTAAATTAATTTGGGTGTATTGAAAAATAAAATAGCCTAAGGAAAAACAATAGCCACTCAATCAAACCAAAGATGATGTCAACTACGTACCCAAATAGAGCTCGAATTAGATTAGATAGGTTTGGTGTGGGTTACATTATTAATAATATATAGGACTAATAATCCAACTTGAAAGAAAAAAAAAATTAAAGATAAAATTAAAATTTATAACAATTTTTCCATATCAAGTTGGCAGATTCCAGCGTATCCTCAATCTCTGAATTCTAACAAAGCAAATTCAACAATATAAAATTCAAAATATAAATGTCATAAACTATAATAAAAGATTGACAACAAATTATTAACATTACACGAATATGAAACCTTGACATGAAATACATTGAATGGTACTTTCTCTGAAAAATAGTGAAATAATTTCACCCTGACTTCATAGAAGACTACCCTTCAAACAGAAAGAAAACCTTTATAAAAATCTCGTCTTCTTTATTTTTCTGTACTTTTAATTCTTTGCTTTCCTGCGATATATCAGGTTTACAGTTCACACATTTGACTCCAGTTATTAGGTAGATTGTCACCGTCAACATAATAATAATAATAATAATAATAAAGGTCTGATATTGAAGTTGAAGGGAAAAATCATAATAATAAAAAAACACAAGACTACTACAAAATGTGGATACCACGATAGTTTTTAATCGTCGTGGTAACATTTCTACGACGGTTTTCTAACCGTCGTGGAATCCAGGGTCGTGGAATCTTTTCAGATTCCATGACGATTTTTTAACCGTCGTGGAATGGACAAAAATAGGGCCTAAATATGGACATTTAAGAACATATCACGACGGTTCTACGCAAAAAACCGTCGTGGTAAGGTAATCTTCCACGACGGTTTCTTAGAAACCGTCGTGGTTAGTTGGCCTACCACGATGGTTTTTCCAAAAAACTGTCGTGGTAGGTAACAAAAATAAAAATTGCAAACCTACCACGACGGTTTTTCTAAAAAACCGTCGTGGTAGGTAACAACGAAAAAAAAAATTTTACAAATTTGTTTCATTTCCCCAAAAACATTTAAATCACAAAATCAATACTTTTTTTTTCCGGAAAATTCTCAAATCCGTGCCTTACCCAACCAATTTAATTCAATCTAAAACACAACCACAATGAACAATCACCGAAAATGTAGGAGACGGATTTTGGCCATTTCGGACGGAATATTCCCAACTCGACAATCTACAAAATCAACATTTTGGACGGAACCTTTTATCAACAACCACAATCAACATTTTGGACAGAAAATTCCCAAATCCGTGCATTACTCAAGCAATATACATTACAACTTACCGGCTTGTCGAGCATGGGTACGGGCGGAGTGCAGAGTGGGTACGTGCGGAGTGCGATGAGAGAGAGAGGGAAAGCCGCGTGAGTTCCTTGGTGGACCCGTCGGAGAATGGAGGAGGCCGCGTGAGTGGTGGAGGAGGCCATCATAGAATGGAGCCAAGAGAAAAATTTGAGAGGTGAGATAGAGAGAGGAGGCGTGGTGAGATAGAGCGAGTTTTTGGAGATTTTAAGTAGGGAGGGAGCGGAGAGAGAGAAATAGATGGAGAAAATTGGGCGGCTTTGGGTATGGAGTTAGAGTGTGTATTAGAGAGTGAAAAAGTGAAAAATGGTTCGGAATGTAATGGGGTGCGAAAGAGGGTAATTTTTTGGGTTTTAATACACGCTCCAAAAAATTGAATTTAATTCAAAATTTTTCAAAATTCCCGCCTTAGTACTTACCACGACGGTTATTTGGGAAAACCGTCGTGGTATGTGAACATACCACGATGGTTTTCCCCAAAAACCGTCGTGGTAAAGTCCAAAAATTTAAAAAAAAATTGTGAAAAAAGACCCTTCCACGACCGTTTTTTAAAAAATCATCGTGAAAAATGCGACAAAAACACAGAGCGGAACAGAGTTTCTGAAAACCGTCGTGGAAGCCGAAGCATCCACGACGGTTATAAAAAACCGTCGTGGAAGAGCATGCTTCCACGACGGTTTCTAATATCCGTCGTGGAAGATTGCAAAAAAAAAAAAAAAAAAAAAAAAAATTTTTTTTTTAGCTTCCACGACGGTTTTTTATAACCGTCGTGGAAGCATGATCTTCCACGACGGTTTTCAAAAACTCTGTTCCGCTCCGTGTTTTTGCCGCATTTTCCACGACGGTTTTTTAAAAAACGGTTGTGGAAGCTCCGTCGTGGAATCCACATTTTATAATAGTGACAGAAAAGTCAAAAATGAAAAGAAAGAACGCATGGGCGGGCAACTTAATTGGTTTAGTAAAGCACTACATAATTTAATTCCTCCGTACAAAATTAGTAATGAAGAGCAATTCCAATTAAGCAAGAAAATCACCAACAAAAGAAAAGGAAAACAAAAAAAAACCTAAATTAAACAAAAGAACAGTCAAGAGCAACACACTCCGAATATCTAAAATAATTCCCAAACCCTAATTGAAATAACAGAAAAAGTTAGTACAAAAGACACCGAATAAGGGAATTGCAAACCACAAAATCCACCAACTAACAGAACAACTCCGTTTTTGTTTTTGCTCATGTTGTTCCACGTACTTTCTAAAACATTCTCCAATCTGTTGAGATTTGCTGCGCTCTCTTTCGATTTCTTCTCGTACAACGTCTTGTACTCTCGGACTTCCCTCTCTAGTCTGTCCAATCTAGCATGCAATGCTTTCACGTACGTCGTTTGGTCATCGGACATGTTCACGTGATCTCCACTAGTAGTGACATTCTAGTCAACTGATCATAAGTCAAACCTCCACCTACAAAAATAAAAATAAAATAAAGTGTAGAATTTGAATGCCTCACCTTGAATTTTCTATAAAAAATTTAAAATTAAGAAAAAAAACAAAAAAAAAAAAAAAAAACAGCGAGCTATTAATTGTCAAAGTGGACGAAATTATAACCTGGGACAAACTTGAGCAACTCGGGCACGACCATCTTGGGGTGACCTTGGACCAGGTTTCCTCGTCGTTGAAAAAGTGGTCGATTGCCTCGCCAACGTTCTTGGCAAGGATGCCGGGCCATGGGACATTCTCGGGCCAGGTTTCTATGCTCATTGCCACAAAACAGAATCGTTAATCTTGGTAAAATGGAAGTTTAATTTTCTTTGCAATTTGCTCTCCTTTTATAAGAGGTAAAGCGAGGGAATGTATATAGGAAGAAACTCTTCGTCTTTGGCAATCGGAGAAAGCGTTGTGTTGTACCTCTCTTCCCGAGAAAATTAGAACGAGAA
>CM019744.1:4785312-4893747 GCA_009761775.1 Ficus carica | reverse complement strand
AGAGAGATCAACAACAGAGAATTGGAAGACGTTAGAGAAAAAGTGCTGGCAGGCTATATATAGAGAGCGATTTGGGGCAAACAGGACAAAATTAATATTTATATCTTGAGTACTGTAATTTTAAACATGTTATTTGGAAAAAAAAAAAAAAAAAAAAAAGGCGAGTAACGGAACCATCCGAGAAAACCTCCCGTAGTCCCCAGTCCACCGCAAAGCAGCTGTGTGTAAACGCCTTCATTTCTTGGGCCCCACACAAAAGTGCCATATTTTATTTGGGTTTTTTTTTTTTTCTTTTTTTGGGTGAGAAATTCTACGAAGTGGGGTCATGTTGGATAATTTATTCTGACGCTACGACAAAAATTAACCGATACATATTGTCGTTTTTCCCTATTGATGACCCCATATCATAATTACAGACTTTTGATTTTTTTTTTTTGGGGACCACTTTTTACGATTGTAAGATGAAAAATAAATATATACTGTATGGCGTTGGATACTAAATACCATGACGGAATCAGAAATTGTTTCAAAAGAGGTTTGGGTTAAAACTTAAAACAAAAATTTTGAAAAATATAAAAAGCTGTGAGACTTTTTTTTTTAAATATAAGTTTTTCTTTCTTCTTAAATAAAATGTTATGAATTTAAATAGTAGTGGACTTTAGTCTGTTTGGATCTTAAATTTGAATTTATAGTCAAATCTTTAGATATAATTAAATTTTTTCTTCTAAAAAAAATCTATGTTAATATGTAATTAAAAAAGTTTCGAGGAGGCTAAATTAGGAGGTAATTTGTAATTAAAAAAAATTATTGATGAGCTAAAAAAATGAAAGGAGTCACATTGGGTTATGGGAAACACTATTGTTTCATCTATTTAATAAATATTGTCCGGTTAAAATAAAAAATATATTTTACATGAACTCCAATATTTTAGCATCGGAGGTGGTGATATAATGATAAAAAAATCTTATTTTCATACTTTTATTTTTTATTATCCAAGATTCAAATCATGTGACATATAAGAAATAAATTTTAGGGCCAGGACATAGAACCAAAATCACATGTAGTCTGAAAGACTCTGAATAAACTCCTTGAAGTGTTGGGCTAGGTTGAAAAATGTGAAGATAGACCCCTGACCTCCTTTTTTGCTAATTAAGAGAGAAAGAGAGAAAATATTGTGAAAATATCCTCTCAAATAGACATTTTACCCTCCTTTAATTTTTACTTGGATTTTTTACACTCCAAATTTAAGTAATCGAAGGTAATATATATATATATATATATATATATAGCTATTATAGCTGAGCAATAATTTAGAAACATGGTTTTCAAACAACATACTCTAAGGGCTTGTTTAGTATTTAGACTCATTTTAAATTAAATTATATTTTTTATTATATTTTTTATCTTTTTTCTGAAATTTTTTTTTTTTTTTCTGAAAAAATCAACAAAAATTATTATTTAAATTTAAAAATTTTAACTCAACTCATTCACCAAACACCCCTAAATCTATATATATATTTTTTTAATCCCAAACAGTCTATAATTTCTCTTGTTTGTGGGATCTCAAAATGTGTGTGTGTGTGTGTGTGTTTTTTTAATTACTTTTATTCTATGTTGACTAGGAGTACCTGCAGGTACTTACTAGGTTCGTCATTAAACAAATTGTAGTCTTTTGTCCGAATAGGTGAGCTGGTACATCTACTTAGCTGGTAGCCGTTGACTCTTCACAACGTTTGACTGCTCCTCTCTCTCTCTCTCTCTCTTTTTTTTTTTTTTTTTTTAACTGTCATTTTATTTCTGGCTAAATTCAAAACATTTGAATGCTATTCTATGATAAAGTATGAACACAGTGATTATACTATTATCCGCGCTTTCACCGACCACCTGAATTAAATCCCACAACTTTTCAGCTTTTCTTCATGCTTATTTTTTCTATTTTCTTTTTTGTTCCAAGCTGTATAGAATAGAACATAATGATACATATATTTTCTAAGGAAATTTTGGGTAAAATTACGGACTGGCAAACTTGTTTTTGTCCGAGGAAAAAAAAAGAGCTACTTGTTGTATTTTTTTGGAATTTTTTTTTTCTTTTTTTGGGTAAAAAAAGTTTTTTTTTTCTTTACATCATATATATGTACGATATTTTTGATAACTATGTAAATAAAGATTTTTTTTGGTTGAAAAATGCTCTGATGGTGACCCTCTCATCACTCCATTTTCATCATTACAAGTAGAATCCACTTCCTTGAGAAATGGTAACGAAGAGATAAATCTCTATGTAGCCTCTTACAGTCATCAATCTAGATCTTACCTAAAACATATCAACTCAATATATTCACAGAAAGTTGGAGTTATGGGAGTTTATGAAGATCGAACCTGGATAGATGAAAAAGAGACTAAAAAATATATCACCCTTCTTTGTCACCTCATCCACCGCGTAGGTGTCATGTATATATGGAGATTAGAACTTGCAACGTGTTCATACCTTTTAACAGTGAAACTTTTCAAACTTTTCAAATGTGTAAATACCACTAAAACTAAAAACTAAAGTGGTTGGTCTTAATGACTAATCCTTTATTAGAAAATTAAACAAGATATATAATAACTTAAGCCTTCTCCACAGAAATACTTTTAAAAAGTTTAACTTTATAACAAACAATTAGAAAGATTAAACTTTTTTCTATTTTTTCATTAGAAAATAATAACAATGAGGTTCTCGTTATCTTCTCTTTGTAAAATATTCATAACATTTTTTTTATTTTTTTTTGGGAATATATAGCTAATGGGAAAATACAGGAAGATCACTCATTTTTACACCGACTATTAATTTCATGACAAAGACCGGATAGCATAGAAGCTTAATTATGTTCAAATTACAAGAATGTGACACTTTTTTATTTTTTATTTTTTAATTTTTTTTCCAGCCAAAATACAGATGTTTCAGCGTCGAACTTGATTAATTCTTTAACTATTTGTCCGGATTTCTGATGGAGAAATTCATGCGATGCGTATCCTTGAAAACGATAAGTCTCTATAAAAGCTTTTGGTGTTGTCAATAACTAATAAGTGGCACCAAGAAGGAACAAGGACGTCCACGAGACCACGGCCCCATATTTTGTATCGTCAACCATTTATCCTAATATGTATCTGTATATCTAACCCGTGAATATAGACGTACATATGTATTGATCTCTGATAATTATATATATCTATATATGTGTGTGTATGTATATTCATTCATTGTGAGCAGAAATAGCTAAAGAAAAGATACCAACATTGACAACAAATTAGAGGCTAAGGGTAAGTATTTAAATAGGAATTTTCATATTTGATATTTGTGAGTATTTTGTTTGTTTGTTTTTGTTTTTGTTTTTGTTTTTGTTTTTGTTTTTGTTTTTTTTGTTTTTTTGTAATCAATAGAAGTCATATAATTAGTCACATTAGATTTAGTAGTTGGATAGATAGAAGGCTTTAAGTTCAAGTCTCATGAAAAGTGTGTTAAATTTATTTTTAAACTACCAATTTAATGTTCATTAGTCTTTGGTGGAGCCAAGGTGTATTTAGTTTAAACTTGGTTCGTCGGTTGGAGATAAATTTTTAAACTGGAGTTGGTTGACTTTTCAAAATCTAATTATTATTATTATTTTTTTACTTTTCAAAAAAACACAAAACTGAGATGAAAAAGTATATATAAAATATCACACAAAGTCTTAATCTTCAGATAAGTATGTCTTTGTGAGGTAATATAGACAATTCTAGCATCAGGATGCTTCTATGATCACATCCAAAAATATATATATACATATAATTATAACTTATCGTACGTCCTATATGAGATCGCAAAATAGTATTATCATATACATGAATTAGTCTTTAGATTTATATTTCCCATGCTTTTTAATTAATGGAAAAATAGCTTAGTTAAAGTTTTTTTTTAATTGCATTATAGTACAATTTGTTCGATGATCTAGTTCAATACATTCCAGATTTCCTCAAATAAACATTAGTATTTCTTCCTTCATTCTCATCCAATTATTTTTTTAAATAAATTTAAAAATAAAAATTGGATATGATTTCTTAACATAAGTATCGTCTAGTTATATATTTATATGTATATATAGTTTCTAAACAAAAGTAATCGTGTTATTATATATATGTGTATATGTATATACATGGTGGATAAAAAATAAAAATAAAAACTATATTCTAGCTGTATAACATTACTTCTCCTTCATTTCATCTCTATTTTCCGAGGTGGAAAATCTAGTAATTGACCCTCCAAATTAATTTGTTTGAGGACCGGGCTGTTTGCTTACTCTTTCATGAATTCATCAATGCCGTCATGGTCAATTCTATGAGGTTATACACAAATATATATATATATATATATATATATATATCTCAGGTAGATGAACTAATTAATGAAGTGGGCCCTTCATTTGTTGTACTCTGTTTATTATAGTCTGCCTCACTATTTTCTTTTCATATGTTTTTCCAGTTTCCGAAAGATGTCTGCACACTTGTGGGTTTTTCTATATATATTTTTTTGACTTCTTGCTTCTTCGTATGCTTGTAACTTTTCTACCCTCTCGTGCAATTTCTTCTGTAACTTGTCACATGAAAGCTCAACTTATTCACAAATATTAACCTCTTCTTCTACAAGTCTACCAAAAAAGAGAAGAACCTTGTTACAGTCCTGTAGTTTAATTTTACGAAGTAAGTCCTTAATAAATCTACACCGCATAATAGAATATTTTATTATTTTAAATGCATCTGATGGTCAAAATTTATTGAGGGTAATAGAAATTTTTTAGTTGACCAACCGGAAAAAAAAAAAAAAAAAATTGTGCTAGGGACCATAGAAAATGGCCAAAGAATTGTTAGTCTAAAACAATTTAGGTTGAGCACGGCTTTTTCTTCCCGCCCCATGCGTATGAAAAATCACGACCAGAACACTTAAAAGAGATTAGTATTGATAAAACCAAATGTTTCAAGTTTTGACCACTTTCTCGTTTCACATGTACATATACATCTATTTATGTGTGTAATATATATGTTTTATGTAAAAATATACATCGGATAAAAGAGCTATTGACATGAATATACCATTTGTAAGAATTTGCACCATTGACCAAGAAGTATATGTGGCTGTACGTCGTACTGCTTGACCGATTTCTAAACGGAGTAACACACCGACCGCGGCTCTATCTTATCCGTGTAACACACACACACACACGTATATATATATATATATATATATATGTATGCATGTATATTATTAAAAACGGAGAAACGAGATATGCATGTTTATATTAATTGCCAGCAATCTATGTAATTAGCGTATATTATTCTTTGAAGCTATAATTTATCCCTTAATCACTCTCCGTTTAAATCCTGGTCAACTAATTTTCTTAAAAACTTTAGCTAAAAGAAGGTATATATAATTAAACTGACATGAAGTCCATACTTTGATTATAGTACAAAAACTCATTCGATTTTGTTCAAGTATGATACTGATTCTCGTTTCTCATAATTTGAAATGTTATAGTTAGTTCATTCAAATATATATATATATATATATTAGAAATATATAATAAGTTATCGTTTTCATCTATTTAGATAGCATAAAAGCTATATATGTTAAATGGGATTATTAAGTGGGATTTTCCTGGATTTGAATATGAAAATTTAGATAAACAGGCAGTTTTCAAATATTTATTTAACTAAACAGCGGAAATTTTTTTAACCATTTAAAAAATTGACAGTTGGTCGGTTATTAATCATAGTCAATCAATAAAAATTACAAATTAACATTAATCAATCATCCGTCGTCATGGTCAATGATCCAATAACTGATTGATTATTAAAAAAAAGATTTTGATTTTTTTAATTTTACAAAACTTCGGTCATTTTTAAAAAACTTCTTTAGAAAGTCATGTACCCATATGTCCAATTTGAGTATATATTGTAAATGATGATCTTTTTTCATTAATTTAAGCTTAGAATTTGTAGATGTAAATTTTGGATTTTAAAATAATTAATATGAAGATAAAATTAATATTATAATAATTAAATAAAAATATTATAAACACGATAATTTTGTTAGTGGAAAAAAATTATAAAAATGATAATTAATAATAATTAGTTTGTTTGGTGTTTGAGTTTAACTCCAATTAAACCGTACTTTTCAGCTAGATTTTTATTTTTTTTTTAAAAGTCAATAAAAATTATAACTGGTTTTTTAAAAGTCAACAAACTCCAACTTAAAAATTTTAACTCCAACCAGTGATCAAAACGGAAGTTTAAATTTTTTTTCGTAACGGAAGCTTAAATGTTGAAATTTGCTTTACACGGTATGAGTGCTAAATAAAGTAAAAGTATGATTTAAAGACTTAGCACCGGGAGCGTAGTTTCTTTTCAAACGTTAAAATTTAATATTGCTATATTTTTGTTTGTCATGGATTTTGTCCTCCAATCTTACCATTCACATGTCAAACATCCTTAAATCATGATATCATCTGAAATTATCCATTATAGAAGTGACAGAATAACTCTCGTGCATTTAAGAAAGCAGAGGTACTAAGCTTCAATAATAAATAGGGCTAGGGCATTTGTTGGAGATTTGGAGGGTGTTTGGTGAATGAGTTGAGTTGAAATTTTTAAGTTTGAATAGTATTACTTTTTAAAACAAGTAGTTATAAATTTGTGTGACTTTTCAGAAAAAAGATCAATTTGAGATAAAAAAATACAGTTTAATTAGAGTGGAATTGGATGTCAACACCCCCATCTTTTATGCTCTCTACAGTTTGCACACTTGAATTTCTTTTTTTTTTTTTTTTTTTGTCTTTTGCTTTTTTACTTTTAGATTCTTTATTGACTTGGCCTCGTTGGTATTGGTTTGGAGTGTATTGAAAAGAAGATCAAAATTTTAATTAACGTATTTTGAAAATGGTTTGAACACATTCATTTTGCATAAGGCAGAAACTTAAACGAAGACAAATATCGTTTTCATTTTTTTGTTAAGAAATAAGAAATATAATAAAAATTATTTTTCTCATCATTTTCATTTTCATTTTTAAAACTTATACATCGAACGAATATTTTCATAAATATACCCAAACACAATTTTTTTTTTTCTTGTACTAAACTAATTTCTCTAGAATTACAATCAAATACAATTTCAAAAAAAAAAATCTCAAAATTATACTTAAAAAAAAATACACATTTCTATTCTATAACTACAACAAATCATTTTTAAAATTGCTCCTAAAAAGGGCTTGAACTTTGAAAGTGCTAACTTCTTAATGTAGGTTTTTTTTACCTCAAAGATTCATATAAAAGCGAAGAGCGACAAACGAATATGATGATGGTCAACGACCCCATTCTCATTTTTTTAGTTGACCGTATATTTAGCATCGCATAAATTAGATTCTAATGTCAATTAATCATTATCCCAACACATATTTTTTTTCTTGTACCAAAACTAATTTCTCTAGAATTACAATCAAATACAATTTCAAAAAAAAAATCTCAAAATTATACTTAAAAAATACACATTTCTATTCTATAACCAAAACAAAATTATTTTCAAAATGCTCCTAAAAAGGGCTTGAACTTCAAAAGAGCTAACTTCTTAATGTAGGTTTATCTACCTTGAAGATTCGTATAAAAGCGAAGAGCGATAAGCGAAGATGATGATGGTCAGGAACCCATTCTCGTTTTTTTAGTTGACCGTATATTTAGCATTGCATAAATTAGATTCTAATGTCAATTAATCCTTATCCTAGATCTCCTCCTAACTCTTTCCACTCCATCTCTTGTCCGCCTTACCAATCAATTTGTTAGAATAAGAGGTTTTGAAACGTAGCATCAACATTTAATCGTAGCACATTAGTAACATTTATGATTAAGAACAAAGTAATAGAATTCAAAATTGAATTAGCTTTGGAATTATTTGGTTCTCTCTACTTGTCCACTTGCGCTCCAAGACAATTAATAACTAAAACAACAAAACTAAGGCGTGTTTCGTAATATCATTTTGAATCATAATACCTCAACTTATTTTTGTCTTTTCTTTTAAAAAAATCAACGAGTTTTTTAATTAATTTTTTTAAAAAGTAAAACAACTACGATCCAAATATTTTAATTCAAAACTACTAACGCAAAGCATGTCAAGTTACTATCATGGTCTGCATGTTGTAACATCTTTAGGAAGGAAATAAAGGGCGTCTCTGACGTTACCGTGTGAATACGTGCATGAATTGTCAAATGTTCCTCCAAGCTTATATATATATATATATATATATGTATGTATACACATTGAGTAAGTCAAGTCTTCAAATTGGAAGTACTATATATATATATATCAATTAACAACGACATGCCACGTATACATACACATTGAGTAAGTCAAGTCTTCAAATTGGAAGTACTATATATATATATATATATATATCAATTAACAAACGACATGCCACGTACCCAGCTCACTTGTTCGTGGAAAGTGTTTAGAAGCAAAGTAAGGTACGGATGCGAGTGAGTTGAGCATTCGTTGTGAATTTGAGCAAGTATGGAAGGAAAATGCTCGTCAACATTGTTGACGGTGAAATTCCGCCTAATAAGATTATCGGAGTCATATTTTTATCTAATAAGATCACCTATATTAAGCAATCGATTGGAATGTGAAAAATAAAAATGTAAAGATTTGTAGAAGTTCACTTTTATAATGTGAAAGTTACACAAAGTGCTTTTCACTCATGAAGATGAATTATAGAGGGGGTTTAATTCGCTAAAAATTTATTGGGGTTTCCTCAAAGGCATCCAAGCCTATTTATACTCTTGTAAGAGATAATTCTTCGTTATTGGATATAAATACAAAGATATTTAAAAAAATTCAATTGATAATCATCGTACAATTTACAAATCTCAGTCCTTATTATTTATCTCCATGTCGACTACTTCAGATTAACCTTCTAGTAGAGATCTCGTGATTCTTGTGTATTGATTTGTAAACTAAATGTAGTTTTAGAAATGTGTATTTGGGGAGAAAAAATTTGTTTGAAGTAAAAAAATGTAAAATCTTAAACTATGTTCGGAAAAATATATATTAATATAGATCTTGTTTTATTATTTTCAAAAGTCTATGCAATTTTTAAAAAAAAAAATCATCTCATTTGGACTTGAAATTACAAAGTTATAGATATTTAAAGTTTGAGTTTATTATAGACATTTGAAAATAAAATAATAAAATATAGTTTTGAGTTGAAGAAAAAGACAAAAAAAAAATCATATGGAAACCAGAGTCCGACAGTCCCCTCCAAACACACCCTAAAGATTTAAAATTACTTCGGCTTTTATCCTTCCAATAAGTAAGGTTGCCATACTTTTATTGCAAGACAACATATACGTACCAGGCCTGAAGTCATTGAGTTCACATTATACAACCCCCCGTGCCGAAGTGCTTTGAGCTATGGTGTCGAGTTACTACAGAAGCTTAACCATGAAGGTTTGGGACGGTTTCCTTCGTGTAATGATTCTGCAAAAGCTTAACTTTGTAGTGTAAATTGCTCGTTTAGTCCCTAGATTTTTAGGATTATATAACTTTGTTTCATTTTTTTTCGTTACTTGAATTATCTTAAACTATCAAAATATTGCTATAATAATCTCTTTTTTTTTTAAGACAAAATTCATTAATAATTTGATAAAAATGATGCTAATTAATAGATTTCATTCAAAAATTAACGAAACTGACTATTGTAACAACGTCTTTAATAATTTAGGATTAGTTTCAACTAAAAAAAAAAAAAACATAAATCAAAGTTGTACAGACTTTCAAATTAAGGACAATACTAAATATCTACCCTAACATAATTGAGATGTTTTAAACAACATAAATTAAAATATGATTAGTGTAAAATAGTTTACAAATTATTTGTGAGATTAATAATCCTTTAAAACAAAAACAAAATAAAAATGAACATGGCCGACAAGAAAGATCATGTCGTTTTCCAACTTGGACTGAATATGATTTTGTCGTTTTTCCAACTTGGGTTTTTATTCTTGGAACCGATGAGACTTTCTGTCAACGTCCATGTTTTTGTTTGAACCCTTGACGCTGTATAGCTCATCCGTGCACCAAAGACAGCCGTTATAAAAGTGACGTCAGGTGTGACAAAAACATTCAGAAACACGTGTGTTTATTATTTATTTATTTTAAATTTTTTTTTGTCCACAATTATTCCACAAAGAGGGAGAGAGAGTCCCAAATAATACTTTCCTCAAATCCGTACGTGTGCGTTGCATTAGACAGACACGTTAAAACGACTTTGACTAGTCAAACTTGTGAATATTTTTGTTTCCATATCCTTGTTGTTCAATTCGATAGGATTGAATCTATGAATCTTCTTAGCAAGATGAAAAAACAAGAATAAATGAATCTGAGGGCCTGTTTGGTGCACAAGTTCAAGTTGATATTTTTAAGTTTAGTTTGAGTTAAGTTAAGTTTAGTTTAAAATGTGAGTGTTTGGTAAAAAGTTTGAGATAAAAAGTTTAGTTTGAGTGGATTGTTTGGTGAAAAGTTTGAGTTAAAAAGTTTAAAAAAACAAAGGCCCTGTTTGGATGTATAAAATTGAGTTAACCAATTTTTTTTGCCTTTTGTGTTTGGTAACTTATCTAAACTCCAACTAAATGGAATTTTTTCACCTCGCAGGCCTCAATCTACGACGCATGTGCCACCGACGATACCGAATCCGAAAGTAGTACCTAAAAAATAAGAGTAAGAAGACAAATAAAAACATAGCGTAAAGAGGAAAATAATGTTGATAAACAAATGTTGGAGTCCAAGAGAATGTTAAAAGTTTTGTGGCATTATATCAAAAAAATCTCTCAAATTAATTTTTTAAATTAAAAATAATTAATTTGGACACACTGGCATGCACACTCGATTTTTTTTTCATAAACTAAATTGTATTTTTTTCATCATGTTTTTGTCTTCTCTGAAAAAGTTTTTTTTATTTTCTGAAAAAGTCAACAAAAATTACTATTCATAATTAAAAATTTCGTCTCAAATCAACTGAAACTGAACTTGTGCACCAAACAGACATAGCGAATAAAAGGGCTTTCAGTTTTGTGACTTTTATGATTACTTCAGTAATTACATGTCCTCCCCTCCAACATAAGTCCAATCTCTTTTTTTTTTTTTTTTTCTTTATAAAAAAAAAAAAAAAAAAAAAGAATTACGCCCACCCTCCCCCCCCCCCCCCCCCGGGAAAAGACCGAAACTGATCCCCATCAAAAGCTAACCAAGAACCCACAAGTATTGTAAACAAATACAATATAACTCGAGCAAAGTCGCAAAAATCGATTTCCTCTTTCTTTGATATATATATATATATATATATATATATTATTATTATTATTATTATTATTATTTTACCTGCAACAGAGATCCAAACAAAAAAAGAGAAAAGTGGAAAAAAAATTTTGGGCATCACATGACCGAAAGAAATAATCCATCTTTTTCTATTTTGAGTTTCCCAGCTAAACAAAAAATTTGGCCATCACATTACACAGATCTGAAAAAACCATAGTCGCAAAAATCGAGCAATGGCCTGATGAAAATCAGTGGGTTAAGAAAACCCAAAAGATTTTCCCACAGACGGCGCCAGATGTTGGAGCGGTTTCCTCCGAATCAACGTGCTTCCATCTCCGAGGCTCTCCGTCGCGTTCTTTCCTTTTTTCCCTTGGCAGCCACGGACGTTGGAAGAAGAGCAGAGTGTTTCCCCTCTGCCAAAGCCGTTCTAGAAGGACCTCTCCTTGGGTTCTTTTTATTTTTTTCTTTCTTTCTAGGTAAATATCTAATTTTCGTATAGCCCTCTTTGTTGATCGCCACCTCCAAACGCGTGGGCTCTGCGGACGGGGTGTTGGCCGGCGGTTCGAGAAAACGCGTCGTCGATGGGTGGGTTCCGACTTAATCACCGGATGGGCTGAGTAAAGAAATGTGGAGAGAGGAAGGATTTAGAGAGAGAGAGTTAGAGAGAGAGCGTGAAAGTGGTCGAAATTTAGAAGGAAAAGGGAAGGAGAAACAGAGGAAGGCCTGGGCTTCAGTTCAGTGCCGTGCCTCGCCACAGTCAAGAGCATTTGTTCTCTGTCGAGCGCTGCGAACGAGGGGAGGGAATCAAGAGTGTCTGAACGCCAACAGTGAACCAAGCTCAAATCACTGTATAACGTTCCAATCTAAGGTTGAAACTAAACTGTAACCCCAAACAACTTAAGTTCAGTTTGAACTTATGGGCATGAGTTTCAGACTCATGCCCCAAACGACCCCTGAGTCTAAATGTTTTAAATTGTGGGACCTATATAAAGAATAAGACTCATCATTTGTGGGAGTCTTAAGATTGAATCCATTTTTCTTTTTTTCTTTTTTTTTTTTTTTTAGTTTTTTGTGATGAATTCTTCTTCTTCTTTTCTTTTCAAAAGTAATTTCCTTTTTGTTCATCTGGCTGTCTTAATTCAAAGCATACTAATACAAATGTTGATTAGATTTTATTAATTAGCACTTTTCCCCGTCAATGGGAATTTTCAAATTAATTTTTACATGCTTTTAGTATTGTTTATTCGTAGTTAAGTGATAAGATAAAAAGACATTTCTTGCATTTGTTTTAAAAAAGGGAGACCAAACTCGAGGTATTCACATGATATTTCATTAAAAATTACTAGGTATATCTTCAAAAGTAAAAGTATTATTATGACCAGTCCTATTTCCTATTTATAAGAATAAAATTGAAATATAGAAAAAAAAATTTATAATGTTTTAGAATTATTATAATTATATAAAGATTATTTTAGTTACGTTATCATTTTATATTACAAGAGAACAAAGTAATTATTATATGTTGTGATTTTTGTCATTTAGAAAATAGAGTAATTGACCTAAATGATCTCTGAACTTTTTATGAGGTGATACTTTAGTCCATGTTCTTTTGTTTTTTGTTTTTTTGTTTTTTACCGTGTGATCCTAAACTCCCAAAAAAAGTGACGATTTAATCCTTTACATCCACATCCATTAAATTTCTAAGGTAATGAGTCATGTGCAATGCATGTGATTTAATTTACAAGGGTATTTTAGTAATCTAATAATAATTAATTTAACAAAATTTAAAAAAAATCATAAAAACCAAAAAAAAAAATTCCTATTCTCCTTTCTCTCTCTCTCTCTCCTCTCTTTTAGGGGGGACGACAGTGAAGGGGGGAGAGGGAAAGAAAAGAAAATGAGATGAGGGAGAAGGGGGGCGACGGCGAAGGGGAGAAGGAGAGGGAGGAAGGGGGGCGTTGCCCAAAATCTGGTGCTTGGGTGGCGTTGGGGGGGGGGGGGGGTCGTGGTGAGATAGTTGTCGGGCGGGAAGGGTCTGATCTGGAGCATGGGTTTCGTGGGGGGCTCGTCGTCCAGGGAAAGGAGGCCTGAGTTGATGATGAAGACGCGGAAAGGTGGGGGGTGGGGGACACCTAGATCGGTGTTTGGCACCGGGGCCATGCTCGGTGTCGGCGAAGACGCCTAGGGGGTGGAACTCGGCAATGTTGAAGGCGGGCATCGGATCATAGGGGTGGGAGAAGGGGGGCTGGGTTTGAGTTCTGCTCTCTCTCTCTCTCTATTTTTTTTTTTCTTAATGTTATTAATATGAATAAGGGTATTTTAATCTTTTAAGGTTAATTGAGCTCATATGATGGCTCACGTGACTAATTTCGTTAGAAATTTAACGGATGTGAACAGAAAGGACTAAGTCGTCACCTTTTTAGAGAGTTTAAAATTAACACGGTAAAAAAATAAATAAATAAATAAATAATATGGACCATTTAAGACAATTACTCTAAAAATATTCTAAATGTTTTATTATATTTCAAAGTTAGTAATAAGTTTTATGCTATGTGTTTATCTAACTCACCGTTTGTTCTAGTCTTTGTTAACTTATAGTGGTCTGTCACTTGAGATGAACAAACATATTGCAATTTAAAAAATGGAATGAATACTTAAAAATGCTCACTAAGTATCGTTTCTTTTGTGGATTTTGTTTATTACCATTCAACAAATAATATTTAATTAAGATCGACTCTAGTTTTTAATGGGTATATTTTTCCAAGTAGCTTCTAGAGGAACAATGTTTATGGGGGAGAAAGCTAGACGACATTTGTCAAGACATCAACGTCTTATGTAGTTGGCGTAGATTGTTTGTTTGTTTGTAGAACAGCGTTCATTCTAATAAGTTAGTTTGCTCAATGGGGAAGTACGACTTTTACAAGTAGTAAATTTATGAAATATTCAAAACTTGGTTATGATTAAGACGAGTACAAAGAGAGTGATTGACTTGAGATCAGCATCCAATATATTTGGTCACAATTCTAGAAGGTTTATTTGGATTCTTAAATATATATTTGTTGATATTTACAACTTATCTTACGCGGATGATAGACACCCTAACACCTAGTTCAGTTGGAGGGAAAGTGGAGGGAAGGAGAGGGGTTAGGGAATTAGTTAAAGAATTTTTGAACATCTAGTTGTTCCGTACGAGATAAAATAAGAGAGAATTGACTACATAGGCGAGAGATTAGGCCTGGCAATTCGTGTTCGTGGACCGTGTTCGGGCCAGCCCGATTACGGCACGACACGATTAATAAACGGGCCAGGAACCTAAACACGAACACGACACGAATATTGAACGGGTAGCACGACACGACACGCGACCACGATTATTAAATGGGCCACGACGGGTTGGCACGAAAACAAACACGTTTATGACCCATTTAACACGAAAAACCCGTTTACGGCCCATTTAACACGAAACGGCTTCCTGACCCGTTTAACACAAAATTATGGATAAAAAATCACTTAAAATTCTAAATTCACTAACACAATAAACTAATAATATTCATATAAAATATAAAACTAACAACTAGAATTATTAAATATGCATATTGATTAAGACAAACATTTCTTAGAATAAAACATAAGTCTAAGTTGTAGTTGGTGTCCATATACAAATCAGTGAATCACCACCCAAATAAGTCTTAAGTTGTTACATAATCAAGATCCAAAATATTAAGAGAAACATCAAAAGACAACAAAATATTAAAGCAAAAGAAAATGCTTTCTTACTTGAGAATGATAGCATCATAGGTTCCAACTCCACAATTTGGAAAATTGAAGTACAAATTTGAAAAATGTAGTTTCAAAATGATGAGTAAGTTTTACTGTTTTACATCTTAATAAATTTATGTGTTTGTTAACTATAAGATTACCATAATACTCTAATCCAAATATATATACATAATTGGGTTTACTATTTTATATTATTAACTAGTTAACTATAACTATAATTCGTTTACTATTTTTTACTATTTTATATTATTAACTAGTTAATTATAAGAACCTCTCTGTAACTTTTAATTTATGTTGTCTCAGTAGTGAAAATTCTTCAATAATTATGTTATGGTCTTGTATCAAACACACAAATGGGCCTATACTTGTTATAAAAGAGCTTTAGAATAGTTTGAAAATTTTAACATAAACGTGTTAAACGTGTTAATCGTGTTAACCCGTTTCCGACCCGTTTATTTTCGTGTTAAACGTGTCGACCCAATTTCGATCCAATTATTAAACGTGCGGTCTAAACCCATTTATTACGTGTCGTGTCACCGTGTAGTGCCCGAAATTGCCGGCCCTACGAGAGATTATAAATCGTTCAAAAGAATCTAAGTTTTTATGTCTCCATACATGTTTGTTAAGAGAAAAAGTAAAAATAACGACCGAGTCAATATGTTATTTTTATGTGCATGTACACCAATGAATTTTTAAGGTAAATATTGGGTAAAAAATTATTGAGTAAAAAAATGAAGTGAAAGGGATAACCATTTTTTTTTTTTTTTTTTTTTTGTGTGTGGATAAAATAAGAAAATCTTAACATTTTTTAAGTAAACTAAAAAAAAAATGAAAAAAAGAAGGAGATGGCACCCCCCACTCGGCCCCTCCTCTTAATAAAAAGGGAGGAGAGTGATGTAGGACGGGATAGAAGAAATATAGTAGATATAGGGCGAAACAACTTTAAGAAGAAAGTAGAACTATTAAGAGATACAAATAAAAGTAGAAGAGAGAAATAAAACCCAGAACAAAATTTCAAAAGGAGAAAGAAACGATAAATTCAATAATGAATGCAAAATTCAAAAAAAAAATATATAGTTCTTACTATGTAAAATTATCCTAAGAGAGCAAGATAATCTCAAATGAATCTTAAATATAAACATAAATTTAAATACTCCTAATCATATTAAGCAATATCGTTATCCCAAGATTGATGTCACTGTTGATTTTGGCGGCGACATTTGGTAAAATGTATATAGTGTTATAATAGATTTTATTAAGGGGGTGTTTGGCATTTACACTCATTTTAAACTAAACTGTATTTTTTTCATCATGTTTTTTGTCTTTTCTGAAAAAGTCAACAAAAATTACTATTCAAACTTAAAAATCTCAACTCAACTCAAACTGAACCTGTGCACCAAACAGGCCCTAAAAAAAAACTATTAAATTTGAGAAAATTTAAAAATTTAAAAGGCATGTCAAGAAAGTGAAGGAATAAAAATGGGTGGCAAAATGTCTGTAGATGGAAAAATAGAGGCAATTTTGGTAATTTCACCTAATTTTACTCCCTTCATCAATTACAAGTTTGACAGAAAATTCATCTCTTTTTGAGGCATGGACTATATGAGTAGGCAACCAAAGCCCATTAAGAATTGAGATTTGACTATTTCCACTTTATTTTGACAAATAACCAATCTCCCCACCTTTTAGATTTAAAAAATGGAATGAATACTTAAAAATGCTCACTACGGACCCGTTTGGTTGGTAAATTCGGTTTAAACTAAACTGTACTTTTTTCATAATGTTTTTTATCTTTTCCTCAAAAAATTTTTGTCTTTTCTGAAAAAATCAACAAAAATTACTATTCAAACTTAAAAATTTCAACTCAACTCAAACTCAATTTGTGCACCAAACAGGACCTAAGTATCGTTTCTCTTGTGGATTTTGTTTATTACCTTTCAACAAATAATATTTAATTAAGATCAACTCTAGTTTTTAATGGGTATATTTTTCCAAGTAGCTTCTAGAGGAACAATGTTTATGGGGGAGAAAGCTAGACGACATTTGTCAAGACATCAACGTCTTATGTAGTTGGCGTAGATTGTTTGTTTGTTTGTAGAACAGCATTCATTCTATAAGTTAGTTTGCTCAATGGGGAAGTACGACTTTTACAAGTAGTAAATTTATGAAATATTCAAAAATTGGTTATGATTAAGACGAGTACAAAGAGAGTGATTGACTTGAGATCAGCATCCAATATATTTGGTCACAATTCTAGAAGGTTTATTTGGATTCTTAAATATATATTTGTTGATATTTACAAACTTATCTTACGCGGATGATAGACACCCTAACACCTAGTTCAGTTGGAGGGAAAGTGGAGGGAAGGAGAGGGGTCAGGGAATTAGTTAAATAATTTTTGAACATCTAGTTGTTCCGTACGAGATAAAATACGAGAGAATTGACTACATAGGCGAGAGATTATAAATCGTTCAAAAGAATCTCAGTTTTTATGTCTCCATACATGTTTGTTAAGAGAAAAAGTAAAAATAACGATCGAGTCAATATGTTATTTTTATGTGCATGTACACCAATGAATTTTTAAGGTAAATATTGGGTAAAAAATTATTGGGTAAAAATTATTGAGTAAAAAAATGAAGTGAAAGGGATAACCATTTTTTTTTTTTTTTTGTGTGGATAAAATAAGAAAATCTTAACATTTTTTAAGTAAACTTTAAAAAAAAATGAAAAAAAGAAGGAGATGGCACCCCCCCACTCGGCCCCTCCTCTTAATAAAAGGGAGGAGAGTGATGTAGGACGGGATAGAAGAAATATAGTAGATATAGGGCGAAACAACTTTAAGAAGAAAGTAGAACTATTAAGAGATACAAATAAAAGTAGAAGAGAGAAATAAAACCCAGAACAAAATTTCAAAAGGAGAAAGAAATGATAAATTCAATAATGAATGCAAAATTCTAAAAAAAAAATCTAGTTCTTACTATGTAAATTATCCTAAGAGAGCAAGATAATCTCAAATGAATCTTAAATATAATATATATTTAAATACTCCTAATCATATTAAGCAATATCGTTATCCCAAGATTGGTGTCACTGTTGATTTTGGTGACATTTGGTAAAATGTATATAGTATTATAATAGACTTTATTTAAAAAAACAATAAAATTTGAGAAAATTTAAAAATTTAAAAGGCATGTCAAGAAAGTGAAGGAATAAAAATGGGTGGCAAAATGTCTGTAGATGGAAAAATAGAGGCAATTTTGGTAATTTCACCTAATTTTACTCCCTTCATCAATTACAAGTTTGACAGAAAATTCATCTCTTTTTGAGGCATGGACTATATGAGTAGGTGACCAAAGCCCATTAAGAATTGAGATTTGACTATTTCCACTTTATTTTGACAAATAACCAATCTCCCCACCTTTTAGATTTAAGAAATCTAGAGGAGTACCCCATTGAGGTAGCGTGAAAGATGATAACCTCACTTTTTCTCACTTTCAAAATTAACAAGTTTATATGTACGGGATAGATAAATAACGCAAAATAGCATATGCGTTGAATTGATAAACAAAGTAAAAAAACACAACAGTGACCAAAGAGGCACCATAGAGCATGTATTCGCTCTTTTATATTTATATATAGATAACTAAAAAGGAACAAAAGTTTAATAGAAGTGTACAAAAGTAAATATGGAACGTCAAAAAATTTATAATTGGGAAATTTATATCAATATTCATATAATTTAAAATTTATTCATATATATATATATCATCCATTTGTAATCTCAACAAATATATATATATATATATATATGATAACATTTTAAGTACGTTCTAAGTTATATATTACATAAGCCAATATTTAATTTTACTAGAACAATAGTGAACATAACAAACAAAAATAATCGAGTTAGAGCTGTAACTATAGATAGTCTAATGAGAGGAAATATTATTAAAAAAATGGATCTATTTTTCATAATTAAGTAGCGTAGCAGTATCTGATCTCAAAGTGGTATCTGAAGGGGTTTCAAGACGTTTTTATAAACCACGTTTGTAGCTCTTATCATGTCACCAACCCATGCAAATAGGGACAAAAATACACTAAAGGATTGTAGAATTTTAATCCAAAACATAGAAGAACTTTTATTTATTTATTTTAGAAAGACCTTTTTCTTTGTTTTTTCTTTTTGTGTTAAAATTTGAACATTTTTTTACACTTTTTTCCTTTTTTCATTGATGGTATTTTCGCCATTATATAGTAAAAATTAAATGTCGACCCTCTATAATATAAATTTAACATAACTTAAAGTGTCACAGTTTTTATTTGATGAGAATTAAAAAAAAAATTTAGTTTTTAATCTGGAAAATTCGGCTTTCCACAGTTGCCATCAACGTCAATTATGTATTTACTGCAAGTTTACACATGACGTACAGATGAATCCATTATTTATCAATACTCCATAACCACTAGTGAAACGCACAATGCTATCGCACAGAAGACACATATTAAATATCCCTCTGTTTGTTTCTTAAGAAAAAGAAGTAAATAATATTCGCACATAAAAATGGAAATAAATAAGATGTTTTAAAATAATTGGAGTAAATAATAAATTTATCAATTAAAAAATTTATTTATTTCTTATCAATATGTTATTTACTAAGTAAATTTGTCGTTTACCCTCGTAAATTTTCTATTTATGATAAATTTTTTTATTTTATTCAAATATTTAAAACATTGTTATTTACTTAAACTATTTTTTTAAAAAATTGTCATTTATTACAATCTCTCTCTTAGTAGGTATTGTTGTTTTAATGTTAGGTATTAATTTTTTAACTTTCTGATCTGTAAGTGTCGGCGTTAAATATTTATAACACATACACATGATTGTTTCCAATCATGAATCAGAGCATCGAAAAGTTGATCCAATAACTAAAAACAATAATACTTATCATACAAAAATGCAGTTTCTACCATAAAATTCTCCATATCTACCGGGATTACTTAAGTATTTCGGATACTGAAGTAATATTCCACTTTTAAAACTAACTTTTAGTGTAATCATATTCCACTTAAAAAATATATGTGTCATTTATTATGCAGAATTTTGAGATTTTAATGAGATATTAAAACCTATATAATCTTGAGTATGATTATGTCTTTGAGTTAGGTTGTTTAGAAGTGGTCATCATATAAATAAACAAAAGACAACATAGCTAAGTAGGTGTTAAAATAATATATAGGGGTGGATGAGTTGACATATGAGGTAACTTTAGAATCTCATCAATCAGGAGGTCGGAGGTTCGAATCTCCCGTCAACTCAGGGAAGTGTCCCTGTTTGCGTGAACTTAAAAAATGGGAATAACGGGACTACCCCAAATCCTTTCTTTTAGCAAAAAAAAAAAAAAAAAAAAAAAAAAAAGTAGGTGCTAAAAAAGCATAGTTAAGTAGGTGAACCAAACATTGGTGCACTCGATTTGGAGACCCCTAGAATCCCCCACAAGAGTAGCATTTTTGTGTGTTTGTTGGGTGCATTTCTTTAACTGCACTCAAAGCTGCCAAAAAAAAAAAAAAATTGCATTGATGCCCTTGTCTGGCTTCAGCGAAACAATCTTTTTTACTCAACACACGCGCACCTTTTGATCCCATTTACAAACATCTCCCCACCACCCCCTCTTCTAGAGGAGACACTCGCAGACATAGTGGAAGACCTTCTGACAACTTTGACTCTACGGATTTTATTTATGCAAATTCATTCTACTCCACCCATCCAACATTGTATTTGTCGAATTGAAATATTCTGAATAAGATGTCTAATTAATAATAATATATTATGTTATTTTAAATATTTTGAAATATTTTATAATTGATTTTTTATATTTTAAAATATAACTTCATGTAATAATATGTTAAAATTTAATTAATTAGATATTATTTAATATATCAAAATTAGATAAAAGATATTGTTCATATTTATACGATTCTGTTGTTCTTCCAAACACCAGAAGAGAGAGAGAAAAAAAAAGGGGTAAAATTATTCTCTCTTTGCCCATCAACAGTTAGTGGACCTCGAATATTTCTTTTGAGGATTTGTGATGCTAGAACATCACCTCCTTCAAGTGATTAATCCGGGTATGGTCAACTAATCGCTTCGGAACTAGCACAAAAGGCTTGCAAGAATTAGCACAAAATCACGTTTTAAAGCTACTTGTATTTTAAAGTAGGGAGTTTTATACGGTAAAATAATTTTGTAAGTAATTCACGTTTATTCTATTAGATCTTATCAATATCCCATCAAGAAAGAAAAAATAAAAGTGAGAGACGTTAGCAGTAAAAATCTAATGATTTAGGGTTTGTTTGCCTAACCATCTCATTTTAAACTAACCATCTCAAATCTCATCATGTTTTTGTCTTTTCTGAAAAAGTTTTTTGTCTTTTCTGAAAAAGTCAACAAAATTTACTATGCAAACTTAAAAATCTCAACTCAACTCAAACTGAACTGGTGTACCAAACGGGCCCTTAGAATAGAACGTTAGCAGTAAAGGTTTTTTTTTTTTTTTTTTAATATATTCATTTTCTCTTTAAAGTAGCTATTTTCTTTTTCCTTGAACAATATCTACCTACATTTCACTAGCTTTTATTGTTAGTATTATTATTATTATTATTATTATTTAAAAGTGAGAGATTTAGAACTTTTCACAATTAAACTAAATTATGCATATTATCACAGCTTTTCTTTTACTTTGAAAGAAAATAAAAATGAGATGTTTCTGGATCTTCTTAGTGTACCACTTTTCTTAAGAAAGATTTGAGCTCTTTTTTCTTTTTTCTTTGTCATAATTTACCTGCAACAATAAGTGCACCGACTTTGTTACTTACTGAACACATGATTGGTAACATTTGGCAGAAACATTTCAGAGAAAAAAAAAAAAGAAAAGGAAAAAGTGGAAACAAAGATGAATTATGACAGATTCAATGTTGGCAAACAAGTGTGCAATATAAAATAAAAAACTATTCAACCTCAACAATACATGTTGATCTTACAACTTTTTTCTGTTTAAGCATAAATTATAGGTGCGAAAATTTCTCTAGAGCCGCGGAGTTTGGTCGAATTGAACATTACTCTGGAAGCATAATAAAAGTATTATACGAAATCATCGGATATAATTTTAGCCGCTCAATGATCAGCAATTGTCCATATCATATCATTCTCAAATATCCAATGGCATACTTCAATTTTCCCGGGGCCCGACCCGAGAGCCACGAAGGCACCGTGCCCCGGGGCCCACGACGACGTGTCGAGATGACAGATGGCAACACCATGATTGATCTTGGCCTTGCTTTCCACATCAAGAATATCAGCCTCATAGACCCTCACTTGGGGAACAGAATGACAATAATACAATAAGTAAGTGAATAGACTTTGATGACATGAAACCGACTTCGTCACTTCCCCACCGTTGATCCCTTTGACTTTCCCGATCATCACCTCCCCCTTTGACCCATTCACGTTCTCCGTGGTCCTGACAACCACGTCACGGCCCAAGACCGAGATTGCAAAGTCTATCATATCCTCGGCCGAGCCGACGCACCGCTTGGTCTCGCCCGGGCTCGGAGCCCTCTCACATTCCTCGAGCGCGTCGATGATCATGCGCTCCATAGCCGAGCCATCTAGCGCGTGGAATATCCCCTTCACCTCGTCTATCCTAGACTTCGAGAATGGCAATTTCGTCAATAAGAACCGGGGCAAAAACGACCTTTTGGGCATTTTATCCCTGATATCAGGCATCATCATCACATTCCCTTCCTTCAGTGAGGACTCCCTAAAAAACTTACCCAGCTCAACTCGTTTATTCACGAAATTGCCACTCAGTGCCGTGGTGAAGTTGTTGTACTCCGCAAATACGGTGCCGTTTTGGGCGTACTCCTTGAAGGTCCGACCCAAACTGTATGACTTGAACCCGATTGTGGTCCGACCCGTCGCCCCTTTCCCGTACTCTTTAAACGAATCGTTCCCGAGATTAAACGACTTGCCGTAGTTCACGAAAATCGCCTTCCCCGAGTTCGAATTCCTCGCGTACGACTGAAACGAATCGCCGCCGACGTTCGCTCCGTTCCGGTAATTCCAGAACTGGTCGATTCCAGCGGTTCCGCCGCCGCCGTAGCTCTTGAAGTCGCTGCGCGGATTGTTGCCGGACGATCCGTAACCCTTGAACGTGTCGTTCCCGCCGTTGCCGGCCTCGCCGTAGCCGGTGAACCCCGATCCGACGATGTTGGAGCCGTCGCCGTAGCTGTCGAACTCGCTCGGGACGGCATTGCCTTTCTTGGAGTAGCTGACGAACGATTCGGCGCCGGAGTTGGTCTCGGCGCTGTAGCTCGCGAACGAGAGGCGGTGGCCGTTGGAGTTGGAGTCGTAGGAGGCGAATCGGAGGTTCGGGATGTTGACTTGCCGGTGGTAGGTTTTGAAATCACCGGAGCCGGCGGTGGCGCCGGCGCCGTAGCCGGTGAAGACGGAGGTCGCCACGTTCGCTTCGGCGGCGTAGTTCGTGAACTCCTCGTGGCGAGAGGTCGAGTCTCGGCTGTACTTCCCGAACGAGTCATTCGGCTGGTTCAACTCGCTCGAGTAGTTCTTGAACGAGTCGGCGCCGCCGAGTCTGGAGTCGCCGTAGTTGGCGAAGTTCTTGTTCGCGTAGGTCGCAAAGTTCGCGTCTTGCTTCGAAACGACGTCGTTTTCGGTTGGATTTGAGTCTGGTTTGTCGTCGAATGAGCAGAACAAGCCGGCCAGTGAGCAGAACGAGTCGAGGTGAGTGGAGAGATCGTTCTGAGCAGCGAGTTTGACGAGAATCGCTGACTCGGTGGGACCCAGGGGAGAGGCCTTGGAGAGAAGGAAGTTTGGCTTGGGAAGGTCATTGGAGATTTGGTTGTTCCAATACCGAATCAATGAGGCCTTTGCTGTGAATGGGTTCTTCATGTTTTTCCTGTCATTTCTTGCACTTACTTTTACCACCTGAAAAAACACCCAAAAGAAAAGAAATCAGAAAATACCCCAAAAAAAAAAAAGAACATAAAATTTATAGTTTGTGAACAAAATGGAGACGTTTCTTAGTTCTTACATTGGGAGAGGAGAGAGAGAGTAACAAGAAGAGAGAGACGAGCAAGAAATTAGTGCTTCTCATGTTTCTTAATAGAGAAGGAGGGAGTAATACTAGGACTTGGTGATTTTCACTTTTATAGAGTTGTGTATATGTGTGTGTTTGTATGCTAGAGAAGGGTGTCTTTTTTTTTTTTTTTTATGTGATTGTTATATTCTTTTCTTTACGCAAAACATTTGCTTTTTTGAGAGTGTGCTACACTACTCTGTTAAAGTTCGTAAAAGGGAATAGGTACAAAAGTGAGTGATGATTATTAAGAGCTCGTCTGGGTGGGAGTGTGATAATTGGAATAAGGAGTTTTGGAAATGCTTTGATTGGAAAGTAGTTGGAGTTTTGAAAATATATATTTGAAGTTAAAAAATGTAAAAACTTGAAATGTGTTAAAAAAAAAAAAAGTAAAATTGATATTGTTTCTTATATTTCGTCATTCCATTTGATTTAAAAAAAATCTCATTTCGACTTGAAATAAGAAAGTTATGAACCCAACATATACTCACTTACGGCCTAGTAGGTTGGTGTAGGTGATTGAAAGAGTCGGAAAGAGTAGAATCCTTGGTTTTACTTAAAATATATATATATATATATATATATATATATGAAAAACTCCTTATGAAGATGTTAATATTTGAAAAAAGAAGAAGTTGCATTTACTTGGAAAATGGGTGGATAAGTGCTAGGGTTAGCCGTTTGAGAAGTGGGGGCTAGGTAATCAAGTGGGGCATAATTATTTAAGTAGTTAATTTGCAGAGAGGAAAACAGGAGTTAAGTTAAACAGAACAGGGTACGTGAAGTACACGAGGATCAAGATTAATTAAAGAGATAAATTATTTTAACGGTTAAGAAGTTTTTAAAAAGCCAAAATAAGGACTAATTTCAGGAGTCCATACGGTAAACTTTGATAAATCCTAGAGCTTCCAATTATAATATATGGCATTATGAAGATGCTTCCTTTTGACTTTTCTAGCCTATACTACACTAGTAAGGCGTGCACTTTCAGTCACCACTTGCAAGCCGCTCTTCCCCCTTCTATCTAGAGAGAGAAAGAGGAGAGAGAGAGAGAGAGAGAGAAAAAAAAAGAATCCAGATATACTGTGTTATTTTTCTATCTCAAAAATTATCTTCTTAATAGTATTTTGATAATTTATCAATTTATTTAAGAATTTTTAATATTTAATATTTTTTTATGTAATTAAATTCTTAAATTCAAAAAATATAATATAACATTATGAAAGGGATAATCTATAAGACAGAATATCCGGAATAGCAAATCTCCACTCGAACAAGAAGACAGAAGAATAATTTTTCTACTAATATTCAACTGTACTGAACTTGTAAGGCGTGTAATTTTCAGTCACCACTTGCAAGCCCTTCTCTGCTATCTAGGAGAGAGAGAGAGGAGAGAGAGAGAGAGAGAGAGAGAGAGAGGGGTAAATGGCTGGCTACAGATTGGCTGCCTAATAAGCACTAGGAACAATAAGACAGGAGGAGAATTTTTCTATTAGTTTGTTACTGAATACTCTGTACCGGGCTTATAACAGATTTTTCAGAGACCGTGTCAAGTTGGAAATATTAAGGAGGTGTTTGGTAATCGGTCCTGTTTAAATTTTTTTTTGTCTTTTTCTCTAAAAGTTTTTGTCTTTTTCTCAAAAAGTTTTTTATCTTTTCTGAAAAGTCAACAAAATTTACTATTTAAACTTATAAATTTCAACTCAAACTCATTCATCAATTTTAGTTCTAGCTGAACAGTGCAACAGAGAGTAGTTAGAGTAAAGAGAGTTTGCAATATTTGGCGATTTTGGTGTCGTTTTTGGTTGTTTGCTAATTAGACAGAGTGACCATAAAGAATTAAAAGAATCCATGTGTATATGAAGAAGTCAGGGATTTGATCTAATCAAAGCTAAGATTGGTGGGAAAGTGCCTAGAAATTGCTTACTATTTTTAAAGTATGATTAAGGCGACGATGGTAGAGAAAAAAAAATATATATACTTGCATAAAGTTTAGTTATTTATTAATTTTTTTTACTGGACAACTAGAAAGTCATAGAGTTAAAAAAAAAAAAAAAAACATTTTGTCATGTACAACAACTTCGATATAGAGTGCATTATCTATGTATGATGCAATGTTGTATCTATAATGATTTATGTAAAATTAGATTCGTTTTCGAGTGCAATTGGATAAGATTTTATTTTTCCATTAATAAGTCCAAGAATTTATTCAATAGGGATGTGGTGGGATGAGAGCTATAATAATAAGACCTCATATTCTGTGCTATCAATAAGAAATTTTAGTCATTAGAATAATTATTTAATGTTATAAATTTTTGATATAGAGATTTAGTCATTAGAATAATTATTTAATGTTATAATTTATGAATGTCTATATCAAAAATTTATAACAAGTAACACAAAATTGTTTTATTCATAAATCTAAAGGTTAAAAATTTTAATCTAACAACTAAAATAATAACTCCTATGGTTTGTTTGAAACTTAGGTTTGAACCTATGTTTTTCATATCAGTTTTTAACTTTTTACTAAAAAGTTAACAAAAACTATAACTATAGTAAAAGTTAATAAAATTATAACTATTTTTTGAAAAATCAATCAATTTCAATATCAAAATTATATTTCAAACCTTTATTCTAAACGCAAATTTAATCTTACCAATAATATTAAATTGGGGTCCTATCATAAAATTTTTCAATCTTCTCCTTTTATCATACGAAGAAAAAAAAAAACCATTTTATTAATTTATCAAAAAGAAAATACTTTGTGAAATGAAGTACTATCTACCTCATCAAGGTGCGAACTTTTGATCATGAAAACTTTTTGGTGAAGAGTGGTTTCACCGTCGAACGACAAGTCGTTTTTTGTCCCGGTAAACGACATGTTGATTAGTCATTGAACGTGGTAATCAAGTCCCAAGAAGATTTTTTTTATAATTTATATAATTTATAATTTATTAATTTTTTATTTTATGCTGAATGTGAAGTCCCAAGAAGATGATGTTAGTTTTTGGCAAGACACCAAAAGACTTGCCATAATGCTGGGAATCTGTTCCTCTGTTAGAGCCTCTCCTGTTCCTCGGAACGACCCATCTCTGCCTCCATCATCACCGTCCATTCTCAATCACCAAAACTCAATCTTGCCCATCAACCGCAGAAATCTCCTCACTGCTCTTCTCTCTCTCTCCCCAACCCATTTCGTCGTTGATTTTGGTCTTACCACCATTTTTTCCCCTGAAGCTGCTGCTCGTGGCCTCTTTCAGATGCCGCCATTTCGCCTCACCAACCGGTAATTCAGTTAACCCACCAAGTTTTTCACTTTTTCCTAGCTCATTACCCGTTTGGTTCCCGAGAAAATGGAGGAAAAGAAGAAAAAAAAAGACCCTTTTTTTGACTTGTGGTCTTTGTTCTTTTGCTTCAATTTTCATATATAATTAAGGAAGCATATTGGTGATGTTATTGCTTATTAGTTTGTGAATGGTTTTTTTTATGATTGGGAATGTTGTTTATGGTGTTGGAAGGTATTTTCTGGTGAGGGCTGGGGAGTCTGAATTTGAGAGCTTGGGGATAATAAACACGAATCCGGTGGCGAAAACGTCGGTTGATAGCGGCTTGTCGGAGAGAGGGAAGAAGCAGACGGTGAAGGCGGCTTTCGAGTTGAAGGAGATGGGGGCTTGTGAAAAGGGCTGCTGGATTTGGCCTTCTATCACTCAGAGAGCTTACCAGGCTGCAGAGATCATTGCATCAGTTAATGCGATTAGTCGAAGGTCCGCAATTTCGGTCTTAAAATTGGTTCAAAGATTTGATTTTTGTAGCAAAATGTTGTGACAATTTTCATGCTTGTTACACAATTTAGCTTACCTCTTAAGTATTTGGATAATTTTCTGGTATGATAAGAAAATAAAATGGCTACCAGTAGGCACAGTTTTAAATCCTTAGATTTTCGTCCAGTTACATTGAAGTATCATACTTTCTTGACCTGATATTATCTATTATAATTCTAATATGATCTGACAGTTCAGAACCGTGTCTTACCAATAGAATTTTTTTCACACCTTATCGGGGAATTGTCTTTTTTTCGACTGTTTGTTCTTATTTTCATTGTATTGTCGTGTGGATTCACTATTCGCATATTAGTACAAATGAGTTTTTAAAAACTGAAAATGTTAGCTTATTTCTTCTGTTGTAGCTATATTGTCCCGGAATATAGCTTTTTGGATGCCCGTGGATTGGGAGCTTATGAAGGCAAGAGCTTGGAATCAGTTTCAGAAGTACTGACATACTTTTCTCCTCCAGAATTACCTTATTGAAAAAGAAAATCTTTAAGCCTTTGAAAAGAATTCTTCTTTTACTCTCCCAAGTGGGATTTCCGTTTAGACGAAATTGTCATTTTTGTTTATGCATCAGGTCTATGCATCAGATAGTGTTTCTTCGACCACGAAGCCCCCTCCTATCGACGACGGGACCCCAAATGAGAGTGTTGCAGATGTGTTTGTACGTGTGACACAACTCATGTCCATTCTTGAGACTCAATACTCCGGTGACACCGTGATTATTGTCTCACCCGATTCAGACAATCTGACTGTCCTCCAAGCCGGTTTAATTGGTCTCGATCTGAAAAGGTAATTAGTTTTCTGAACCCTGTTTTTTCGATCTTGTTTAAATACGAACTAAGCTTTTTGTTTTGAATTAAGTGTCTTGGTTTTTTACTTCAGGCACAGGAAACTTTCTTTTGGACCCGGGGAAGTCCGATTTGTTGACACAAGTAGCATACCTACTTACAAACAACCTGCATCTGCTGTGTATAAATGTCTAAATCCGCCAAGCTGTAACTAAAAGGATTTTTCTCTTCAAAAAGAAAAAACAAAAAACAAAAAACAAAACTCAAGTGATTTTCTTTCATGTTTAGCGGAGAATAAGCTTCTGCAAATCATGTAGCACATCTCTTTGCTGATTTTCTATTCTATCAAGATTGTCATCAGCTAATATATGTATCATTTTATGGACACTATGATGGAATAGGCCCGCCAGTATGCCCAAGGCTCCTGCTGCAAATGGGGGATAGGCTTCAGTGTTGAGAGGGAAACAGCTCGAATCACCAACTAATAAGGCTCCTAAAGAACCCCTCGGGGATCACAAAATGACAATTTTCTCAATTAACTTATCAATCCACAGGAGACCCATCTTAAGTGAGGCGGGGAAAACCAAATCTAAACAGGTTCGGTTTATAAACGGGTTAAAAGTTTAACACGTCACAGGTTACGGAGTAGGAGCGGGAATGGGTTTTGGGGGTCCCTTTTTTTCCGATATAGGGGTGCATAGACACTAGGAGGTTTGCCTAGAAGCAGCCACCCTCATTTTCTGAGATAAGCAGTTCCATTCCTTTGCCTTCTTCATGATAAAAGAAAAATCTAGGCTTGTTGTACTGTTCATGGTTGAAACTATAGAACAAACATTTCTGGAGTTAGGACTAACGTTGGCTTGACTTCAATGATTAAACCACAAAAGACAGGAATGATTAGTGTTGATTTCAAACTCGTTTATCCTTTTGACAAGAAAATCAACATTCATTGGACTTGAAAGCTAAAAGACATCAAAACAAACACCTAGCGACTTTAATTTGCAGTGGCAAAGTCACAATTATGTGAGCCGACTTAATGTTCCTATTCATATTTTGAAATTTTAAGTAAATTTCAATTGCCCTACTAATTTTAGTTTTATAACTGTATCCCTACTAAATAGTTGAAATATATATCCCTATTTAAATTTTTTTTGACTTTGTCACCGTCAATCTGTACGTTTTATTTTCTATTTAGGATAATAAACAGTCATATTTATCCCATGTGATTTGTAATTAGTTACAACTTCAAAATCCGTTGGGATGTACTTATGTCTTGACATACTGTTGATTTGATTTGCACAAAAGGTGCTAGTTATCCTTGTAAACTCTAATACTGCCCATTGAGCCAATTTAAAATTAGTACATTACCAAAATGTATTGGTTTTTGAAAAGTTTTTTCACATGTGAAAAATAGATTGATAAAAATATCGTTAAAGTTTCTAAATAAAACCAAGTTGGAATAATTTGTGACCTATGAAGGACACACTTTTCTATAATAATAATAATAATAAATAATATTATTATTGTTATGATGCGAAATCCCCTCAAATTACTCTTTCTCGCCTTTGACAAAAATAAGCAAAATTATTATTATTATTATTATTTTGAATTTAAGGGTTGGAGATTCAAACTCTACACCTTGTGATAGAGACATGTGTGAAATTACTGTAATCACTAAAAAACTGAAATTTTCTGAAATAATATGGTGTTTAAATGGTTTTGGATGGAAATCCAGGGAAAAAAAAAAGAAAAAAGAAAAAAGAAAAAAGAGGTGGGAATTAAATGCCAAGAAAGAAAGGTTGCGGACCAATGTGCAATGGGAGAAAAATATTAGGTGCCAGTGGAAGAAAAAAATCTAAAGAAAACTACAAACGTTTTTATACCAATAACAAATATAAGAAGACAGAATGACTCGTCGTTTTCATTAAAAAAAAAAAAGACGATACGATAACAATTCAAAATGTAAGACGACACATTGTTTATGAAAAAAAATTTAAAAAAATAAAAAACTCTCTAGTAGTTTGACCAGGAGAGAATTAAATTGAAGATTTATAACCTTTTTGGCACTTAATTTTTATCAATCTTTTAACTTTTTTTCAGTGTTTTTTCTTGCTAAAAAGTAAATTTTATAATTTAAATTGTGAGTTTAAATTTATAATATAATAGAAACTTGAATTAAGGTAAACATTTTCTATCATTTTTTTAGTTATTAATGTTTACATATGAAGACATTCTATTCAAAGACTTTTATCTTTTTAATTCATCATTCTCTGAAATCCTACAACTTGACATTCTAATGTGAGCTAATACTAGAATTTCTACAACAAGAACACTTTTGTGCCCATATTTTTAACACTTTGCATCCTTATTTTCTTCAATTTTTAACAACCTAAAAATATTTATATAACTTGAGTAAAAATCTTAATCTTAACAATTATATATTAAAATAGATAAAAATGTTATTGAATGAAAAGTCATTTCTAAATCACATGTCAATTTTAATATAAAAATTAACATAATTACCAATAGGACAGATTGCTATAGATTTAAAGTTCAGGATGCATACGACTAAAATTAAAAATTCAAGCTGCAAATTTCAATCAAGTCATAAGTTCAAGGGTAGCAATGCAATTTAAATCTTTTTTTTTTTGCACCACTAGTCCTTCTCTTCCGTACGAAAACTGCCGTCAAGTAACCGCCGTCACCATTCGTCTTCCATATACTCTCTCTCTCTCTACAGCCTCACTACCTCACCTCTCTCTCTCTCTCTCTCCTCACTTTCTCTCTCTTGCTCAGGTACATGAAAGATTCGCCTCTTGTTTCGCTTCTCGGATTCCAAGCATTTTCCTTCTTGATAATGAAGATCGTCGAATCTTTTCCCTCTTCGCCCTAGGGATTCCATCATTCTCCGTCCTCCTCCATGGCCATTCGAGGCGTCGATTTCAAGTGGTGCGTATGTACTTCCATATATGTATGTCGGTGCATATATATACACACATATATACTTGCGCAATTGAGCCAGTAATCGGGATTTGATGTGAGTTTTTCAATTTCTGTTTTTCAGGTACGACGGGTTCTTCCTGTCCATGCTCGCGACTAGCGTGTATCCTTTTTTAACGATTTTGTGATTTCGTGACTTTTGGCTCTTCTTGTTCAGATTCAATCTTAAATTCTCATCAAATTTCGAGTTTTTTTGGTAGTTTGATTAGGAAATTAGCTTGCTTAATTGAAGCTACTGGGTATTAAATTTCTGTTTTTTTTAATTATTTTTTCTCCCTGTTCGGTTATGGGTTTCATTTGTTTTCCTTTACCAGTTTTTTAATGATAAAAGAGTAATTGTTGCTATTAATTGGAAGCGTTATCATTCTTGTACATACCCATTGCACATATGGATTGTGGTGAGTTACTAAGAAAGATCAAGTTATTTTCTTTCCTAATTTTGATGGGTTTTTTTTTTTTTTTTTTTGTTAAATTAATTTTTGTTGCTTCAGGTTGATTACACCATGGTGTTTGCTTTTCGCCTGCTGATGTTTGTGGATAATGGACTTGCAGCTGGAATGGGTTTGTAAGGCCATCTTTCTTTAAACCTGTTGAAGTTAATTTCTGAAACCTTAGTATTTTATAGGAACTGGGCAACATAAATAGGACATAAACTATCATAATCTGATACAGGAAAAGAAAAGGGACAAAAGGGAAATGGTAATTAATTGCCCTTGTTTGGCGAACGAGTTCAGACCCACAATTCAAACTTTTTTCTGCAGTGTTTTGACTCCTGAAAATTTGAGTTTTCTGTTCTAACTTCTTGTTCGAACCTATGAACTAAACAGGCTAGACTTGAGAATTTCTCATTGGGATATGAGCTTGGTTGGGTTCAGACACACAAGTTAAACTTTTTTCTATGGTGTTTTCCCTCCCTAAAATTTTGAATTTTTGGTTTAAACTTATTGTTCAAACCTACGAACCAAACAGGCTAGAGCTGAGAAATTCTCGTTGGGATATGAGCTTGGTTGTAGGATGTTTAAGATGAAATAGTGGATCTACCAATTGCAGAGCTTAACGTTAATGCATATGTAAAGATTAAGAATTGCACCTGTCGATAAAAATGATGTGCAATGAGTGCTTGAGATGGTCCTGTCATGTCCAGTGGAACCTTATGTAAAGCATGAATGATGGTTCGTTCAACTGGATTATCGGAAGACTGAAAGGGATATGATATGAGGTTGTGGGGAAATGGCCTATGCTACAGAATGCACAGAAATGCTCTATGCCATTCAAGCATGGTGTTTAACTTTGACCCGTTTCCTTTTCCTTTTCCTTTTTCCTGCTCCATGGCTGTGTTGTTATTTCCAGCTTAGTTCCTTTTGGCATCTGAAAAGCTGAATGCTAGTTGGTGCCTTTCTATATGATTTATTTTTTTCTTCCTCTTTTTAGGGATTTTGGGTGGCAGCAGATGTATGCTCGTTTTTGTGGAAGAGTAGTGGTGCTTTCAATTCTCTCTCTGCTACTCTATCCATTTCTCTGGGCTTGGACAGTAATTGGTACCCTGTGGTTTAAAAGAGCTAGAGACTGCGTAAGTCATGTTAACTTAAATACATTGTGTCGTGTCTTTTCTTTTATATAAGCATGGTGTCATCATCAGTAGAGAACAAACTTGGTTTTGGCTAACACATTTTAATGGCTTGCAGTTGCCCGAACAAGGTCAGAAATGGGGTTTCCTTATTTGGTTACTCTTTAGCTACTGTGCACTCCTCTGCATTGCCTGCATATCATTTGGGAAGGTTAGAGATTGTTCTGATTGCAGCTTGCCCCTTTTAATTATTCAGGGGTTCGATTCCTACACTTCCATTTTTATCGTATTCTCTTCTTTTTTAAATAAAATAGTATGGGATTTCTTATCCTTGCTTTTTATACTTCTCTCGGTAGTGGTTGACTCGAAGACAGGCACACTTATTACGTGCACAGCAGGGGATACCTATATCAGAGTATGGGGTAAGCAGTATAACTCGGTTATTTATAATTTATAGTTTGTGAAGGAAGGTTGGTCATGTTTAGGGATATTTCTAAGCTTAGACCCAAAGGCAATGAAAATGGTCAGTTCCTATGCTATAGCCAGCAACAAAATGAGCTAACCACTAACACGTCTAACCGCTAACTGTGATAAAATTAATGTTTGTGTATCCGTGTTACTATCAAAATGGATTACAGTTGGTATATTTTACATGGAAACAACAACTAGAATTTAAGATTATTGGTTTATTATTTGTTTTCCGCCTGTGGTTGTTGGAGCTCTTTGTTGGCATGCAGTTTAAAACCCATGCTTTATCTTTATTTGTCGTGGTCTTCCAATGTTGGAGATAACTTATTTCGTTTGTTAGCTAATTGGATGGGGTTTTGTCTTTGTAACAGACCCACTTAATTGTAATTGTCACTCTAGTGTTTCAGTGTTTGTTTTGCAATATTTATGTGATATTTCGGAGGAAAAATCCTATGAAACTGCAATCAGAAAGAATTTCCCTCACTTTTGCAGGTTTTGATTGATATGATTCGTGTCCCTGATTGGGCATTTGAAGCCGCAGGTCAAGAAACCAGAGGCATGGGCCAAGATGCTGCAGCCTACCAACCTGGACTTTACTTGAGTCCAGCTCAGGTAATTGCTTATTTTTTCTAAGGTGACCCGCATTTTGTTTTGGCTTAAGGTGCTGATGCTAGAGTGAGAGTCCTTGAAGCGGATGGTCTTTTTGTTTTTCAGCCTAATTGGCTATTTAAGCTATTTTTCCATGATCAAGTCAACACTAACTTGACAAAAAGTATTGCAGAACATCTTGTATAGGATATTTTCCAAGCATGTCTTATCTATGTGTGTACTGTTTTTCGATGTCAAGAATTCCCTTGTATTCAGTTGTCTCTTTTATTGGGAATATTCGATGTTGAAGCCTTTGTCTACATTTTTCAGAGAGAAGCAGTGGAAGCACTCATTCAGGAACTTCCAAAGTTCCGCCTAAAGGCTGTTCCGACTGATTGCAGTGAGTGTCCCATCTGCTTGGAAGAGTTCCATGTTGGCAATGAGGTAAATTTCGTTAGATATATGTGACAGTTTATACTTTATCTCGAGCTTAATCATATTTGTTTCCAAAGTGCAGGTTCGTGGCCTCCCTTGTGCTCATAATTTCCATGTCGAATGCATTGATGAGTGGCTTCGCTTGAATGTAAAATGTCCCTCGATGCCGCTGCTCTGTGTCCCTAATCTTGACCTCAGTGCTTTGTCCAATCTTCGTGCTGATTCTGAGCGGTCATCTGCCAATATCATGACTGCAAGCCGGTATGTTAGAGAACAACCTCCCAGTCAGAGCTATTTGTTGAGATTGCACGGCATGCTTCGGCCGGTCCGTACAGAAAATGCGGGAGCTGGGAATGATGCAGACCGTGCCTTTGAAACTATGGAGAATGGAGATGGGGCAATAGCTCATCGGGATGTATCAAGCATAGAGCTGGTGACATCTAACGCACGCATGCCTGTTGGTCCCTCCACACCACCACAACGCTAAACTGTTTCCTGGATTATTTTTTCACAAATTAACTACAGTTTCTAACCCTTGTTGCTGAGAAAAGCTAAAATGGATATAAAATCCGAACCTGGCCGTCACGTGTTATTGTCGCTATGGCCGCCGTTGCATAGTAAGCTCAATTTGTAAACGGTAATGAGGAAATAGCTTCATTGCTTCTCAAGATTATAGATTCCTGGAGATGAAGTCAAAAAACAATACCCTTTTTCTGTTTTTGCTTAATCAATGTTTAGATTAGTTTTGTGGTTTTGCTTTTCTAGTTTTCTTGGTTCTCTTATATCCTTTATAGCCTCTTTTTTCATTTAATTTGCCACACACTTTCCCACAAGAACACTATTAACTGGTTTCCCTTTTTTTTTTTTTTTTTTTTTTCCTTCTAATTGTCGTTTTTGTGAGGCACTGACCACATATAGACTTGTATAAACTCATTAATGTTTATCTGTAGTGGGAATTCTGGTCGCTTTTTTCGTTTTTCTCATAGTAACCGTTTAGATCATCGTTTGGACACTGTTTGACATTATTAAAAAATTATTATAGTGTGTTTTTCTTATACAAAATTTGAATTTACCATTCTAATTTACTCTTAAATTCATGATCCGAACTAACTATTATGGCTCGTTTAGGGGACATATCCAAAATATATTTCCAAATGTCATTTAAAAAAAAAAAGATTTATGTCCTTTTGTAAAAAATATTTTACTAATTTAAACATGTGTATAACAGTCTTTCAAATTAAAAAGTAGAGGGAGAGCTTGCATTATTCCATTGGTGGTGGAATGATGGGCTCAGACGGAGACTCTGTCCCTCCATTCTTCTCTTCAACCAAACGATGGAATGTGACTCTCCGTCCACCTCCCTTCCTCCATCTCTCCCTCTAGCCAAACATAATCTTAAAACTCAAATTTTAAAAATTTATAATTTTGTTATTTTGAGAAAAATAAAATAAAATCTATATTAATATATATTTTTTCTGAACACACTTCAAGTTTTTATTTGTTTTTATTCCAAACTAATTAAATGCACGTTTTCAAAACTCAATTTAGCTCAAATTAAAATATCTTCAAAATTTCAATTCAAATTGGAGGTGATGCTGCTGCTGGGTGGGACCTGCTTACTTACCTTATAAAAAATGAGGTAAGGAAAGTTGCTAGATGAGTTTGTGGAGCTCAACGTGAGAAGCACTCACGGTTGCAATTTCAAGAAATTATATAAACTTGATTTATTTGTTTGATTTGTGGTCCACTCTATATATATATATATATATAGAGAGAGAGAGAGAGAGAGAGAGAGAGAGAGAAATGTTTATGGCCTTTTGTAACCTTTTGCACTTTGCAAGTTTTCTTCTTATCTTAGTACTTTGGAAACATATACAATAGTAGATGATAGGAGTGGCATTACAATTTGGTTTATATTTTTGGCCGGTTGACACCCCCCAAATTTTTTTTGTAATGGTGGGGGGTCTAAACTATATGGATCACTTTGGTATATGCCCTTTCGCTTGAGGGATTGAAATAATGTATATTTATATTCTAAACGTATATATATGTTCATAGGGGAAAACATTAACAAGTCATCCATCAATTATTTCTTTCTTTTTATTGTATAAAACTAATTTGTGATCATGTTCGAGCAGAAAAATTATAACAATATAGAAGAGATTTGTAGCAAACAAACACAATTTTAAGTAATAAAGTAACATTTTGAGTTATTTTGTACGAGAGAATATCTATTACTAGGGCACTATTCATAACTCCAATCTCAAAATACAGCGTACTAGTTTAACAATAAAGTGGATGAAATGTAATAATTCCTTTATTTAAAAAATATATATATCGCATTGATACACCCATTTCCCACCCCACTCTCACACATCTCTTCCGACTCCCACCTTAGCTCTTTTATTTAGTTTTTAATATATAAATTAGAATTTATTCAATTAGTTTTTATAATTTAAAGGGCATTTTGACTATTTTCAGTGTTAAAAATCATCTTCTAATTTATAAATTTAGATAATATAAAATGTAGAACTTTAGAACACACGGTATATTTTTTGAATGAAAACAAAATACATGTACAAATAATACAATAAAACTAATTTTGATTTTACTTTTCAAGGATAATTTAAGTATTTTGATATCAAAATTAAACGTTGACGAAGAAAGTATATAAAGTTATATACTAAATGTAATCTAATTATACAAAATATAAACATTCAAAACACACAATATACTTTCTAAATAAAAACAAACAAACAAAATGCATGTTACAAAATGTAAATAATCCTTTATTGAAAAAAAAAAAAAAAAAAGGGGAAAGGTGGGGGTAGTTGGGCTTGGGTTCATGGACTTGGCTTGGTTCCACATTTAGCTAGCCAGGTGGGGCTTGGCGAGTTTATCCATTTCCATAGAAAGATACAACATCACCATCTTTATCGTTTTATCATCATCGGCATCTCCTTATTCGTCTTCCTCACAAGGTTTCATTTCACAGCACACCACAGAAGTTGGTGAGATTGAACAAGACCCAGACGACAGACAACCTCTTCTCTCTCCAACCTCTTCGGCTTCTCCGAAGAAGAAGAAGAAGAAGATAATAACAACAACAATGGCGGTGGCCAACGCTTGGGGAGTGGGTCAAGCCATGTCCATGTCGGTTCCTCCCCAATTCAGACCCTTTTGCTGTTCAGATTTCTCTGCCAAGAAATCCTTCAACAATCGCCTCACTTTCCTTCTCGGTTGCGGCTTCTCTCTTCAATCCAAGCACCAAACCTCTTCTTCTTCTTCTTCTTCTTCTTCTTCTTCTTCTTCTTCTTCATCTTGTTTTTCTAGGAATCGCCGAAACTCGAGCTTGTCTTGCCGGTGCAGTAATGGCAGCAATGAGTGTAGTAGTAATACTTCTTCTGGGTCTTTATCTTGTTTGGAGTGGGATTGGAATCGGTGGAGCCGCCATTTCTCCGAGATTGAACAAGCTGAGAGCTTTGCCTCCGTTCTTAAGGTAATTTGCAAATATCCTTTAATCCTTTTCCCATAAAAATTGAAAAAAAAAAAAAAAAAAGGGAAAGGTGGAGAAATTGATTTGTTATTTTAAGTCTGTTTCATGCCAAGTGTTCTTGTGTCAAATATCTGAAATGGGTATCTTTTGTTTTTTTGTTTTTCTTAAGAATTTTGAGTTGAATTAAGAATTGAGGTTTATTCACAGTAAAATAAAAAGCCAAGTTGCTAAATTTCGTTTAGTTTAATGTTTTTTTGCTGCTTTTAAGGTACTTATACATAATCAATGCCTTCTTTAACTTTTCAAGGGAAATTAGAATTTTGATTGGTTTAATTTATCAAAAAGAATTTTAGATCCAAAAAGTTCAGTATTTTATTTTATTTTATTTTTAAGGACAAGTCCACTGTGTTTTAGAGCGGTGCAATGTTTAAAGTAAGAAAATTAATTCAGGAATACATTGGACATGTTAGTTTAACTTGATTCTATTGCTATGGTTTGCAGTTCAACTTGAAGATGCAATTGAGAAAGAAGACTTCCAAGAAGCCGCGAAGCTGAAGATGGCTATCGAAGAAGCTACATCGAAGGACAGTGTTGCTGAAATCATGTCTCAATTGAAGGTTGGTGCTTGAGCAATTTATATCACTAGAGGAATGAACTTACGCACTTAACAAAATTTTCACTTATGTGGTCTCGGTTACTTATTTACAGATTGCAATAGATGAAGAGCAGTATCATGATGCTTCGAAGTTGTGTAGACACACTGGAAGTGGCCTGGTAAGCATCTTATCCACTTCTGACCTTCGCTTCGTTATCAATGAAAGTCTACTGACTCGGTTTTAGTAATTACGTTTCGATACAATTATGATCTCTTTGGCTAGAAAGGTGGCTTCTTTTTTCGTTGTTCTTGCTATTATATTCATTTAATTATGGTGGTGTCCACTGTCAACTTATTTTCCATCAATGAGCAGGTAGGTTGGTGGGTAGGGTACTCGAAAGACTCAGACGACCCGTTTGGCCGGTTGATACAGATTACTCCTGGTGTTGGCAGATTTGTTGGAAGGAGTTACAGTCCGAGGTAAGATCTTTCTTGTGGTGTTTATGTTAAAATCTACTTGAGAGTGTTGCTGATTCTCGTGTTGTTACAGACAGTTGGTCACCGCATCTCCAGGAACTCCACTTTTTGAAATTTTTGTGGTGAAAAATCCCGATGAGACTTATGTTATGCAGGTACTTACAAATTCTTCTAATAGATTATAGCTCATGAACGTTTGAGCGCTTAGTTGAGATTTGATATTGGAAGATAAGGCACTGTAAGACTTTTGGTTAAAGAGGTTTGTTTCAATAACTTTAACTTTATAAGGTTGTACACGGCGTATAACCTAAGTTATTAGTTTTTAAATGAGTAGGATAATAATTTTTAACATTCTTTTAGACATTTTGTCTGAAACCACTTGGGGGACACTGCTTGTAAAACCTTTTCAAAACCCTTTTGATCATACTAGTTAACCATGTAGCATTTTTACTTTAAGAATGACATTGACCCACTATGAGCTGTTGTTCCTTTCAAATAAAAAATCGGCAGATATTTATCTGTAAATGCTCAATTTTTTAGGTCTAGAAAAAGTATATTCACAGTTTGGACCATGTTACTGTGGTGTGAAAAATAAATTAACATCCGTTCTAGGTTGTTTGTCATGGAATCGATCTACATGCTTTTTGAAAACCATCAGATGCAGATCCCATCTTTTGACCTCGATGTGACCTCTCCAATGTCGTATCTGTTTGACAGGTTGTGTACTTGCAACGACCGAAAGGCAATTCAAAGAACTCCACTATATCACTAACTAAACCAACAAAAGAGAATCCCCTTCTGAAGTTGAGAATGTGTCCGTTGTAGATGTTCAGGGAAATGAAGATAAAGTAGAAAAGGTGAGGAGAAGGGAATTAATATTGAGGAAGCAACTGAGGAGGGAATAAAAAGTGTGATAAATTTTCTGAAAGAGAAAATTCCAGGCTTGAAAGTTAAAGTCATGAACGTTAATGTTACCGAGGAAGTGCTAGAGGACACCGATGCTGTGAAGCAGTTGATGCAAGACAATAATGAGAATGAGGATTCTGATGAGAATTCTGAAGATGATGCAAGTGAGTTGGATGAGATTCAGCCTGACGAGGTCACTTTGGGTGGTGGTGATACAACGGAAGATGAGAAGGATTTAGATATGAAACTTTTTATTGGCGGAGTCGTACATAACAATGAAGATACTTCGACTAAGGATGAATATGTGCGCCATCCAGCTGAAATCAAAGATATGGAGAGGGATTCTTTTGTGCTGCATATCCCTGGTAGAGGCGTAGATAATGATGCAACAGAAAAAGTTTCAAACGTCAAAGTGGCAGCTCTGGCAGCTCAAGGCATCTCTGAGCTTATGCCTCCTGATGTTGCCAAAGCATTTTGGAAATCTGATAAGGTTTCTTCAAAGGTGAATTTGAGCTCTATTTGTCTGGAATCTATTATATCAACATTAGATGCCTTCTTCAAATGGTGACGAGGTTCCGATGTTAACGGGTCAATTTAAGTTCTTAAATGAACATGATTAAAGCAAGATTGTCTTTCATCTAGAGATTTCTAGAAGACTATCATTTTGTTGCTTCTAACTTTCATTTCTCATATTCGTTGTAGAAATGTAGTGTCTGCCACGGTTATAATTTCATCTTAAATTTGACGGTGAAAAAATTACAATATATAAACTGTCCTAATCTTGAAGGGGCCTTTTGTTTTTTGTTTTTTGTTTTTTTTTTTTTTCCGAATCCCCTTCACTGTATTGAGTTTTGTCGACCCTCTTTCTTTATTTGATCCCTACAATTTACAGGTGCAAAATCGCATGCTTATTTGTTATTTTACAGGTTTCAAGAAATGCACGCGAAATAGTCAAACTTGCTGTTAGTCAAGCACAGAAAAGGAGTAGGTTATCGGAATCTACCACTTTTAACCGAATAAACACTTCCAACGGAGATCTAGATCCATTTGATGGTGAGTTATGCTTTTCTACTCCTCATCCCTTGTCCTCTCCTTTTCCCTATTTGTATGTTCAGATATTAGCAAATGACCATCTTGTAAGGGAATCCTGTTGATTGAAATATAGGCCTCTATGTTGGTGCATTTGGCCCATATGGCACTGAGGTAGTACAATTGAGGCGTAAATTCGGCCACTGGAATGGTTCGGATGTTAAAGACAATCCTTCAGATGTGGAGTTCTTCGAATATGTCGAGGCAGTGAAACTAACAGGGGACCTGAATGTACCTGCAGGACAGGTCTAATAACTCTTTGTTGAATGCAATTGTGTGCTTACATATATCTATACCTGAGTAATAATATACTAACTTATGTGATTATATGTTTATCCAGGTGACATTCCGTGCTAAAATTGGGAGGGTGAATCGTGTTTCCAACCGCGGGATGTATCCAGAGGAATTAGGAGTGGTAACTAACTATTTATGTTTGTTGTTAGATTCTTATTGTATGTGAAGAAAAACGTATGTGGATGTTTTTGTGTGTGAATAGATTGCCTTGCAAATGCGTATTCGGTTCAATGGTACTAAACACCTTTTTTTAGATATTTCGTTCTATTAAAATCTGTTTAATGGAATCCTTAAGCATTTCATTTTCTCCGAGCTAATGTCTCTAGTAAACCAAAGTCATTGTTTTAATCCATTTTGCTTCAATTTTCCATAGACAAATATATTGTTGAAGATCTATTAGATGCATGATGCGTCAAATGGATTTCTGTCTCTTTGCAACATGTTGTAAGCTCATATATCTGCCATTTAACCCAGGTTGCAAGCCATAAGGGTCAAGGAAGAATAGCTGAATTTGGGTTCCGAAATCCGCAATGGGTTGAGGGAGAACTTCTGCAGCTTAATGGCAAGGTAACCATATTGTTCCGGACAAATTCCAACATTTCTTCCTTCAACTGCAACAACTAATATGGAGTTATTAACAAAGAAAATACTCTAAATGCTCCCCGTGTTCCTTTAAAATACCATGTTCGCCCCTTTGCTACACATATATCCAAATTATATTTATTATAGATTAGTCCACGGTATATATTTTTTTTACTGTTTTCAAAACATAATGGATACTTTGAGACATTTGAATAATAAGAGGGGCAAACATGGTATTTCGAAGAAACACGGGACGTTTGGGGTATTTTCTCTATTATCAATTCAGACGTTCCAAATTATTGGCTTGCTTAATCTTAAATCTCTTGGCATTTTCTTTAATCTCTCACGTAATGCAGGGTATGGGACCATATGTGAAAGGTGCAGATTTAGGTTTCCTTTATGTTGTCCCTGAGCAAAGTTTTCTTGTGCTGTTCAACCGTTTGAAACTACCACATTGAGCTTCACAGTCTCTTCAAATCTACCGAGTTCTTACCTCCTTTGTAGAACCAATATATATATATATATATATATGAAGAGTGCAATACTATTGAGGAATTCTCTGTTGCCCTACGTAGAAGACACCTGTTTTTATTTATTGATCTCGAGATTTTGTTTTTTAGTCGTCAGATTCAAATTTTCTTTTTCTTTTTCTAATTTTGAGAGCTGTATATCAGTTTTGCTGAATGACCATAAATAACTTTACAAGTATAAACTGCTATAGATGGAGTTGAGAGTTTCTTTATGACTGCTTCTGGATGTTGTTTGGTTTTTCTTTTGTTTGTTTATTCTTTCAATCAGATATGAATTGCTTTTTGTCATTTGTCATTTGTCATTTGTCATTCTTTTTAGTTTTGATTGGGCCATTTGTAGTTCTAAGGTGGGACCGGGGACCTTACGTGCCGAGTAAGCACACAATTGAGTCATAGGTACATGTGTCGGAAGACGAAGCATGTTATATCGTGCCACCAAGGACAGATGAATTTGAACTCGTAGCCCCCACCTATCGAGAAATGTCCATGTTGAGTCATAACTATTTGTATCGAAAGATGAAGTGCGTTTTATCTGATCGAAGAATAATAAACATGGAGTCGGTAGCCTTGCAGCAATAATTAAGCTATTACTATCTTTTGCTGAAGAGAAATTAAGTTATTATTTAGTCATTCATTGCCGAGTTTAAGAGACAGCCTCTACTAAGTAAAGTAGATTATGAATATCTTTTTGATAATTAATTATGATTATCCTTCTTATTGCTTAAAGTGAAAAAAGGCAAATTTGATGGTGGCTTCCTTCTAAGATATAAGACTAAGGCATCTTGGTTTATTTGTAATCACATTAGCACAGTGAGAATATATATATATATATATATATATATTGGATGCTTTTCTTGCTCCTTTAGGTATATACTATTTGAGAGTTGAGAGTTGTCGGGTAGGAGTATTGAGAAGGGACACGTGCCATGCATGGATTGGTGCAAGCTCCACTAATGCAAAACTACTTTTATTATTATTATTTATGTTTGTGCATGGAATGCTTATTTTGGACATTTTAGGAGGAATCAATCAAGCAAAAGAGAGTGATAAAGTAAGGTGGAATATTTGCCTTTACCTCACAAAAGGATAGCCCACTGTTTAAAGAAATCTAAAAGAACTCTACTTTAATCTACCTCATAAAGTTTCCACTCAAACTTTTTATTTTATTTTATATTTTTCTTCACTCACCAATTCTTTTTTATTTTTTATTTTTTATTTTTTGGCATGTAAGCTTCTTATAGTTACCCTTAGCCGTTAAGACATTGGCACTATAATTTTAGAAGTCTTTAGTTTAGCAGCCTTTTAGTTTCCTTGCTAACATTGATATAGAATTATTGTACAGCTATCTAAGATCATGATAGTTATTTATGGTTGTCATTATTTTTGCTTAAAGGTGAAGATTTATAGAGAAAAATATAATGGTAACCCTAGTAAATTCAAAGTATCTTGAACAAATATCATGCATTATGTGTCAAGTTACTCTCAGTTATCTAATAATGTCAATTTTTAAACCACCAAAAAAAAAATTACAAGCTATTGTTTAAGTATATGTAACCTTTCAAAATTAAGAAATTGGTGGGTGGCTGGTTTTGATCACCCTTTTAAAAAATAGTAAAACGTTTTTCTTAGATAAGTGATCGGTGGTTATTTTTATCGATCAATCAAATTTTCAATGGCAGCGATGCACTGGAGAGGGCGACGATAGGAAGAGGGAAAGACGAAGATCTTGACGTGCCATTCGCACGGGGTTGCTTTGCGACCATCGGAAAGAAGGGAGGAGTGTTTTGCTGCCATCGAGACTTGTGGCAACTAGGGTAAGGAGAGAGACGAGAGAAAAGAGATAAAACTTTAGGTTAGTTTTTTACTCTATAAAAATAGTAATTTATTTATGCTCCATTAATGTTTTACCATGGTCAATTACTAATCATTAATTAAAGTTATAGTCAATAACTAATTTATCAATATTGATTAATCAGGTTGGCCCTAAAAAAAATTTTTAAAAAATTAATTGATCATTTTATTCAAAACGATCATTTTTCTAAATTTAACATACTTTAAACATTTTCAAAAAAAAAAAAAAGTGTAAAAAAAATTTTCTTTTTCCAATTTTGGAGATACATCGATCACTTTATATTCTTTTCTTGTACCTCTTCTTACAAAAATGCCAATAATAGAGCAAGATCATTGATGCCGTTAATTAGACTCAAACTTCCTTTTTTTTTTTTTTAAGGTTTATTTATCCAATTCATTTAAGTTCTCTCCTAAAAAAAAAAAAAAAAAAAACCCAAAAAAATAAAACAAAAATCTAATATTATAGTTATCTCAAAAAAGAAAGCAAAAATCAAATATTCTGTTTATTATCTCAAAAAGATAACAAAAATCAAATATAATGGTAAAACGCCAATTCTACATTTCAATTTGACCCTCAACAGTCACTCAATTTGCTAATAATAACGAATCTCGGTCCTTTCACTTTGATCCTCAACAATGTCCTAATTTGCAGTTAGAACGGAATCTCGTTATTTTAACTCCACAATCGGGTGACGCTATCATACAGAAGCACCTCGCATCTACAGAGCATTTGAAGAATAAAATTATGACACATCATCAATTTTTTGTTTAATATTGACTTGGCAACATTTAATTGGCTATAATGAGAGATATATTCGTTGGGCGTTCACAGCTTAGAAAACTTCCTCCTTTAGTGACTGAGAAACAATCTGTGCCACGTGTGAAGTGGTCCCCACCAACGAAGCATGAAGTGAAAGACTCCTGTAAACTTTCCCTTTTTTCCAATCTCCCACTTTCTTTTCCTTTTTCTCAATTCCCAAACAGCACTTTTTTTCCCTCTTACCCGCCATTAAAGTTCGAGAAAAAATAAAAAAACAATGGAATCGCAAGCCAAAGCTCAAACGGAACGGCCTCACCAACAGAGCAGAGGAGCCATGAAGAAATCCTCTTCGAGGAATTCGGAATCTTCTGGTCAAATGGACTCGCCCCACTCGCCTCTCCGGTTCCACTCGCCTCTCCGATCCGAGGCCGGTGACCCGCCCGAGACACCGCCATACGAGTCGCCTGTCAACTCGCCGGAGAAGCCGCCGGATATCTCCAGGGCTATCGTCGCCGTCGAGAAGGTCAGTCTCAACCACTACTCGCCCGATCACCAGAAGAAATCGCACCAGAATGCGACTGCGCCGGCGAAGCCGCCTTCAGAGTTGATCGTCAACAAAGCGACGAGGGAGGAAGCGCCAACTTCGGTCGCCAAGGTCGGGCCCGTCGCCGGAGGCAGTGGAGTCGAAGACGGAGGCCGTGGCCGGAGGTCGGATTTCAGGAGTTCGACGGGAAGGAGGCCGAGGAAGGAGGAGGTTTTGAAGAGCGCGGCGCTAGGGTTTCGTGTCATTGAGTTCGTGCTCTGCTTGATTTCCTTCTCGGTTATGGCCGCCGATAAGACTCAGGGTTGGAGCGGCGATTCCTTTGATCGATACAAGGAATACAGGTCTGTCTGTCTCTCTCTTCCTCTCTCTCTGAATTTGAATTTGTCTTTGCCATTATCGTCTCTGTGTTCGTTTTTGACAGTTTCAGAAATTCAAATTCTAGGTCTTAATTTTCACACCCAAAAAAAAAGAAAAAAGAAAAAAATATAGTTCCGTTAGAAATAATTACTTCGTACTATGCTGATTGATTTGCTTGTGCTTCATTGAGAGACCTTCCTTTTACAGTCCTTTTCTTTGATTGGTGCTGTGACTATCAGAGCTATATATAGATACACACACACACACACACACATACATATAGAGAGAGAAATTAATGCTTTATAGCTATACTTACTCTGAATCTGACTTGCTGAAGGTTTACTTTCCTGTTTTGAGACAGTTATACGAAGCTGTTGACTTTTAAACAGAATACCCTTGACTCTTTACTAATTTTATAAATGGCTGATTTGTGCAATTTGGGTTGTCTCAATGATCTTATGAAACATTTTTTTTTTTTTTTTTCAAAAAAAAATTATTGGTGTACAAGTTTGTTTTTCTTGTTTCTAGATGATTCGACTGTGAAACCTGTTTTGTTTTCAGGTATTGTCTGTCCGTGAATGTTATCGCGTTTGCATATTCGCTATTTCAAGCTTATGATCTAGCATACCATCTTGTCTCCGGGAAACATGTGATCCGCCACCACCTTTGTCGTCACTTCACGTTCTTCATCGATCAGGCAAGTAATTGACATTGAACTCGAATGCTGCTCCAGTTAACTGTCACAATCTTTAAGCTTCGTTCAACTATAGGATATGTTGATCTTACTAAGGACACCTAGTTCACGCTGTTCACTACCTCTGAATTAAATTTAGTCGAAATAGTATAGGAGTATGGGACAGGTTAAACAATTGGGATCTCTGAGAAGGGTATTTGCAGAGTACAAGGTTCTGTTTAGAAGGGTCTCTGATAACAATTTGTTGCAATAGATCGTGGTCACTAGATGGTTCATCAGGATAATAACTATTCGGCTGATGATTTGAACTGATTTTGTCGAGACCCTAGCTTGGTGAATATTTGATATCGGCTGGTTAAACTGTTGGTTCATAATTGATCGGCAGTGCATAGCTTAAATTAGTAGTGACCTCTTTTGTGATGGCTGTCTATTTTGATGGCAGTCTTGCCAATTCTAGTTTTGTTGGACTACGTAGACTTTTTAGTGTCATGAAGGTCTTCAAACAAATCTATAAATTTCTTGCATCAAGGCTTTCCCATCCGTATAAATACAATTCTGATTTACTGAATATGCTTAGGAACTATGGTTGCACGGATTGAGTTCAAAGGCTTTTGGGGACTATAGTTTTGGTCGTGCACTGAATGGTTAATTCAATTGGCAGGTACTAGCATATCTTCTCATATCAGCATCTTCATCAGCGGCCACCAGGGTCGATGACTGGCAATCAAACTGGGGGAAAGATGAGTTCACCGAGATGGCGAGTGCTTCAGTAGGGATGGCCTTCCTCGCATTTGTTGCCTTTGCCATCAGCTCCCTTATCTCTGGTTACAATCTTTGGACTGATAACAAGGTGTGATCTCCGATCTCGTAAGCAGTTGCTTCATGCTTATATGATATCGGAAGATAAGGCCATAGAATATGAAAGCAAATATATATATATATATATATATATATATAAATGTTTCTTTTGTTGTACATATACAGATTCAATAGACGTGTTTTCATCTTACAATTGGAAGGGAATATAATATTAGGGAATAAGTTTCAGTTCTCTATATGTCTTTGTTTTTAAACTGGATTCTTATAAACTTCAGTTCTGTTATGTATGTCTGCATTTAGGATAGTATGACTTCAGGTTGAGTTACCTCCGGTCATTTGGTGGAGTAGCAAGAGCCCGTTCTCCTTATCAGTCGAGGGTGTTAATCTTGCCGCGATGAGCGGGGTACATTGGCAAATCCATGCTGTGAGAGATCCATATGTCATGTGGAGTTGTATTGCTACCCGGGAGTTATCCCACACTCTTATCTTTGCAACCCTTTCTATAGCGCCCAATATATATATATATATATATATATATATATTCCTTCAGCCTGAGTGATATAGTAAGAACATGAACCAGGACTTCTAGTTCTAGGTAATACTTCTCCATCAGATCTTGGCATGAAGAAATTTACCACTAGAGTGAAATGCCCTAAATTGATCTGATCAGATCCCATTTTATCATAATACTATGATCTAAATAAACGTCTTTGGTATGACTCTGATGTAGTGGCCGAGTCAAATATATTATTTCAGTGGGTACGTACATTAAATGATAAAATTTTTAATAATCAATTTTTAGTGGGGTTAAAATGAGAAAAACATAAAGAATTTAAAGATAAAATTGTTTAGAAAAATAAAAATTTAATGGGAGCGGACACTCTCACGCGATCATACTCGATCAACCTAATTTTTGTCCATCTCTAATAGGCTTAAAAGGGCAAAAAGAGTTGCAAAACAAAGTATTTGAAATGGGCTAGGAGTTAATTGGGCTGCTATACTTTAATGATGAACTTTCAGATAAAGAAGGCACTTGGCTCTGAAATAATATTTGGGCCTGATTGATCCCTGTCCAGAGCTAATTTACCATTGGTGAGGGCTTTAAGACAGAAATTGGCAGTGGAACAATTTTTTCCAGGCATTACTAAATATAAAGGTGTCAATATTAAATTTTGGCATTGCCATTTGATACTGGTTATTGGCTGATATCTTAATTTTTGCATCTAAGCATTATTATTTTTATCATTTTTAAATTATTCGAATACTAAAAATTCTACTCAAAAATTTCAAAGCCTAATACTAATGGCACAAGGGAAGTACATTGGAGTACAAAGTCTCAAATATACTGTATTCACACTTTTTTTTTTTTAATAGCAAATATAGCATTGAAATTAGCATATAGATTGTAGATGGTCTTAAAGCATCTCTAATGGAATACCTAAAAAATGTGCCTATATTAAATTTTAGTATTTATGTGGGAAAAAATAAAAATAAAAAACTCTCCAATGAAGTGCTATTTTTTATGGTAAATGCTAAATTTGTTACCAAATTTTTCACCAAGTGTAGCGAATGTTAAATCTGACATTTGATTGATATTGTAACTTTTTATCTAATTATTGCAAATTTTGTCATTTTTTAAATTTACTACTACAATTTTGCTTTTACAAATTTTAAAATTTAATAATGATGATAAATAACAGTTTTAGCATTAGAGTTTTAAATATGCTATTTTAACTTAAAAAAAAAATAAAGCATTGACATATTTTGTGGTTGATTGAGAACCCTGCCTAGTTTGATAGGGCTGACAATTTTAGACACGATACAAGAACGACATGAAATAAATGGGTTGGATCACACATTTATTATTGGGTCGACACGTTTAACATAAAAATTAACGGGCCAGAAACGGGCTAACACAGTTAACCTGTTTAATTGGTTTTTTTAAATGGGTCGTAAATGGGCCAACATGATCCAACCCGTTTAGAGCCCATATATATAATTTCTCAATATATTAAAAAAAACCCTAAAAATAACGACATATAAAAGCCTAACCCTAATTATTTTCTCTTTTCCTCCTCATATCAGCCGCATCACACCCTTTCCCAACTCCCTCAGAAAAAGTGGACACCAACTACAACTTAGACTTATGTTTTATTCTAAGATATGTTTGTCTTAATCATTATGTATATTTGATAATTCTAGTTGTTAGTTTTATATTTTATATGAATATAATAAGTTTCTTGTGTTAGTGAATTCAAAATTTTAAGTGGTTTTTTATCTAAAATTTTCATGTTAAATGGGTCATAAACCAGTTTCATGTTAAATGGGCCATGAACGTGTTTTTCGTGTTAAATGAGTCATAAACTTGTTTGTTTTTGTGCCAACCTGTCGTGGTCAGTTTAATAATCGTGTTCGCGTATCGTGTCGTGCTACTCATTTAGAAAACGGTTCGTGTTTATGTTTAGGTTCCTGACCTATTTATTAATCATATCGTGTTCGTATTCGTATTCATGCTTATCATATCATGCTGTAATTGGGCTGGTCCGAACTCGGCTCGCGAACATAAATTGCCAGCCCTAGTTTGAGTTATAGTGATGACCCATTTTTCTATTCTGGTGTAGCTAGACTACTTTGGAGTTTCGACTAAAGAATTGACAAAAGAGATTATAACGTTTACAGATTAGCAAAAAGAGAGGGAGAGACAGAGACAGAGAGAGAATTACAACGTTTACATTTATTGTTTTTTTTTTTTTCTAATGACATTTATTGCTTATTTAATGTATAGTCTTGCAATTATAGAAACAGGGGTAAATTCTTGCAATTTTTGCGTTCAAAAGAGTTATTAGCTTATGTTCAATTCAAAAATACAAAAAGGCTCTACAATTAAATGGTCATTAATTAAAGCACCAGTGACCTTTTATTGTGTCTTCTTCTCAATAATGATCATTAAAGCTCCACAAAAGCTTTTATCTCAAAGGTTGGCTTCAATTTTTATTTATATATTCCTTTTACAAGACGAAATCGAATCTACAATCTCTGTCAAAATCCCACCTCACCCGTCATCCAAACTCTCCAATGCTATTGAATCAAACGATCTTTTAAGCGAATGGTTGGCCACAATCCATAGATGTTAGATTAGTTGGGGGGGGGGGGAGGGACAAAAAACAATACTTTTTTAAGCTATATTATTTTTACTTTCTTTAATAAAGTTGGAAAATATTTATAAAAAAATCACAAAAGGTTGTTGATGAAAGCAATGCACCACCCACTTCCCCACCACCCCCCCCCCCCCCCCCCCCCCCCCCCCAACTATTGGTGAATCATGGAAAGCTTCTACCAATCTAATTATGACATATTATTTATGGTAGCATCAACCATAATGTTGGGACTAGTTTTGACTTTGTTGTCCTATAAATTATTTACTACCACAAGTTCATGGTAAACTCTCAACATCAAATATTTAGTGAGCTTTAAAACTTCTTTTTTATTAGATGTTGATTTGTCCTAACCCAATGACCCTTATTACGACACATCATTTGGTAGTTCCTAAGGGAGGTGCTTAGTGGGAGTACTAACATCTTCCACACCGGCCAATCCACATGCTCACATCTTTCTTTCACGCATAGATGCTTATCCAAATCCAACACACACACACACATATATATATATATATATCTATACACACATATATATATCTATGTATATATATGTATGTGTAAATATATATATATATATATATATATTGCTATACGAACAACACATATTCAATTATTCGGTGTTGATAATAATCTCTTTTTGCAAGTATAGCCCATCCAATTCCTATAAAAAAAGATACAAGTATAATCCATTCAAACCCTTTAAAAGGATCCAACAAAAGTTGCTTATGGTCAATAAAGTTGTTAGGAGTAGATTCTATCAACATAAGGGTATGTTTGGATCAATAGTTTAATCTTATAATTCAAACAATTAATTTAATTGTTTGAGAAGTGGGTTAAAACTAAATGTTAAATGAGATTCAAGTTTCTTTCACACTTTTGATGTTCTTCGCTGTGAATCATCGAGAGTCTGCCGGATTAGGACCTGTGAAGGAATTCCACCACATGTATTAAATTAAAAAAAAAAAAAAAAAAAAGGATTGAGAGTGAGTGAAATGAATGAAATAATAATCCCTCTTGTCATAGAAATAGGGAAGCTAACAATTCTTATTTAGAGTTAGTTACATCTAGGAATATTATGAGATTTTGTTAGGGATTTCTTAGAATTCCTTCAAAAATAATTAAAACATATCGTTATCTCGATCCTCAATAAGTGTGCTCTCAATGTGTAGCCACGAGTCGATCTCCACATTGACCTTGATCTATGTCTCTAAACTAACCTCACAGTCTCAAGGTCTTGATTACATGACCCTCGATGTGCACACATGTCAGTGCGACATTGGTGGGCTCCGTCGATCCTCAATCTTACCACAATGACGTCGAAGCCAAGCTCATCGAGGTCTACCCTAAGCATTCGATCAAGTTTAGATCATTATTTCCTGCTCTTTTATGAACATGTCATGACGATTAAACCTTTTGAAAAAAAATCCCTCAAACGATATTTATTTATTTATTTATTTTTTTGGCTGAAAACGATAATATCTCTTCCTATACATTTAATTCTAATCTATAGTAATTAATTAATAAATGTCTTAAAAAAAAAAAAAAAAAAAAAAAAAAAAAAAAGCCCCTTCACGTGGTTCCTTCGTCAGCCATGTTCATGAAATGTACAAAATGCACTACATGACAAATATTCTCTCACTCCCTGACCCGTCTTTTTCCTTAACTATAAACAAGTCAATTGTCGTCAATTCTTTAATTTATTTTTTCTTCCTTTTTTCCCATCAAATTCTCCAAGCTACACAATACACAGAAGATCTCAGCCGTTCGTTGGATATGATCAAAATAAATCAAAAGCAATTGCAAACTCAATCACACAGAGTGTATATTACCATAATTAATTGGTTAATCCGTATCTTAAAGCCTAAACAATGTCACTAATATTCTTCTAATCACGGTTTAAGCATCACCAAACCATGACAAATTAAGTACGGTGAAGCATTATTTTCTGTACTACATTTAAGTTTTGGGTAAATTATTGAGCCTTTGGCTTTTAGTAAACAAACACGTGGTACTTCATCCAACCATAACGTATCGACGCATGTGCATGAATGCCCCCAAAATCATATATACTATATAATATATACATATATATATGTAATATATTATATATCAAAATCATGAATAATAGTATAATGTGGGTATTTAGATTTTGCTCTATAGTTGGACCACCTTGCCTTGAGAAGGAATTTTTACCTAGAAAATGAGCAAAAAATATAATTCTGTTAAGAGAATTATATGCGAATTAGGAACAAAAATGTATCCTAACCATAGTGTACATGATATTCTTTAAGATTTTTTATATTTGTATTACTTATTCTTTTTCCCTGATATGATATCGGTGTGATCATAGAATTATGAAAATACGGACAAAATAATCAAATTAGTCAAAGCCTTGAAGGAAATATATAAAAATTGGCTTTTTTTTTTTTTTTTTCCTTTCATTTGAACATGGAAGATTCAAACTTTAAATGTTACTAGTTGTCATACACGCACTCCGCACGTGCAGAATAGACAAGTAAAACAAAAATGAGAAAAAAAAAAGTGATAGACTATAGGCAGTGACGAAAAGACATTGTTAAAGTGCCTATTCATACTTTTAATATAAAGTAAAAAATAATGAAATTAGTTCTAAAATTACCACTTAATTATGTCTATACCGTCTACAAGTTTGTTACATTTTTGTGATCATAACTTGGCAGAATATACCAGCCCAACAATATCATAATTGACACCTAAAGTCATTAAGACGGCAAGCCAACTAATTACTTAATATTCTTTTAAATGCAGATATTCCTTAAGATATCCATTAATCATGGATTTAAGTTAATACTTCTTGATTCAAAAAAAAAAAAAAGTTAATACAACTGTATATAAACATCATGTGTACGTATATGTGTAAATATACAAGGCAAAGATCTGAATATTGTTGAGACTTTAGTGTACCGAGTTAATTTACCAGCCCTCATCATATACAATGCAGAAACCTGTTTAGAAAATCAATTAATTAGTAAATAGTAAGAAATAAAGCAGATTTTAGTGGTTTGCAGCTTATAAATTGATGTAGATTTCAAATTTCTTACTAGTAATAAATCATTATTAAAAAAAAAAAAAAAAAAACTAAGCAGATTCTACAATTTCTTGGATGCTGGTAAAGACTCTGTGTGTGTGTGTGTTTTTTTTTTTTTTTTTTTTTTTCCTTTATTGTTTTAATATTTGGCTTTATAAAAGCCTACAAAGGTGAACATTGTTGATAAATGTCGAATATTATTCTAAAAGAAAGGTATGTTTTCCAAGGGGGAAAAAAAGTATATTTGAAATGATGACTACTTTTTTCTCTCTCATTTGAAAGGGATAACGTGCTTGTTTTTTCGTCGTCGTCGTTGTTTTATATATATATATATATATATATATATATATATAATATAAGTAGGATTTATGGCTAAATATTTTGCAACAAAATACTCATTATAGACTTCTTTTTCTTTTTATTTATGCATCATGTGCTCAACTCTATCCACTAGATTTCCTTGTAGGATTGATTACATCCAATTTCTGAATTACAAATCTTCAAATTGAAAATATTGATTCTATAGTACGAACTCTCATTTTTAACTACAGATAGGATCTATAGTTTAAATCGTACTCAATTAATGCAAAATCACTAGTTAAATGACACATTATTGCATCATCAAAACTCAAGACATAAGATGAAAAAATTTACAATGCGATACGAGATCAAAAAAAAAAAAAAATCCCTTTTAACAGTTGGATTTGTACTGACCAATATTCCGATTTTATTCAACAAACGCATTTTCATTTATCTTTTAAAAAATTCCGATCAATATTAATATCGTTTAAGATGAGATTTAACGTTAAAAAACGGACATTATTAATATTGATATCCTATCATTAAAGAAAAAAAGAAAACTTCAAGACGGAAAATTCCACAAGACAGTACTCACAATTTCATAACCAACATTCTAATTATTTCTATTTCCAACAAACGCATTTCCATTCATCTTTCAGAAAAACAAAAATTCTAAGCAACATCAGAATTAATAATAGTAATAAGATTAAACACTCAGAAACGTTAATAACTAATAGTAATATCATATCATTAAAGAAAAAATCAAGACGGAGAGTTTATGGTACTCACAATTTTATTATTTTTTTAATTTCGTGATTCCACAAAATTGTAAGGTTTTTTTTTTATTTATTTATTTATTTTTTTTTTAAAGGAGTGTAGTTGGGTCCATAAATGGGGATACAGTCCCCAACCACCCGAACTAGAAAGTGGCAGTGGGGGGGACAAATAAGGACCCAGCCGAGTTGTCCAAAACGAGTCCCAATCGTCCGGGTGACCCGCCCGCCCCCTGCCAGTTCGACTCCAGCACTCACGGCTTGCTTCTGCAGCCCGCGCCCCCAGCATCGCTTCTGTTCTTGCCGGTTTTTTCTTGCTTTTTGCCCTTTTTTCTTTCTTTCTTTCCTTTTTTTTTTCTTTTTTTTTTTTTACATTTTTCTTTTTTATCTCCTTAAATCTTTTTTTTTTCAATCTGTCAGGATTTATTTTTCCCCCTTGATTGATGAAGAATACATATTAAAAAAAGAAAAAGAAAAAGGGAACACAACATCGCCTTTTTCTTTTCATATTTTTTTCCTCAATTCAAAGCAATTTTGAGATAACTTTACGAGCAGTTTGGATGGTCCGCTTAAGCTAAAATTTAGGAGTTATTTTCATTTACATTGAATTTTATTTTTTATTTTTTTATTTAATAATTAAGTTGAGTTTTGAAATTATGTGTTTTGTTGAAAATAAAATGCTTGGAGTTAAAAAATATAAAAATTTAAAATGTGTTCCGAAAAAAAAATGTCAATATAGATTTTGTTTTGTTCCTGTTAAAATTCTATGTAATTAAAAAAAAAAAACCAATATCTTTCAACTTAAAATAATAAAATTATGGATTTTTAAAATTTGAGTTTTTTAAGTTCACGTTGAAGATATAAATAGTGAGATTACTTTTGAAGAAATAGAACAAAAAACAATTGAAATTATTTGGTTGGTTGGAGCCAATATGCCAACACTACTTAATACAAGCTAGAGGTAGAATGTGGCATGTAGTACACTATGTAAAATATAGATTAAGGGCTTGTTTGAGATAACATCTGAAGATGATGTTTTGAAAATTGAGTTTGAAATATATGTTTGGAGGGAAAACTTTTAAAAAAGTTATCTGATATAGAAAATAGTACAAAAATTCAAAATGTGTTGGAAAAAAAATTTACAAAATGGATATTGTCTTATTCGTCTCGTCGTTACGAGCATTTTAACAAAAAAATCATCACATTCCGATTTAAAATGAGAAAGTTACAGACTTTTAAAGTTTTAATTTTTTAAAAATAAAAAAGAGAAAAAGTTTGATATAGAGTTAAAAATTTAAAATCCAATGACAAAATGACATCTCTTGATGGTACCCCAAACAGCCCCTAATTTTTAGGAGAGATTTAGTTGAAATAATATCCCACATAGTAAAACATAATTTTAACAGTCTAATATAATGTTTGGATGTACTATTTCAATAATTATTATTGAATTCAAATATAATAGGTGTTTGGTTGACCAATTATTAAATTGAATTTATTTGAATGTTTCACTTCCACTATTTCATAACAATTTAACTCAACTCAAAACCAAATTCTTACTTTTTAAAAATCTGTATCACTCTATTTGCTAAGTTCTGTTAAACAAATGTAATTTTTTTTTCAATTTTACATATTTTTTTATTGGGATCTTTCAATTTAAAATTGTGTATTTTCTTAAATCCTATCCTATGGTAATTTTTGTTGTGGGATTTCAAATTTTTTTTGCGATAACAACTAAATTTTTTTAACTAATTGAAATTACATCAGGTATAAAATTACTATTCATTAAATCATTAACCACAAAAATTCTTATATATATATATATATTTAAAAGAAGTGGCTGTTATTCGACACTATTTGATTTCATAACATCACTTGTAACTTTTTTGTGGTATATTGTACCAACCATGTAATTTTAAAACGTCACTTATAACTTTTTGCAGTATATTGTACCAATCATATGATTTTAATGTAACATTTTTCAATTATAACTATCCCTTTTATCAATATCTAAATTGTATCTCATGACAAGATTTAATAAAAAGTTATAAGTAAATCAATTAATTGTTACAAGTGTCGAATAGTATCCGGTACCAAATACAAGCTCTTTTTATATATATTTAGTGAAAACTCAGTGCCCGTTTAGGGCAACATCTCAAAATGTATCATTTGAATTTCAAATTCCCGACTCTACATCAAACTTTTTTTTTTAATTTTCAAAAAATTCAAATTTTAAAAATCTATAACTTTTTTATTTCAAATTAAAATAAGATTATTTTTATATCAAATACTCATAATAATAAAATAAATAAGATAAAATCTATTTTATATATATTTTAAAATTTTATATTATTTTTATATCACAAAATCTTTTTATATTTCTAACTTAATTCTAAAACATCGTATTCAATTATCCTCAAACGGACCTTCGTATTCCGCTACAAATTTCTCTGAAAAAAAAAAAAAGAAAGTAAGAAATCATTTTGTCAGGATTTAACTTCTTGATTGACGGATATGAAATATATAAAATAATAGCAGGCGCATTGATTTTAGTAAAGAAGGAAGAGAGAGAGAGGGAGAGAGAGAGAGAGACCATATACGGAAGAGGACCATACGGCTTGTCCGACACACCCACGGATACCGCTTCAGCTGAAGTGGGTCCCATCTTTCTCTTTTTCTATCCTTCTCTTTCTCTCTCCTCTCTCCTCTCTCCTCTCTCCTCTCTCCTGTTTTCTGTTTCAATTTCTGTTTCCTGTTGTAACGTCCCCCCTAACAAACACCGTAACTTTTTCACTTCTCAGTTCATGCTCCCTTCCCAAATTACTCTTCCACCCCTCTCGTGGTTTTCTGTGCTGTAGTGTGACATGACCAAAATACCCTTGCAGTTTTTCTAGAACCCAAAAAAAAAAAAAAAAAAAAAAAAAAAGAAGCTTATGATGTGTTTTGACAAATAATGACAACCCAACAATATTTATTTGCACTTTTTTTTTTTTTTTTTTTTTTTTTTTTTTTTTTTTGTAGTTTTCTGTACATGATTTAGTTTAGTTATGATCAATTTGGTTGAGCTATTAACAAAGATGAAAATGTCCGTGACATTATTAACATACATTTTCAAAGTATATTATTCATATTTTGAAGTTTTAATATGAATAAATTTTTGAATATGTCCAGGAAAATTTAATTTTGTGCAAAGCTTAAAATTTTGTAGCACATTTTGTTTGTTTGTTTGTTTTGTTTTGTTTTGTTTATAATAAAAGGTAACAACATTCTTCAATCCATAAGTATCTATTTTTTCTTGGGATATCCGTCATTATCGACATTTCTGTAAACATTATCCAAAATTAAAAATCTCAATAACTCTACCAACATCGATATTTTCATCATTGATGATTAGAATAGTTATCATTATACTCAAATATAATAGATTTGGTTGGGACTGAAGTGAAATATTTGAATGTTTTATTATTTCACAACAATTCAACTTGAATTCAAATCAAAATTTTTATTTTTAAAAATCCATATCATACTCATTTTTCTTTTACATTTACACTGTTCAAATGTTATTTTCAATAAATCTATCGAAATATATAATTCAAATCCTATATTTGAATGTAAACATTTAATTTAAATGCAATTCAAGATCCAAACGGATCATTAGATTGTATGCTATAAGTAGATGTACTTTTCATATTATCTTCGAGGAAAAGACTTAGATGATTCTTAAGTCATGTTCTCAGAATATTTTTCTTAACCTTTCGGCTTTCACACAAAATTTTGTCTTCTTGGATGGTAGAAAGGCAAGTAAAATGACTTTTAGGGGATTTTTAGTTTTTAATTTTTTTTTAATTGTATCTAACGTTTACATTATTTATCAGGGAATTTCGATCGTTACTTTTGGTTAATTGATGACATTAGTTTTGTATCTCTAGCATTACATCAAAATCATTTTATAATAATAACTAATACTCAAATATTAATTAACCAATACTAAGACGGTAAAATCTTTCGTTTTATTTTTTATTTTTTTCCATAAGATAAAATCTTCTGAAAACTTAACAATTTAAAGCTATATAATATGCGTACAACACTCTATTTCTGCCCCACCAAAGAGTTATACACACACACACACACATATATGTATTAATTTGTTATCTTCCACTATACCAAGTTTTAATATCGTAAAAAAATATACTCTATAGTGAACTTTTCTCATATTTAACGTTACAAGTATATCCATAATCAAATACTATATAAATTTAAACATGCACTTATCCACAGAAAGTAAGATCAACAATTGAAATATGTGTAAGGCAAATGATCTTTGTTTGGCAACCAATTAGAATTATACTCATCTACAACATCAATAAAGGGTACAATAAAATATACATAACACGTGCTAACACTCCGAAGTTCAAATCAGATAAAACAAAACTATGGACACATCAAACGCTGGAAAAAAAAAAAAAAAAAAGCACAGAAAAATAATAAAAATGGTGAACAATAATATCTCATCTCTAGCTGTAAATAAAGATGAGCTCGCCTAAAGCTAGTTACCTTTTGTGATAAGGATGACCTATCGGTATTTTGAATACTTTTCACGTCCTCTAATGTAAATATATATCTTGATTGACATATCTCTTATAATAAGAAAACTTTGAACTTGAATTTAGATTACTTTATATCTGACTGAGATTAACGGATGTAAACATCTTTTTCGAAACATTCTTATGATATAGAGTCCAATCATTAACGTTCTCGTATCAATTGAAATATATTGACTCCAAGGGTGCACAATTATTGCATTTATTTAGGTTCTTAGTCAACTTGAATCATTCGAGTCTCTAAATCTGCTAGTAACCTAACGGCATTCCAGCTGTTCACATCACAATATTCCCTTTGGCTAATATACTTCGCTCTAATCATAAATCACTTGATCGACTAATCTAACGGGTTTCACGGATTGATTTATCTCAATCAAATCATCATAATTGTATTTTGACTAACTCAGTATGTGAAAAATTAAAGATCGAAGGACGAAATGCAAATTCAACAAAACCTAACAAATTTCTTTGTCTGTCTATTAAGAATCAGAAACAACAATTTTTTTATTTTTTATTTTTTAAAGAGGGGCATATCATCATAAGGAAAAATTTTAAAATCCATCCTTTTTAGAGGGGCATCACAATTCACATGATTGATGAGGCTATTTTGGTCAATCCAAAATAATTAAAAAGGACAGGGTCGTGGCATCGTTGGAAAAATAAACGATAGATGAGGGGCAAAAGTGGAAAAATGTGAGGCAGGTGTCATAATCAAGAAAGGACCGCAGTTTGTCTCCTCAGGAGTGGATCTTCGCACGTTATGAAAATGTATTTGCTGTGAAGAAGAAGAGTTTTTAGAAAGAGAGAAAAAAATTGAAAAGAGTTAGAGAGAGAGAGAGAGAGAGAACCGCCAGCTCTCTTTTTACATATGCTTGCACTGCACCACCAGAAAACAAAACACCAACAACACCATAACTCCAACCCAACCTCCTCTCTCTCTCTCTCTCCTCTCTGCCCCCCCTCTCTCTCTCTCTTCCCCTCACTTTCTCCCTCTATCTGATACAACGCAAACCCGTAGTTTTTTTTTTTTTTGGCTCCAGAAAGATTAAAAAAAGGGTTTCTTTTTCTCTTCACAGAAGATTTTCCCTCCTTACTGGGTTTTCTCAACAAAAAAATGTGAACTTTCCGTCGTTAAACAAAAAAAGAAACCAATTTTCTTTCTGGGTTTCGGCGTACAACCAGTTTCAGTTCGATCCAAATTAGTAGATGAGTAGTGACAAGTTCCGACGTCGTACGAGCACGACCACCTTAAAATTCACGAGAAACCCACACCGAGGTTCGTCCATTTGATCATGAAGAATATACTATTAATTCTTGCCCTGCTAGCAATTTCGTCCTTAATTATTTTTACCAGAAAAAAAACGCTTTTGAATTTAAGAGTTCCTATCTAATCTATTTTATTTATTAAACAATTTATTTTGTACTTATTATTTATAATACACATAGTTTAAATGACTCTCAAACAATTTTATTTGTACTTATCATTTATAATAAACACAGATCAAATGACTCTCATTTACTCATATGATGTTTGTGGTTTAATGATATTCAATATATTTCCAAACTTATTTTGACGTTACTTTATTATTATTTTTAACATCTCAGGAAGAGCGAATGACTTTGAGTTAAAAATCTTAAATTTGAGTTAAAATTTTTTATTGAATTTTTAAAAAAGATAAAAAAATTTTTAGAAAAAGATAAAAATTGAGATAAAAGAATACATTTATAAGAAAGATTACTTTACTATTATTTTTGTTGAATTTTGGCTCCAGAAAGATTAAAAAAAAAGGGTTTCTTTTCTCTTCACAGAAGATTTTCCCTCCTTACTGGGTTTTCTCAACAAAAAAATGTGAACTTTCCGTCGTTAAACAAAAAAAGAAACCAATTTTCTTTCTGGGTTTCAGCGTACAACCAGTTTCAGTTCGATCCAAATTAGTAGATGAGTAGTGACAAGTTCCGACGTCGTACGAGCACGACCACCTTAAAATTCACGAGAAACCCACACCGAGGTTCGTCCATTTGATCATGAAGAACCTGTACTGGTTCAAGCAAATCGCGAGTAACGGCGGAGATGGGCGGAGGAGGCTGTCGTTGGGGGAGTACAACAGAGCGGAGTCGTGGTCGAAGTACTTGGTGTCGACGGGGGCGAAGATAAAGGGAGAAAGGGAAGAGGAGTGGAGCGCCGATCTGTCGCAGCTCTACATTGGCTGCAAATTCGCCTCCGGTCGGCACAGCAGGATCTACAGAGGCGTTTACAAGCAGAGAGATGTCGCCATCAAGCTCATCAGCCAGCCCGAGGAGGACGAGTCCCTCGCCGCCGAGGTCGAGCGGCAGTTCATCTCCGAGGTCGCTCTCTTGTTCCGCTTGAGCCACCCCAATATCATCACGGTAAGATTATCCAAAACCCCGCCTCCTGTCCCAGTCCGGTCCGGTCTGGTGCGTTCCGCCCACTGAGCTAGTCCCAGCGGGGTTGTTTTCGTAAATGTCTTGTTAGTACTGCACATGGTTAAGATTCTTGAGCCGTCTGGATTGCCGTTTTGAGACTATTTTTAACAACTGTTTAAAAAGTTCTTTACATTGTTTTTTTTTTTTTTTTTTTTTTCTGATAAGAATTTGCATTTACCGATCAAATATACTTTTTAAACCTGTATATCTCGGATATGGAGTACTGCTATTGGGTAGGTCCTGCTTGAGGTTAATGTGTATAGAGTAAGTTTATGTGAAATGGACAGGAAACGCTAGTTAGATGTTCAGGTGGTAATGCTGTTCGTTCTCGTTGATTAAGTATGGGAAATCCTCCTCGTGAGGGATTCGAAAGATTCGTATGCCACGCAGGTGCCCTTTTTCTGTATATATATGTATATAAAATGAAATAGACAAGAAGAACACAGTTCACTACTTAAAAAAAAGGGTACTTAATTTATCGCATTCATGACTCATGACTCATGAATTGTGAAATTCTTTTCTTCTTTACATCATGGAATCTGTGATAGGTGAATCTAGAAATGAATTTCCTGCACAAGAGTAATCCAAGATCTTGAATTTTTTTTTTTTTTCTTTTCTCTAGTGAATCTGATGTGTCGTCTTGTTTGAGAATTTCATCTTGTCGGTATAATTGCGTGTGTTGTGATTGGTATATTAGGATTTTGTTGGATTTTTTTGATTGATTTATCATTTCTGACCAACATAGTTGCATTTTTCCAATGTTGTCACTGCAGTTTGTTGGAGCTTGTAAGAAGCCTCCAGTGTTCTGCATCATCACCGAGTATTTGCCGGGGGGATCTCTGAGGAAATACCTCCATCATCAGGAGCCACATTCCGTTCCGCTCAACCTAGTTTTGAAATTAGCCCTCGACATTGCGCGTGGGATGCAATTTCTTCATTCACAAGGGGTGCTTCATAGAGATCTCAAATCGGAGAATTTACTTCTTGACGAAGACATGTGTGTCAAAGTAGCCGATTTTGGTATCTCGTGCTTAGAATCCCAATGTGGAAGCGCCAAAGGGTTCACCGGCACGTATCGTTGGATGGCCCCCGAGATGATCAAAGAGAAACACCACACGAAGAAAGTCGATGTTTACAGTTTTGGCATCGTTCTTTGGGAGCTTTTAACGGCATTGACACCGTTTGAAAACATGACTCCCGAACAGGCTGCATTTGCAGTGTCCCAGAAGGTATTCTCCGTTTCATTCCTGAGATGCTGCATTCTCCAATTTTAATACGCTTCTATCAATCTTCGATTAGGCAAGTTGATTACTCGGTTATTATCGTAAATATTTCGTTACTAAGGAATGAAGCAACTTGGAAAATTCAATAGACTCTGTAATAGTACTGCTCTGTTGCTAGGATTATTCTAGTTGACTAATCTAGATTTTAGCTGACAAATGAAAAATTAGAACAGATTTTTTAGATTCGAATTTTAAAAGAAAGTAAAAAAAAATTTCTAAATTTGTTTAGTTCAACTATTTAACAATCGTTTTAGCAAAGGTAAACTACAATTATCTATTCTAGTTCTTGTGATTTTTACTAGATCAGGTGGGAAATTGCAGCTTTGAATGTTCTTATCAGGTGAGAATACTTCATATACAAGATTATAAATTATTCTAAATTCAAGGTGAAAAGACAATTTATTTGCAATTTCATATCAACACTTCTGAGGCACTTCCACATTTCCTTAGTGTAATTTAAAAAATAAATAAATAAAATAAAATTGTATTAAGAGAATTCCATTTCTTCATTATCCGAGTGTTTAATCTATCAAATTACTTGCTGAATGGTTTTCGCTATTTACCCGGAAATTTTTACTTTTTTTTTTCTTTCCTTTTTTGCCAGAATGCAAGACCTCCCTTGCCATCTGCTTGTCCGATGGCATTTAGTCATCTGATTAACAGATGCTGGTCAAGTAATCCAGTTAAGAGACCACATTTTAATGAGATAGTTTCGATTCTGGAAGGCTATGCAGATGCCCTAGAGCATGATCCGGATTTTTTCTCGTCCTATAATCCGTCGGCGGGTTTTAATTTCCTCCGATGCTTGTCAAAGTTTTCATGCTCTAGATCTTCTTCTACTTCTTTCTAAGTAAGCCTAGGAAAATTTAAGTATGATATCAACTGTATTATATGAAATCATCTTATTTGTATTGGTCTTTGGTCCTACAATTTGCTCAATTATGGTTATTAATTTTACTTTTTTATTTTGATTCCTTTTTTGTAACTTTACGTCTCTTCGTTCCTTGGAATATAGTGGAACAAAGAGCAGGTGTTTATTTTTGATTGCTTATTAGATCTTAATTCATTATCTTTTTGTTTTTTGGCCAACGTTTTGTCAAGAAGAGATTATAAAGTTGTAGTTCTCAATTGAAATTGAAATCAAAAGAAAGAACTAAACCATTTTCTGACTGATTGATCAAGTGGGTGCATGATTGCCTCCACTTGTGAACAGATTTATTGGTGTCTTTTCTTATCCCCACAATAGAGAGAGACATAAGTTTTAACTAGAGCAGTTAAGGCTTCATTTGGCGTTAGGGTTTAACTTCAACTAAACTGTTCTTTTTCATCTCAGTTTTTTTTTTTTTTTTTGAAAAGTCAACAAAATTTATTAGTAGTTTTTGAAAATTTAACTAATTTCAATTTAAAAATTTAATCTCTAACCAACGAACCAAATACAAGCTAAGAGAGAAGTTTCAAGCGGAGTTTATTATCTTGATTGGTGGTGATTAAAATGCTTTAGAATGGCGTGTTGAAAGATTATTAATCAAGGGCAAGAACCCTGTAATGCTGCACACGTTTTACAATTTCAAAAAAATAAGATTAAAACGAGTAAAAAAATTAAAATATTGAAAACAATAAATAAACTAAAATGTGACATACAAATATTATGGGACAGTTTGGCCGAGTGGTCTAAGGCGCCAGATTTAGGCTCTGGTCCGAAAGGGCGTGGGTTCAAATCCCACAGCTGTCAAATTTTTATTTTTTATTTCATTTTTTTAATGATTAAAATACCATTATCACGGATACTTAGTTTTTATTTTTATTTTTCATTTTTGTAAATTTTCCTTTCATTAATTTTTTAATGACAAAAAATACAATTATCACGGATAGTTAGGAAAACTAATTCCTATCACAGAAATTCTTCTTCTTCTTCTTCTTTTTTTATTTTTATTTTTATTTTTTTATATATGGTTGTAAAAATAGTATAAATCAAATTTCAAAAAAAAAAAAAAAATCAATACATAATTGGGTCACAAAATTTAAAGTTCAAATGCTCCAACTTTATGAATTAAAAAAAAGAAGGTATCAAAATAAATGTCCTTTTTTTTTACTCCTCAAAGGCAAAATAGTTAATCCCTATTGAAAATTATCATTAGATATATGATTAATTTCTTTTCAGGTAAAATTTCATTCAAATTTAACAGAACTTGCAATATAAAAGTTAAAACGAGATGAATTTGAAATTTAGAATAATTAGTGGGGTGTTTATTTATTTCCTTACATATACATATTAGTTTTCTCAATTTTTTTTCTCCCAATATATATATTTTCTTGGTTCATAGAGTCCAAGGGCCTTACGTTTTTAAAAAAATTTTATTTGGAATACAGGAAACCAAACTCTCAATTCTATAGAATTGCCGCTAAATTATATCTATATCACAATGTCCTTTTATTTTTTTTAAGTGTGTAATAATGAAATCACCACTTTAGTTATCAACAACGATTTGAATGAATTAATTTCTCTATGACAATTAAAGTAAACTGATAAAATTTACTTTTTTCCCCTTAATTAGGTATATGCTTAATCTGTCTGTCATGGTATATGTTGTTTATTCCTAATAGAATTTCTAATGGATGAAATTAAATGAGATAAATTTAAAGTTTGGACTCTTGACATGGGATAAAGATCATGAGACAAAGTGAGAAGAAGTATAAAGTTTAGGATATTAACAAGAATAACTTAAATAAACAAAATATTTTTATCTATACTCCCCAACTTTAAAGTTACTCTCAATCTATGAACCTTAAAAACTCCTACTTCAACGTTTTAAATTTTGAATTTGTTCAACTTAATCTAATATATTAGAATTTCGGTTAAAAACATAAAAAATTTTAGTAAAACGTAGGTACATAACTCTCTCTTTCTTTTTTTTTTTTTTTTTGTTTTAACAAAAATCTAAACTAAAGTAGTTAGGTGAGACTAATTTTCTCATTTTTTAAGTTTATTTTAAAAAAATATTTATAAAAGGGACTAGATGGATAAATTAAAAGATTAAGTAGTGTAGTGGGAGGTTTTAAAATTCAAATGGTAAAATAAGAATTATCTAAAAATTGTTACGAGAATAATCAAAAAGGAAAAAAAAAAAAAAGGGAAAATATAAAACCCAAAAACGGCGAAGCCAAAACCCCAAAGGAAAGCGTGTGTGAAGCATAGTGTTATTGTGTTTCACCCGCCGCCACCGACTCCGGCGAATCCCGTTCGTCGCGTCACAGAGTTCTTCTCGATTCTCGCAGGTAGATTTCTCTCCAAACCCTAATGCCTTCTCATGTATTTCATAAAAATGATAAATAATTCAAGGCTTTTTTTTTTTTTTTTTTTTTTTTTTTTTTTCTTCATGTTATTGGGTTCTAGATTGGCCAATACAAGTAATTCATGTTTTCTGGTTAGAAAGATCCTAAATTTGATGCTGGGTTGGTGTTTTTCTGTTCATACAAATATATATATATATATATATATGTATATATGACTATATTTATTGTACATATGTTTGGCAGATTAAGGAGGTGAGAATGGAGGAGGGACAGGAGGAAGGGAAGACTTTTAGAGAGTTGGGGATACGTGAAGAACTGGCCGTGGCTTGTGATAAATTGGGTTGGAAAAAGGCCTCCAAAATACAGGCCGAAGCCATTCCTCATGCACTTGATGGTTTGCTTTGCTCTCGCAATCTAGATTTTATTTGAGTTTGATTTTATAAACAACCATGTCTGATTGTTTGTGTGTTTTGGTGTTTTTCGGTAATCCGCATTCGGATTGTTCTCACTTTATGATTCTGAACGAGCCCAAGTTTTTTTTTTTCCCCTTAATATTTATTCGAATTGTTCCTTTTTTTGGATGAAAGGCATGGTTTATTTGCAAAACTAGTCTGGTGAAGCGAAAAGCTTGATCTTATCGAGAAATCTTGTTGGGTGTTTTCTAGTTTGCAATCGATTAATGGCCAGTTTGGTTCATAGGTTTGTATAGAAAATTCAAATTTTTGTGAGAGAAAGCATTGTAGAAAAAGTTTGAATTATGGGTTTAAACCTATGATGGCTTAATTGTGTTTCAATTTTGATCTGATTGGGGGCTTAATTTAGTCTGTATTAAGTTTAATTGATATTGTAGGTAGGGACCTGATTGGACTTGCGCAGACGGGCTCGGGTAAAACAGGGGCTTTTGCTCTTCCCATATTGCAAGCCCTTTTAGATTCTCCTCAACCAGTCTTTGCTTGTGTGTTGTCTCCAACAAGGTTAGTTTTGTTGTCGTGAAAGGTTAATGGTTTATCTGCAGTTCTGTTTCTATTTTCTACTCTTTCATTTTTTGCTCTTACTCCAGGGAGCTTGCACTTCAGATTGGTGAGCAGTTTTCAGCTTTAGGATCTGAAATTGGCGTTAAATGTTTAGTGGTAAGTATTTTCTAATGGTAGTTTCCTTGATAGATGACCTACCGCATCTTAGGCATTACAATGGGTTCACTATATCTAAGATTGATGATTGGATTACCCCCGTTGGGGTTGGGGCTAGCGCTGATGGGAGAGGAGGGGTTTGGGTAGGAGCTCCCAGGTTTCGAACCGAGTAGTGTTTTCATTTCTCTTTAATAAGTGGGAGATACCCCATACTGTAAAATGAATTTCATTAAGGAAAGGGCACACATGTAGTGTGGGTCATCACTTTTTTCTACGAAGAACAACCTTTTCTCCATCTCATTGTTAAAGCATCTGATGCTACATTTTTGAGGCGGTTATGTGGAAGATTCTTGTTTATTTATTCTTGAGCTTGTTGCTTAGTGTCTTTCTCTAATCTTCTGTAGCTTGTTGGAGGGGTGGATGCGAAGCAACAGGGTGATAAAATTGGAAAGCAGCCACACATCATTGTAAGTTTTCAGTTTAACAAAAAAGATGACTCTAGATTTCCTTAACCATTTAAGTAGGATTTAAAATTTTTGACTTGTGTTGAACATGTAACTATTGCTTTATTGCTTGTGTCAGACTTTAGAATGATCATATAAACTCGGTGAAACTTTAAATATTATAGTAATCTGCATTATTGCTTAGTAGATGTTTTGCTTTTTGTTAGTCCTTTCTTTCTGATCAAGCATCGTTGTTTGATGAAGCAAAAATGATGATATTACACCGTTCTAGATTAATATATGAATAATGACCATCCATCCTTTAAGGATAATTGTTTAAATCGTTTGACTGTTCTTTAAGAACATGGAAACTAGTCAAATGATAACTTAACGTTTTTATTCAAGGAAAGAAAGATATCATAAGGTCTTTAGTGATCATTTTCTGATGTTTGACTCATGGTACGGTAGGAGTGTTTCTTTTGGCTATCTTGACTTTTTCTTTGGGTTATCTATCATTTATCACCTCACCTTTCCTCGTTTAAATAGATTTGGTTACAGTTCTTTGTTGTCTCCATGATGATTTTCATTAACCATCGTTCTCTTAATTTTACGTCCTCTTATTTTGTTTTTAGGTTTGTACACCTGGTCGCCTAATGGATCACTTACACAACACAAGGGGTTTTTCTCTAACCAATTTAAAGTATCTGGTATGATTTATTATGATTGCATATTTCATCTATGCGATTATTATATCCTTGCTGTTTAAAAATTGGTTTGCCTATTTAATTATGGATGTTATTTTTTTTATTTTTTAATTTTTATAACATCAGAACATGGTGCCTACGTGGGCATCCATATAGGATAATTGGTACTGCTGCCCATATGGGTGCTGCTGTTGCTAGTCATGTGTTTATCTTATTCCTTTCTTTTCCCATTCATTATATAGTTGTTATCGATTTTGAGCAGGTTCTAGATGAGGCAGACAGGTTGCTAAACGAGGAATTTGAGAAAATACTTAATGAAATTCTGGCTGCTCTCCCTCGTGATCGAAAAACATATTTATTTTCTGCTACTATGACCAAGAAGGTACTGCATATTGAAATTTTGCAATCACGTGTACCATAATTTCACTCCCTACAATATCTTTTCTCAGTGCAGTATTCAAGTTTTTTATTTCTGGATTATCTTTCTATCATCATATTAACAGATCAGAAATTTGTGTAGTATGTACTTTCTAGTTCTCTCATGGATTCTGTTATCAGCTTCCTGAAATATGGGTGACCTTTTCGGAGTTTAAATGATTGTCCTGTTCTTTCTTATATTGTTTTTTTTTTTTTTTTTTTAACTCGCTCTTTTTCTCTCCTCTTTTCTACTTTCTTCCCAAGCAGACATATATATATAGCTTTAATGCTTCACATTACTCGATGGTTATTATTTTGAACATTTTTGGTCGTCAGAAAGGGTCTGTGGAGTTGTCTGTTAGTAGTAATTTATTAAGAATGTGTTTCATCTGCTTTTAAACATGAAATATCTTCCTACTGTTCACTCTTGGGTTCTAGATCTAAAACAGGAGCTATGCGTTTCTGAACTTATGCTGTTAAAATGTTTATAGAATTGACCAAGTTTTTCTGGTCATAATTCAGGTCCGGAAGCTCCAAAGGGCTTCTCTAAGGAATCCTGTAAAGGTGCAAAAATGATACTTCTGCATCAAATTTTATCTCTGTAATGTTTGACCTGATTTGTAATGGCGGTCAGGTTTTTATTTTTATTTTTTTTCCTTCCCCTCAGATTGAAGCAGCATCCAAGTATTCAACTGTTGACACACTAAAACAGCAATACCGCTTTGTGCCTGCTAAACATAAGGTATGTCCTTATCTTGGTGCTACACCACTTTGTAAATTTATGGGAACGGCTGGACTTCCTATTGAAATATGCCTCCGAATCTTAATTTATCTGACGTCCACAAAGCTACATGCTAACAATCTCTCTGCTGCAGGATTGCTATCTAGTTTATATTCTTACTGCACATCCTGATTCTACATCGATGGTATTCACTCGTACGTGCGATGCTACCCGTTTTCTGGCTTTGGTTCTTTCAAATCTTGGCTTTAAGGCTGTCCCAATTAGCGGTCACATGAGCCAGGTATACATTTATATACCATAGCAATGATAGCGTAGCTCTATTAGTTTGAATAAGCTTTGGTTTTCAATATTTGTCCTTTTGTATTGCTTTAGAAATTCTGAAACTTTTTATTGGAACTTTTTTTGTCAGCCTAAAAGACTTGGAGCTTTGAACTTATTCAAGTCTGGACAATACAATATACTTGTGTGCACTGATGTGGCAAGTAGGGGACTGGATATCCCATCCGTAGATATGGTCATTAATTATGATATCCCCACGAACTCCAAGGTCAGTGCCATTTGCTATCCAAGTACATTTCTGGAAGTGGAATGTACCGTAAAATGTACCAGGCTTGTCTATTTAGAATCTAAATTTATTGAATCACTCCCCCCTCTCTTTTTTCTTCTCTCTCATAACTCGATTTTTTCATCTTTTTGTCGAATTTAAAAATGAGAAATTGAAGACAGTTTAGTTATTGCTAAGATATCCTGTACCTGATAGGACATTCTTACGAAGTGCAAATTAGTTGTTCACCAATTCAAGTGTATTTAATAAACAACTCAATCTCAATCGATAATAAGTGAAATTTTTGTTTCCAAGCTTTCTTGTGGAATTGTTTCATGATCATAATGTTTATCACAATAGGTGAAGTTTTTCATCTTCTCACTTTTTCATGTTTATCATATTCCGAACCTCCTAGTTTGTTTCAACTGACATTTTTACGTCAGCAGATTTTGGCTATTTTTTTCCTTTAAATAATAATAAAAAAAATATGTTCGTGTGATGATTTGTGATGACTTGTTTTAATAGTCATTCATTTTTTTGACTTTGCTGTACTAACTACGAGTGGGTCACAGGATTATATACATCGGGTGGGAAGAACTGCTCGGGCTGGTCGATCTGGGGTTGCAATCTCCCTTGTGCATCAGTATGAATTGGAGTGGTATTTACAGATTGAGAAGCTCATTGGTAGGAAAATGAATTCTGTACTTGTGTCTTGAGGCATCAAAGTAAATATTTCAGTGACTGACTCATAAAATTTTGCATGTTTCAGATAAAAAATTACCTGAGTATCCAGTTGAAGAAGAGGAAGTCTTGCTACTGTCGGAGCGCGTAGCAGATGCGAAAAGAATAGCGCACGGGGTAATAAATTACTTTATGTTTATAGTGTTACTAAAGTTCCATTCATGTGTGCTAAGGATCCCTGTCCAATTTTCGTGTCTCAAATGGTATCTAACCAACCATAATATGCCACGTTATTCAATTGACTCATGTTAAAGCACATAAAAATCAGTTAAGCATTTCAAATTTTCAAAATGAAATGGCATAATATGGTTGGTTAGACACCATCTGGGATGCCAAAAATTGGACGGAGATTTGGGCAAGGTCTGAATGACAAATGCTTAGTAAAGCATGTTTTTGTGAATATATATTCGAACCTCTTTCCTCGTTCTTTTTTTTAGCATGTGGTTTTTGATTTGGCCGATTTCTCCTCGAAATCCTTTATATGGTTCTCATGTTAGTTTTAGTTTGGTTTGACTAGGATTTAATTTGTGCCCCCTTATTTGTGTCTCCATTCCTGTTCCTCCAATAAAAATATGACACATGTGTAACCAACATAATCTTTTAATTTGTGTACCAGAGTTTGCATTTGGAAAATCTTAATATGAAATCTGTTCCACATGTGGAGTTTTCAAAAAAATTAACGCTTAAAATATTTGATATCTTTAGAAAATCAAAGATGGCGGTTTTGGCAAGAGGAGGAGGAAGGGGGATGATGGTGATGACTATTTGAAGGAAGATGCTGAGAAATATTTTGGCATCAAGGATCGGAAGTTCTCGAAGAATTCAAAGAAGCCGAGAAGACACTAAGTACATACCGAACAGAAAATTTTGCTCAAGGATTTTCCATGCTTTCTTCACCCCAAAAAAGATGACGGACGGTGCGGAAGGCGTGTTCAGGGAAGGTTGCCAAATTTTTGTAGTTCTCGTGTTTGAAAAGTCGATAGATCTTTCATTTTTACTTTTTACTTTTTTTTTTTTTTTTTTTTTTTTTAATTTTGTTGGAAAGATTATGTGAATCCATATTAGGAAGAGTCATAACTCTATAAACATCTCTCTTATTTATGACTGAAATGGTTTTTTAATTAACCGATAATGAAAATCCTCGTACTATTCTCTTCGGTGGTTGGGCAGTGAGTGGAGCATGATACGATGCTCTGTATACATTAGCATGAGAGAACACCATAGGATTTTTGTCCCATTGTGTTGGCCTTCAGTATCAGAGTAATGATTAAAAGGGACGGTCAGGGACTTTAATATTTCATAATCAGAGGTGAAATTTTTAGATTAATGAACAATTGCAAAAGCACTTGTGAATGATGTTTTCATTAATCAAGAAAAAAAAAAAGTCAGAGGGTTTGAAGACGATCAGATACCGTCTTAATCTCAATCATAAATGATCAAAGTTTCATGGGTCGCCAGAAACTGTTTGGAGGGGTTGATTCCCACTCCGGGCAGAGATTCTGGAACTTGAAGTACTCAATCAAGTCGTTTCCACTCTCTGTTGCAACGATTTAGTGGGGTTTGATCTATGACAATTTAATTTAACCATTCTTTTCTTTTGTTCAGTGGGGTGAAAAAAAAAAAAAAAACCAACAACAAGAACAAGAGGGAACTCATTGTAGCTAGTTGTCTAGTCATTACAACCCTTAGCCGTGCCTACATATATGAATCCGTTTTGAGTTTTCACTAGGTGCTCAAACCAGTGGACTCTAAGCTAGCCTAACAAATAGAGCCTAAAGAAGAAGAAGAAACAAAGGGCATCCGATAAGTTGGGAATTCTACAATGAGTACTCATGCAGGAGTGATCGGTTGTTTCTAGCCGCAAGATTTAAATTAGACGATACTTGTTAAGTAGATGGAAATGTATTAATTAAAAATCATCTTGTAGTATCTAGTATCACATAATATGTGCCATCTGATGTAAATCTTATAGTCACGATTAATAATCTCATAACCCTGCAACATGATGCTCTTATTCCATATGAAAATTCTCTTAGTAATAGTGCTATCATCATGTAAGTACATCCATCCCAAGTTATTTTAACTATTATTACCTCTCTTGTTTGAACTAATAATTCATGATTACTTTTGGAACCTATCTTTGAAGGAAAAGGCTGAGCCATGCACCTTTACATCTGCCGCTTAGTGAGCGGCTTCAAATATGTTGTCTGTAAAAATCTTTTATAGTTTCCAGTCTCATATAATATATATCGTCTGATTTAAATTTTATAATCGTCATCTTTACATCTGCCGCTTAGTGAGCGGATCTAAACATGTTGTCTATAAAAAAATCTTTTATAGTTTTCTTACTCCTATAATATGTATCGTTTGATTTAAATCTTATAATCGTGATGAATAATTTTATTGATCCTAATTCCTTAGAACACGAGACTTTCGTAATTGAAATTCCTGATTGCAGTGCAACAGTTTATATTAAGATTATAATTACAACTCTTGTCTGAGCTAGTGACCCATGATTCATAACTTTTTTATTTTTTTTTAATCCTATATTTGAAGAAAAAGGCAACGCCATGCACCTGCCTCACCCATAAGAAGCAGAAACGGAAACAAAAGAAATCGAGTAGAAGACCAAAAGTAAAGTAAAAAGTGGGTTCTTTATTTATTTATTTATTTTCCTTTTTGAAAGCAAAAGTAGGTTCCCGGTTAGCTTATCTAATACCATATCATTTAACTTTTTACTTAGAAAAATAAATAAACAAGTACTACAAGTAAACAACCCAACCAATATGTTATAAATGTTTTGTTTTCTTTTGTCTTGTCTATTGTTTTTTGTTTTTCCTTAAATGGAATAAATGTAGTCCTCATATTTGCTCCTCTTTTTAATTTTTATTTATTTTTTATTTTTTATGTTTTAGTTGTTGTTATTCTAACCTTTCTCATTATTGTGATTTCAGTATGGTTCTTAGGCTGGCTGGCTGGCCAATCCAGGTCATTTTAACTACCCTTATTATCCAAGCAATCTTTAATTTTTAATCGCCGGATATTGCAGAATGATATTTAGTACTAAAACCAGAATAAAGTTTTTTTTTTCACGCAAACAAGAATAAAGTTGAATATTGAGAATTTGGGTTGGTTTTAAGGATTGACATTTCCTAGGTTAGTACACATATATAAAAATAAACATATTAGGATTGTCTCAATATCCGACACTTTTATAAAACAACATTTGTAATTTTTTTTAATGTTATTTAAAAAAAAACAATTGAGTTTAATTAGTGATACATGTCATTTACATTGATAATATTAAATAATACCTTTAAATTATTTTAAATAAAAAGTTATATGTAAATCAACTAATAATTATAAGATTCTAAATGTATAGAAAAAAAAAATTATAACATCGTATAAAAATTGAAAAAATATACTGCTCGTATTATTATTATTTTCATCTAGAATTTGTGTTGTTCATGCAATCAAGAAAAAAAAAAAGAAAAGAAAAAATGGAAGGGTAAATTGTTAAGTTGGTCCTTGAACTTTTAACTTTGAGTAACTTTGGTTAGTGAAAATTTTTCAAAACTGGAATGCCCATAAATTATTAAAATATTAATATAATAGTCCTTTACGTTAATTTTTGGATCGAATCCATTAAATAGCATTATTTTTTGATCAAATTACTAATGGACTTCGTTTAAAAATTGTCAAAAATGATTATTGTAGCAAATATTTTTAATAGTTCATGGACACTCCATGTTCTTTTTTTTTTTTTTAACTGAAATGATCATAAACTATTAAAATTATTGTTATAGTAGTCATTTCTAATAATTTTTATACAGAATTTCTAGTTAGCATCACTTTGATCAAATTAGTAATATATTTCATCTAAAAATTAATGTAAATGACTATTATAATAATATTTTAAAAGTTTAAGAATATTTCAATTATAAAAAAAATTCAGGAATTAAATAAATAATTTATCCAAAAAGGAAAAGAATGTAGCATAGCCTTACGACATACATATGATATGGGGCATAGCAATGATAAATGTAAGAGAGGTAACACGTTGAATTGATGCCCCGTTTAATGTTTTTGCAGGGAAACAGAGAGACTATCAAGTGCAAAGAGTAACAAGATCTCTCTGCAATTTTTTCCTTTAAGAGTTATTTTTTGCCATAATTTTTAAGGACGGTCATGATATATAAACAAAAAGAGAATCTTACCAGGACATCATATTTGAGTACTATCGATAAAAAATTAATGTTTTAATTATTAGGATCAAATAAATGATTGAAATAATTTTATGTCACGTTATAAATTTTCTTTAAAATAAGCACTTGGATCATTCCATTAAAGAATAATTTAAGATAAAAGTACAATTTTTATCAATCACGTCAAAAAAAAAAAGTCATATCATAAAAGAATTAAAAAAAAAATGGTAAGATGAACAAATTCAAGTACCAACCCAAATATCTTATCATTATCTATTAGTATGTTTACCTCTTGTGAAAAGCTAACAATCTTAGGGAGTTATAATATAATTAAATTGTCTAAGTGTAATTAGAGGAGATAATTATTAGTTTTCTTAATTTGGGATAATACATTGTATTTTTCAGTCCCAATATATATCATTGATTATTACGCCACTCTAACCTCGAGAATTGCAAACTCCACCTACCCCAATAATCATAATTCATAAAGCTATGCATCTTAATAGGCTCCTAATTGTCTACCTTTCAAAGATGTTATGGGCCACTTAACTTCCCAAAGCCACCTTGCTTTATGATCTCTCTCTCTCTCTCTCTCTCTATATATATATATATATATGTATGTATGTATGTATATTCATTTCTCCTATTCAGTCATATGTATGTATATTCATTTCTCCTATTCAGTCAAAAATTTTCTTTTTAAAAGTACTCAAAATTTGGTGTTGAGTTTCTGTCACTTACTCACTTTTGCATGTGATTGCATCATAGCCTTGCTTTAACAACACAGAGATCGGAATTTCTTATAATTATTGCAAAATATGCACTTTATACAAAAGTATATATATATGTTTGGATATCTTAGACAAGCTTGACACCAATTAGTCTCTATAAAAGGTCCTATCCGAGTAACATATTATATGCAGCGTTAAATTTATAATATTATGAGGAAAACTAGATTTATTTTTCGAATTGAATTAATTAAGTTATTTCTCTTCTATTAATCGACTTTGAGATTTTTTCTTTAAACAACAAAGAAGAGATGGGGATGAGGGGCAATGGTCCTATTTTCACAAGCTAGAGAAGATCTTAAACACGGTTAGAAGTCATGTTTTTCATTAATCATATTGTGTGTTGTCATTATCAATTTGCCAAGCATTTCAACATGTTTTTGGAAGTTTTCCTACCAATAAAGAAACCTTGGAATTTTTTTATTTTTATTTTTAAATTGAATAGTCTACCAAGGGAAAAGGTCATGCAGAAAAAATAGTCTCCTTATTTATTTATTTCCCCTTTGGGTGGAAAACACAGTCTCCTTGATTGCTTCATGTGATGTGCACTGTTACATTAAATGCACTATTCTCCATTGGAAATATGGGAGGAGGAGTAGTACTAGTACCCTCGTTACCATTGCCCTTCCACAAATATATATATATATATATATATATATATAATATAAGGAGGGATTGCTATCCGACACTTTTTTTTATACGACACTTGTAATTTTTTTTTGTAGTATATTGTATTAATTAGATAATTCTAATGTGATATTTTTTTAATTAGTATCATGTGACAATGTTTTAAATAAAAAGTTACTATGTTACAAAATTTTAAATAGGAAATTATATGTAAATCAATTAGTTATTATAAATTTCTAAACATAAAATTATAAATACCGGATGATATCTAGTACAAGATATAAGCTCTTTCTTATATATATGTATATATATATTTACAGAACTTCCACAAAATATGAACAATAGAACCATGCACCCAATTTTTTTTTATTTAAATCTTGTAATAGACTATTAAAAAAAATTATATCGATATCATATTATTTCTAGCGTTAGTTTACCTTAAATTCAGATTAGATCAGAAAAATAGTATGAAGATTTAACAAAACTTGATAAAAATTAAACGGAAGTTTTTGTGTTGAAGATGATTAAGTAAAATACAAGTTGCAAAAAAATGTGTTACATTGGGTTTGGTTCTAGGATTCTCTCAAATGCAAACATGACATTGACCAAACTTATCTTTACAAACACATTGACCAACTTCACAACTAAGCTTAGAAGAAGATAATAAGTTAACTTCAAGAGTGTGACCTTTCGTCCACATGAACCAACAATCCCACCCAAAAATTAACAAAACTTTAACAATTTCCCCAAATAAATAAATAATTAGAATATTGAAAACAACACATGAGTCAATTTTTAGCTCTTCAAAGGGTATATATGTCATATCATGTAAGATGACGACTTTATGTGCCACGTGGCAACAACTTTTATTGGTGGAAAATAAAAGTACTAAAAGAATTTTTTTTAGCCTCCGTTTGATTCGTTAGTTAGAGATGAAATTTTTAAATTGGAGTTAATTGACTTTTTAAAAATTAGTTATAATTTTTGTTGATTTTTTAAAAAAAAGATAAAAATTAAGATGAAAAATTTGAATTCCAATTAAAACACCAAATAAAAAATTAGAAAACAAAATACAAAAAATGGCAGTTGCAGGCCAAGAGCCGGTGGGGAAGAAGTCTTCTTCTCCATTCCCATTTGACATTTTCCAAATCTGCGATTTTTATTTTATTCACCATTTTTAACCCATTTTACCATTTTGCCCCTTGTGGATTTTTTCTTCTTAATATTCTCCCATCCCTCTCTTTGTCTCCTTCATTTCTAGCTAATATTCCACACCCACCCCAAAAAAAAAAAAAAAAAAAAAAACACGGATTGTTATTTTGTTTGTTCCTTTTTTATTACATATAGTTTAATGGTATAAATATGTGCCTTTGAATGTTACCCAGAGAACAAAACCCACCCCCCCCCCCCCCCCCCCCCCGCCCGACTTTTCTTTTCACATCTTCTTGTTAAGGTATGTTTTCCTACTTCCCTTTCTTTGTTCTTTTCTTTTTTTTTTTTTTTTTTTTTAAATAACTTTTAGATCACTTTGAGAGGTCAAATGCACATTCTCTCTCCTTTTTGTCTTTTTATTTTCATGGGTTTCTTTTGATTTGGTGATTTTTTATATGGGGTTGTGTTTCTAACTCATATTATACATATATAACCATTTATACACATATAAATACGTTTTATATCTGGGTTCGTTTCAGTTTGTTATAGGTCGTCATAACTATAGGATTGCAAGTTTAACTTGCCTGTGAAGATCTCAATGAGAAGACTTTTGTTTATTATTGTTTATTTTTTAGCTTAGTTTAGGTTTAATTTTATTTTTTTTCAACCAGAAAAAAAAAAGGAAGAAGAAGCAATATTAGATATTGTCACTGCTTTAGCTTTCTGTTTGATGTTCATTTCTTCAATTTGTAGAGTTAAATATTTATTTTTACTATTGAAGTTGCAGAGGTTATATGTTGTTCTAATTTAGATGTGTTGTTGCAAAGTTTTTGATTTGTATGTGCTTTATGTTTCAACCATTTTTGCAGTTAAATTATTCGATTTTTCGTCGAATTTGATAATCTGGGTAGATAGAGATGCCTGGAATAGTTGTGGATGAAATAAGTGAGGATGGGGTGGTGAATGCAATGAATGGAAACTCACCGCCTCCCAAGGAAAATTCAGATTTAAACAAGTCCCCGAAGAGTAATTCGAGCCCGAAGAGCCATCAGGGCGCGGGTGTTGGTCTCCCAGATGGTGATGGGGTTGTCATGGACACCTCAATTGAGCAGCTTTATGAGAATGTGTGCGATATGCAGAGTTCTGATCAGTCGCCCACGAGGCGTAGCTATGGATCCGATGGTGAAGAGTCTAGGATTGACTCGGAGTTGCGCCATCTTGTTGGTGGAGAGATGAGGGAAGTGGAGATAATGGAAGAAGAGGTGATGGGGAAGGCGGCGGATGATTCTCGTAGTGATTCAGGCTCTAAGAGGGGAAGTTCGTCTGCAGGTAAAAGATCAGGAAAGATGGAGAAAACACAATCCACAAGTGGGAAATCCGTTTCTCCAGGGAACTCGAAGAAAGCTTCTCCTGTGCTGTTGGAAACTGAAACGTCACCAAAAGCCAAAACTACACCAGAGAAGCCTCCAATTGACAGGCGAAGCGACAAGAATCCGAGGAAACAGAATTCAGGGGCCAGCCTTGGGAAGAAAGTAAGAAATTCGCCTTTTGGAGGGTCAAAGTTGCAGAATGGAACCGAGGATCTGAATGAGTCGGCATTGGATAATCCAGATCTTGGCCCCTTTTTGCTTAAGCAAGCGAGGCAGTTGGTTTCTGCTGGAGATAATCTCCATAAAGCCCTCGACTTTGCTCTTCGAGCTGCAAAATCATTCGAAATATGTGCAAAAGGGGAGCCCAGTTTGGAACTGGTCATGTGCTTACATGTTACAGCAGCAATATACTGCAATTTAGGCCAGTATAGCGAGGCGGTTCCTGTTCTTGAGCATTCGATTGAGATTCCTGCAATTGAGGAAGGACAAGAGCACGCCCTTGCTAAATTTGCCGGTCAGATGCAGTTGGGTGATACTTATGCGATGCTTGGAATGCTCGAGAATTCACTAACGTCCTACACAACTGGATTGGAAATCCAGAGGCAAGTTTTGGGAGAAACCGACCAGAGTGTTGGTGAGACCTGTAGGTACTTGGCTGAAGCTCATGTTCAAGCGCTGCAATTTGACGAGGCTGAGAAGCTCTGCCAGATGGCTCTTGACATTCATAGAGAAAATGGCTCCCCTGCTTCTCTCGAGGAGGCAGCAGATAGGAGGCTCATGGGTCTTATTTGCGAAACAAAGGGAGATCACGAAGCTGCTCTTGAGCATCTCGTTTTAGCCAGCATGGCGATGGTGGCAAACGGCCAGGAAGTTGAGGTGGCTGCTGTTGATTGCAGCATTGGAGACACATACTTATCTCTGTCGCGATACGACGAGGCTATTTTTGCTTATCAGAAAGCACTCACCGTGTTCAAGACTACCAAAGGAGAGAACCATCCTTCTGTTGGCTCAGTCTTTGTCAGACTGGCTGAATTGTACAACAGGACGGGGAAAATAAGGGAATCAAAATCGTACTGTGAGAATGCCCTTCGCATTTACGAGAAGCCTGTGCTCGGGATTCCTGCAGAGGAGATAGCAAGTGGCTTGACTGATGTTTCTGCTATCTACGAATCAATGAACGAGATTGAGCAGGCGCTCAAGTTGTTGGAGAAGGCATTGAAGATATACAAGGACGCACCGGGTCAGCAAAGCACAATAGCTGGAATCGAAGCCCAGATGGGGGTCATGCACTACATGTTGGGAAACTATGCCGAATCATACAACTCTTTCAAGAATGCTATTTCGAAACTCCGTGCAAGTGGGGAGAAGAAATCCGCCTTCTTTGGCATCGCTCTTAACCAAATGGGGCTTGCTTGTGTGCAACGTTATGCTATAAACGAGGCTGCAGAGCTGTTTGAAGAAGCCAGGGGTATTTTGGAACAAGAGTATGGGCCATATCACCCCGATACTTTAGGGGTGTACAGCAATCTTGCCGGCACCTACGACGCAGTTGGCAGGTAAAGCGCACTCAAATCTTTCTCTTATTTTTCCCGTCATTTTGTTATGTTTCTCACACATGTTGGTCGTTTATACTTGTTTGTGAAATTCCACAAGTCAGTGATTTATGTTTTTGTTCGCACGGTTTGATTTCTCACTCAGGTTGGATGACGCAATTGAGCTCTTGGAATATGTTGTTGGCATGAGGGAGGAGAAACTGGGGACTGCAAATCCCGACGTGGACGATGAGAAGAGAAGGTTGGCCGAGTTGCTGAAAGAAGCAGGCAGGGTTCGGAACAGAAAAGCCCGATCGCTCGAAACACTCCTTGATGCGAACACGCATGGTTTGACGAACAATGGCATCATCCAGGTGTGATAGATGATAAGATGTTGTTCAGGAACAAATGCTTGTATTTTGTAACATATTTAAGGTTGGGAAAGAGGACACCAAAAAACTAAACTGAACACAAAGAAACAGAAAAAAACACAATCCAAAAGAATGAAGAAATTTTAGTTGATGCTCAATATTCTCTTTAGGAGGGTGGTTGAAATAACTCCAAGGCTGGGTTTTGATTGTATAATTTATTTATACTAGCATATATATATATATATATATATTGTGTGTCACCAAGTTATTGTGCTCAACTTGGTTGGCACTTCCAATATTTGTGTATTTAATTTAACTTTTCAAAAATCATAGATTGTTGATACTGTTGTAAACAGGAAGATTGCTTATATAGTATGCACATGAGTATCAGTGTGTTGATCATGTCTCTTTGTTAGGACGTTGTGTCATGGGACTTGAGAGCCTGTTTGGTAGGAGAGAAATGTTTGGTAGGAGAGAAAAGTGGAAGGATGGAGACGAGTGGGGGATTGCCGGAAGGATTTTGGAACACATGAATGTTTGGTAGGAGAGAAAAGTGGAGGACATGGATTGGGCGGGGGATTTCAATACCAAACTAGATAAAATAAAAATGATGGAATTAGGAATGTTAAAAATATAGAAACATGTTATGTGATTCGATGAGATAGTCGGGTTACCCGATTCAACCCGTCGGGTTGAATAAGGACCCGTCGGGTTGAATAAGGACACTCTAAAGTATATTATGGATCAAGATCCATGACACTGGTCGATAATTGAATGAGCAATAATTGAAAGATTGTACATTCGGGTGGAAAGTTGCTGTCTGTGCTTGTTTTTGAATGTCAGTGAGAAATCATAAGCACCACAAGAGCCAAAATTCTCTCTGATTTTTTGTTTATAATATTATTAGATTATTATTTTTGGAGTCTTGTCAACTTCTGAGATTTAATGCCGGTGGGAAACAATGTTGGAGAGATCTGAATCATTGACAAGACCTCCATTTCATGCTTGTGCTCTATATATCAGCAAGAAAGGGGGAAAAAAATCCTCAAAGATCTGAGAAGAAATTTTACTGAAATGCTCTGGCCCTGATTTTTTTTTTAATTTTTTTAATTTTTTAAATTTTTTTAAATTTTTTTTAGCCCCTACTTTTTAGTAAGATCATGTATGTAAAATGGGAAAAGTGCTCGTTTGGTCATTGATATTTTTTTTACAAAGTTACAATTTAATTATCATTTTTTATTTAGCTAAAAGATCCGTAAATTCTTTAAAATGATGTAAAATGATTTTTTTTAGCGTGTCTTTTGTTCGCCGGTTGGACATAAAATTTTTAAGTTGGAGTTGATTGACTTTTCACAAATTAGTTAAAATTTTTGTTGTCTTTTCAGAAAATCACGTGAAAAAATGTGATTCACGTGACAAAAATCAGAAAAAAAAGAAAAAATTAAGATGAAAAATTTGAATTGGAGATGCTGAACTTAACGGTGGCTTAATTGACAAACGTTAAAAATTGATATAAATGTCACGTGAATCACATACGATTAAGAAAAAAAATTACACAATTCAACTTACATATATCATATACGTGATCTATTCTGTAGATTTTATTTTCTAAATAAAAAGATCAAATTACATCATTTTAAAGAGCTTACGGTCATTCTTAGTCATAAAAAAAGGTTAGGGACCATATCATAACTTTGTAAAAATGTTAATAATCAAACAAGTAATTTACTCAAATCCAATAGCAAGCTAGCGGTTTTTCTAGAGTTATGTGTGGTAAGGAAAAAAAAAAAAAAAACCCTCTTAGCACGATACAATTATGAATATTAGATATTTATCAAAATTGTTAAATAATCATATCATTGTAATACGATTTGATTGTTATCTGGTTAAGTACCAAAGAGAATGCAATAATCTGCATTCTATTGAAGCATCCTAGCGATGTGTTACACATGGCACAAGATATGGCCCCTAAGAAAGCTACTAATTATTTTGTTGTATATGTTACAACACAATTAATAAAGAGACATTTTTAGTCCAAACTTTTTCCATAAAAAAGGTATCACTTTTAGTTGAATTGATAAAATTTTTTTGGCATCAAATGATTAAAATTAATACGGATTATGGAAAGAGTTGTCTCCTGTTTTGTATCTATAATTACATATAAGCTTTTCAACCAAAAGCAATATAACACGAGTAAAGGCATTTATAGATACTCAAATATCAAAACTAAGCTTGCGTTTGGCTTGTCAGTTGGACATGAAATTTTTAAATTGGAGTTGGTTGACTTTTGAAAAACTAAATATAATTTTTACTGACTTTTTAGAAAAAGACAAAAACTGAAATGAAAAAATACAATTTAGTTAGAGTTAAACTTAAACACCAAATAAAATATAAATTAACTGACATACCTTTTATATATTTTAGATATATAGAAAATTTGGTGGAATAAAACAACAAAAACTTTTTTTTTTTTTTTTGTGAAATTTGATGCTAAAGAGTTAAATATAAAAGAGTTTCCTTCTTTAAAAAAAAAAAAACACAGAAAAAATAAAAAAGAAGCCTCCTCCTTTATATCCTCATTGTGCCATAGATAAAAAAAACACACTTTTCTCATCATTACATTTGCTTCGTTTGGTTCGTTAGTTTGAGTTGGAAATTTTAAGTTTCAATAGTAAATTTTTTTGAATTTTCAGAAAAGACAAAAATTTTTTTGAGAAAAAGACAAAATTTTTTTAGAAAAAAGATAAAAAAAAGTTTGAGTTTGATGGTTTGAACCATCCAACCAAACATGCACTTAGGTTAATTTACAAAAAAATTTACAGTCAATTTTTTTATAGTACGTGTTTAAAGGTTATCACTTCTATTTCTATTCACACAAAATTTACCACTATTTTTTTTCTTAATCATACAAAATTCATATTGATATTAGATTTAGTCGAAATTAACCATGTGGAAATCTTTCATAAAAGAAACTATAGTTCTTTGAGAAAGAAATCTTATTTTATTTTACTTTTTTAAATTTAAGGTGACAAGATTCAAACTCTTTATCTAATAATAAAGTAACATGTTAAATTATTACTAAATTATATCTATTATCATTCTCAAAGATGGTACCTTTAATTTTTCAATAAAAAAGCTTTGACGTTTAATTCTTTTGAAATTTGAGAATAATCAACTTCAATTATTTTATAAATTTAGATATATCTTTTTTTCAACAAATAAATGAAATTTGTGTTAAAAAAAAAAAACAAGAAATAATTTGAAAACACATATTATGAGTTATAATCACATTAATTTCTTTCGTTAAAAAAGAAAAAGGAAAAATTATGAAAAGACCATAATGACCTTCCTCACGCCCTCATTCTTCCCGCTGTGTGTTTCTTTCGTCACCAATACACCACAGTTTCTCTCACTTTCTTGACTCCCAAACAGTTCCGTAGAGGCTTTTGCCGTACAAAACAATGTCCGATAACCAGTCCGGTTCTCCGGCGAGCTTCGTCGATCAATCAGTTGTGAGAAATTCGTCCACTTCCTAGTTCTCTCTCCACTTCAATTCTCACAGAAATCACAATAAATTTTTTTTTCTTTTTCCTTTTTAACATGTGTAATTGTTCAAAGAAAATAAGAAAAAACCCTAACTTTGGGTGTTTAGGTGCCTGGAGATGTGGTTCTTGACCTCTCGAGCATGGCTAACCAGACAATCAAGCTTGGCGGTGGTCTTCGTCAGGTCTCTCTCTCTCTCTCTCTCTATATATATATATATATATATATATGTATATGTATGTATATGTCTCATACTGATTTTCACTGTAATTTTTTTTTTTTTTTGGGGGGGCGGGGGGGATGGATTTCAGGAGTCTGATTCTATATCTGTGACGAAAGCTGGGAAGTTAAGGTTGTCTAAGCCTAATAAGTACTGGGTCGAGAGCTCCCAGAAAAGGGTATCAGCACGCCCTTTATTCAGATATTTTGTTTGATTGTTCTGTAGTGTTTTGTTTTGTATATGTGTGTGTGTGTGTGTAAACGCATATGTTTCAGTGTGCGGTTATATATAGTGATACTAGTATTTGGGATGTGCTTGGATTCATTATGGTATGAAGTGAAATATCTCTCCGCATTTCTATTTAAATGTTTGGAATTTTGAGCTTCATTCTTTAATTGCTCTTGAAAATGACTGATTTTAGTGTTAAAGTCTTAAAAATCTGATGATTAAATGGATATGGCTTTGTTCTTTGGTTCAATATTGATAATGCTGTGCATTATGTATAGTCTGATCTGTGTTACGGTTAAGCACACGCAACGTTTATAGTGGTTCACCGAGAGCTATGTCCACTTTCAGCTGTTAAATTACAGAAGATTTACACACCTCACTTGTTGACTTGGGAAATAATTAGGCTCGACATGCTCGACAATCTGTTTTTCTCGTTTTAGTTGATATTGGAGATGATTAGTTCAGAGATGAAGTTTAGTTCGAAAAAATATATTTCTTTAGTCTCTTTTGATTTATTTATTTTGTTGGTAACGGTTTTATTTGTTGTGTACAGTATGTACCTTGTGTGGAGGATTCTGTACTTGGAATTGTGGTGGACTCCAGATCCGACGTAAGAACAACCTGTCATATGAACCGTTTGAGTTTGTTTTAATATTGGTTCTGCATTGCTATTAATAGCCGTTGTATGACTTTGTTAGTTGCTCTAAGATGGATTCAATTAATTTCCCACTTGTTCATCACGCTAATATTGTCCATATTCAGAGCACACCACTATAAACAGTGAGAATGAAATAGACAGTATACGAACAATTTCCACGATTATGTGCTAATGACTTGCTGCTAGTAACCTTTCTATTTGTTGGATATTTGAGTTTGAGGTAGAAGAACTTTAGCAATAATCTTATCCAAATTATGCAACACTCTCTGTGTTAATTGATGAGTGGTATATTCGACTTTGATGTACATTTACATTATCAAAATTTTGTTTCACCCTTTTTGGATCCAGAATTTTCTTGTGGACATTAAAGGACCTGCATTGGCATTTCTACCTGTGCTTGCATTTGAAGGAGGAACCAGGAGAAACATACCAAAGTTTGAGGTGTGCATGCGATAAAATAATTTATGCAAGTAGATTATGTGGCTAAATATTGTTACTTCAACTTAATTTCAAAAGTTTAAGTAGACTTTAGCGTCACAATGCAGGTAGGTACATTGCTTTATGTCCGGGTCGTGAAGGCAAATCCTGGCATGAATCCTGAGCTATCATGCACTGATGGTTGGTTTTAGTATGCAAATGTCTGTTTCTCTTGGTTACCAAATTGATATGGATTGTTTCTTGATTTATGCTATATATTTGTCGTGAATTAGCTACTGGAAAAGCAGCGGAATTTGGACCACTCAAAGATGGTTACATGTTTGAGTGTTCGACGGGCCTCTCAAGAATGTGAGACGCAGCTTCCCTTGCTGTTACTACCAATAATAAGCCTTTCTATACTTATTTGTAATGCAGAGAGGAATTCTAAGTATCGCTTTATAGTTTTCTTTCTTCAATGTTGATATGTCGTCTTTCATTTTGTAATCAGGCTGCTTCGGTCCCCACCATGTCCAATTCTTGAGGCCCTCGGAAAGAAGATTTCCTTTGAAGTGGCAGTTGGCTTAAATGGCCGTGTTTGGGTAATGTCTTGACTGATACCAGGATTAAGCAGCTCCCATTTCTATAATACTATAGTAGCGTCTTTCTTTCATTAACTTTCTTCATGGATTTAGATCAATTGTTTCTGGTGCCTTTTCTTTATTGGATTACAGGTAAATGCGGAATTCCCATCTACGGTTATTATTGTTGCTAACGCAATTATGAGGTCGGAGTCTCTCAGCGTGGTACAGCAAAGAATTATGGTGGAGAAACTTATTCAGAATTTGAATATATCAAGTGAGTAAAATATATATAAATTCCAACTCATATTCTATTTGTTGGGTAACTTTCCTTTTTTCTTTCCCGCAACTTATGCCGAAGCTAAAAACTGTTATTTCGTTAACCTGTAGCATGATAAATCAAGAACTGTATGCCAGTTGCTGAATTCGGATGAAGATTTTCATCGTTCGGGGTCAGAGATACACTGAAACTTACTCTGAAGTATGAATTCTATTGTTCAACCTTCAACGTTTTATCGACTATCAAAAAACTTGAGAATTTTGTCAAAATTAGTTTTTATCTCCTCTTAACGTAGGAGAAATTATTCCGTGAATCGAGATTCAGGTTTATCATGTCATCACGGTAGTTTCTCCTTCACATAGTATGAAGAGGTGATGTGTGCCATTTAAAGGCATTCTTTGTTAACATTGACACGTTGGCAACAATTATTATTGTAATTTTACAGTTTGACAATGCCGAAAGTAAATTCAGCAAATGTTTCAAGGCTGAATTTACGAGTAAAGTAGTTGCTATAGCTTTTTATTTTAAAGTAAAGTAGTTGCTATAGCTTTTAATTTTAAAATACTGTTCTTAAATGTCATTTTGTTGCTCTTAAATTGTCTGGTTACTGCTCTTGAACCGCCTATTAAGTGGTTACTTCTCTTCAATTTTCTAGTTACCGTCCTCTGAAATGCGGAAACCGACCATCATTGGTCGGAAAATTGACCAAATCTCCATCACTCGACTTGGTGCTCGGTCTCGTCTTTTGGAACCCGAACCGACCAAAACAATAGGGGGGAAAAAAACACTACACTTGTTTGGCATAGCATTCGGGATTTAAAAAATTTACTACATTTCAAATCCAAATCAATTTTTTCATTCATCGGCACCAACACTTTTTTTCTCTCTCTTCCAAACACTCATTCATCTAGATTCTTATTTAAATTTTTTTTTTAATTTTAAGACAGTGTACCAAACGAGACTTAGTTACAGTAACTAAGTTCACACACAAATACTGTAATGAGGACCAACAAAAGCCATCCACAAGAGTACAATTTCTACAAGTGATGTTGGTGAAAACATTATGACAATGTTTGATACCTTGAGTACCATGTGCTGCATTAGCCCAATTATTGTGAAAAGTTCAAGATCTTTCTATTCTTGGTAAAAACTTGAAAAGATTGGCAATAGAGTTATTCATATCACATTTCCAAAAGAACAAGATTGTGTTGTTGCCACGTGAAAGTATTAATGATCGTACACGTCTTGCCCCTATCACAGTACTTGGTGGGGGGAGGGAAAATGATAAAGAGATAAGATATGATAATGATGGAAATGAAAATGAAAATGATGACTTTTCTTTTGTTGAATTTTTTTTTTTGTTTAATAATTGGTACGCAATTTTAAAATGTGAAAAAAAATTTAATTAGTTTTCGGGGAGAAAAAAATGATCAAGGTTGTTAAACAATGAAAATTTTCAGTTGAATTGAAATATTTGTTAAAAGTTCAATTCAAATTATGTGCCAAATAGTAGTAGCATTAAAAGGAAGGAGAAAAATGGTCTATGAATAATTACGAGTTCACCTATTTATTTATAATATCTAAATAGGCTTCAAAAAGTAATTATATATAATTGTTTGACAACTTTTTCTCTGTTTAAATCTCTTAATTTGTGGAGAGATTAAATATGGTAAGGCTTTTTTTTTTTCTTCCCTCTTTTCTCACTTCCTCTCATACCAAATAAGTTACTTTTCTATTTCCTCTCTTAAAATCTTTCCACCTAATATTTTTTTCCCTTCACTTTTCATCTCTACCAGACGTAATATTTACAACAGTTAAAAAGACTCTGAGAACCAGTGGAAGTGGTGGGACAGTAATTGTGAATACCTTTTCTAGATCTCTTCCAATTTCGACACCAGAATTAAAATGGAGGTTCACATATGAAACTCATTTTTTATTAGTTATGGTGCTCAATATTAATGAATATCCTTAATATTAAAAAATAAAAAATAAAAATTGTTGATTGGAGGAAACAATTGCAAACTGTCAAATTTTTGTCTTGTTTTGTTGAATTGACTATATATAGAGGTTCAAAAATGTGGTCCACAAAACTCTCAGATATTGCCATGTATTCACCCCTCTTCTAATTGCAGAGAATCTATTGCCATGTATTCACCCATTTGATGCTTAGATATATTACTTTCTTATATATGGTATTGCCATGCAGAAACTTCTAGAAGTACATATGGTAACCAAAAATCCCCAAAAGGGAAAATTGTAAAAAATAGTAGTGAAAACAAAAGTGATAAAAAGTACCAAAGTGAAAGAGACCAAACAACACATTTCAGCTAGAGAAACACTAGTAGTTCACATGTTTTGAGTTGGGAATTTGTCACTTTGTTTAATTACATGTCACATTTTAGGTACTATGGTTTAAGTGAAGAATGTTACTTTATAATGTCACAATGGATCTTGTAAAGGAACAATATGCCTCTAGCCAGTCAGTGCTTTTTTGCATTAGTTTTTCATTCATTGTCGTTTTTTCTTCTTTCCTTTGACCTCCTTGAGCATAAAACGGTCACATCTTATGCTGATTTTCTTGGACTACACAATCAAACACGCATAGACACTTCACACAAAAAGGTCATTAAAACCGAAATCAATAAAAATCACAGAAGAAAAATTACCAACACGCACACACAAAGTCTATAGAGATATATTAATATGAAATTACACACTTTTTCAACTACTATCAGAGACGTATGCAATTTAGATTTGAGAATTAAACCCCCTCAATTTGTTTTTTTCCTCTCATTTACGTATGTATATATATGACTATATACATCGAACATTACATTAAGTGCCCCTATTTACAATGAAAAACTAGGACCACCACAATTACAAGTGTGAATTCCACAAGCTACCCTTAATAAAGCAACCGTCAGTGGTGTAAATTTTTGGGGACTCCACCGTTGATCCCTCATTGTCTCTACATTGGACATTATTTAATCTATACAACTTAACAAACAATTGGTTAGATGTTACTAGAAAACACATTGCATTAAGTAAAGTTGTACCGAGAACAACATGTTAGAGACTTCCTTTTGTCTGTTGATTTTTTTTTTAATAAGTAAAAGGATCTGGTGGTGGTCCTATTATTTTCAGGATTTTCAGCCGCACAAACAGGAACACTTCTTTAAGTATGACAGAGTCAGGTCCTTTAGTATGTTTATTTATTCACTCTTTGATCATGCTAAACTGGTTCCACAATAATTTTAAACACCATAACCCTTTATTTACAAGAATATTAAGATCAAGAAAACCAAATAAAGATACGCACTGACATTTAGAGTGGTTCAGCCTTAATGTAAGAGTATCGATGTTTATTTTTAGCCACTGCATTGTTTTCAATATGGCACTCAATGTATTTCCGTCTAATCTGTTTTTTTCTAAACCGCTCCCCTATTACGTGTAATTAAGGCAACAAAAATACATGCCATATACTACTACTAAAAGATTTTGGCACCACAAAATCAACATGATGAACTTCTGAGAATACTACTTTTCTAGAAGCTTGGTAATTTCAAGCCCTCCCAAATTCCAACACCAAATTAAAAAAGAAGAAAGTAAATCAAGTGAAGCAATATAGAGCTCGTTTGACAGCTTTTATTTTTATTTCTAGCTAATAAAAGAAGAGAAGTAAAAACTTTGACTTTGCAGTTCGTGTTTGCAATCAAAGAGCTTTTGAAATTAAAATGATATTTAAAGTTTTCAAATAAATAATAGAAATGTCAAAAATAAAGTTTATAATATATAATTTAAATTTTGTTATAAGTTTTAAATTTTATTCAAAATTTTTTTTTTGTTAGAAATCATATTTTTTTTTAATTTTGATAAAAAATACTTCTAAAGATTAAATATTTTTCTGGTAGATTATCTAAATATTTTTAGAAAATACTTTTAAATCATCTAAGAAACTCCGGGGAATATGCTCATATAGTTGACTTTAGAAAGACTAGAGTGGAGTCTTTGAGCTAGTAGAAAAGTCGCGCTTTTTTTCTTTATTTAGCATGTGCTAGAGAGTGAGTCTGGCTGCTAGACCCCTGTGGGGCCATCCTTAATGATGTGGTTTGCATTAACATCATGCCAACAAAGCTAATTTTATTTTGTGTGATCGATACCAAACTTTACATTCCGTATTTTACGATAAAGGCTTCGTTTGATATTTAAGTTTGTATTTAATTCATCGGTTAGAGATGAAATTTTTAAGTTAGAATTGGTTAACTTTTTAAAAACTAATTATAATTTTTATTTATAGAAAAAGATAAAAACTGAGATGAAAAAGTATAATTTAGTTACAGTTGCGTTGATATGCCAAACAAAAGATAAGTTTAATTCCAACTAAACTGTACCTTTTCATCTCAATTTTTGTCTTTTTTCGAAAAGTCAATAAAAATTATAACTAGTCTTTAAAAATTCACAAACTCCAACTTAAAAAATTCATCTCTAACCAACGAACCAAATGCAAGTAAAATGATGACCGTTCATTCCATTATCAATTCCCTTTTCTCAAGCGCTGTGCACTTCTAAAACGAAACGCTTATAAAACAGTATTTGTAACTTCTTTAACGGAATATTGTAATAATCAGATGATTTCAATATATCAATATTTAAATGATATCATATATATAATAATATTTTAAATAAAATATTAAACATAAATCAACTAATTATTATAGATTTTTTAAATAAATTATTATAACTATCGGATTTATCTGTGTCTACGGGATACAAACCCATATACATACACACACACGTAAGCATTGCTGGTGCAACTGATATAAATACGTAACCACCACCCACAGCTCTTATATTCACTTTACCACCACCTCCACTAGTCTCTCTATAAACCAATAATTGAACATAGACTACCCCTACATATATATCCAAATATATATATATATATATATATATGAATATTGTAATTAGTTTCAAGAGATAACCCAGTTCTAAGCTTATCATCTTCAAAAATGAAAGGTGGAAATGAGTACAAAAAAGGGCTGTGGACAGCTGAGGAGGACAGGGTTCTGATGGACTACATAATGGTGCATGGAAAAGGGAAGTGGAATCGCATTGCTAGAGAGACTGGTTAGTGGTTAATTCCGTTTTTTTGTTTTTTTTGTTTTTTTTGGGGAGTGGGGGGTTTAGTATAGAGAAAGTAGAAACATTAACCATGCTCTTTTTTTTTTTTGTTTGGTGGGAAACAATGATATTCAGGATTGAAGAGGTGTGGCAAAAGCTGCAGATTAAGGTGGATGAATTATCTCAGCCCCAGTGTGAAGCGTGGTGACTTCTCTGAGGAAGAAGATGACCTCATTATTCGGCTCCATAAACTCCTCGGAAACAGGTTTATTTCTTTCATGTTCTTACAATTTACTCAACATGTCTGGTTTTTGTTAGAATTTCCTGTCTATTTTTAACAGAAATTTTATTGACAAAGGATTAAGTGAGATTAATTTAAATTTAAAAAATAAAGTAGGAATGAACTTGCGGTTTGGAGATATGAACGAGAATAATCTTAGAAAAAAAATTGCGGCCTACGTAAGGAATACAAAACTTCTAAAAGTTTGAGCCACTTTTCTTCCTTGTATCTGTTGTCTTTCATGTTGATGATTTTCTTGTTCATTTAACTGTTTAGAGTCTGTCCTTTTGAAAGGACATATTTCTAACTCTTGACTATTCTCTCTATGTCTGCAGTGGCAGTAACTGTCTTTCGTTTGCTGACAAATTATGATAGATTACTACTTTTGAAAGATCGATAATGGTCACAATCAAGAATGACCAATATTTGACGTAGATTAAGCAGGCGGATCGATTTTTAAAAGAATGTTTAAAAGAGATATTTTGAGTGATCTGATTATAGTAATACTAGAATGGTAAAAAATGAACGTAACTCTCACATCAATTATATTGTCTTTAGGTGGTCTTTGATCGCCGGGCGGGTTCCGGGGAGAACCGACAACCAGGTGAAGAACCATTGGAACACTCGTTTGAGCAAGAAGCTCGGGATCAAGAAGGGAAAGAGCGAAGAAACAAGGACGAATTCAGAACCAATCTCAGGAGAGCTAGAGAAGAATATTGAAACCCCATCAGGTTCAAACTTATCCGAGTTGCCAAACAAATGTCCTAATGGAGAAAAAGAAGGGGAAAAAGTGACAAAAGAAGGCTCTCAAAGTGCAATTGGAGAGGTGATGATGAGTGAGATTAATTCTTATCTTGATGAGAGTTGTTTTTTGTTTTCTAATTATGATAATTATTATATAAATAGCAGCTCTTCTTTAGTGGAGCCTCTAGAAGATCACTTTCTTGATTTTCTTTGGGATTTGGGCTTGTAATAGTAATATTCTTGATTTTTTTTTTTCATGAATGTAAATACATGTTTTGTCTCAAAATGGGGAGGTGCAAATAATTCAGAGACCCTTAGGTACAATGTGAAAAATTCAATATTTAATGGACCACTTTAAACAGTTTAAAAGATAGAGGAAAGATATGTAAACCAGACAGGCTGCATAAGCCCTATTTTATTATATTAAAGCTTTGAAAAAAGCTAGTACATCTCATAGGGCCAGTTTTAGTTTTTGAATGATAAAATGATCCGATTTGTGTGTGTGTGTTTTTTTTTTTTTAAAGATTATTCTTATTTATATCTTTGAACTTTAGGATCATTCTCATTTTACTTCTAAAATTTTAAAAACTCTTAATTTATCTTTTAAATTTCAAATTATTCTCACTTAACTCCTTGTATTAAAATTTCAGTTAAATACAGAAAAAAATGAGTTAAGTGCAATTACATAATTTATTTGTTTATTCATTTTTAATTAAAAAATCCGAACACAATAGAATTAGTAAGACTAATTCCTTTATTTTTTTTCCTTTTTTTTTTATCAAAATTATTGATAAAAGGAATAAGTGGGATAAATCTAAAGTTCAAGAGATAATGTAAGAATTTTTAGAGTCTAAAGACAAAGCGAAAATAAACCTAAAATTGAGGAGATACAAATGAAAATAATAAATTTACCAAAAATATGAATAATTAACGTCCATTTTATAAACTAAAGTTTGGGTTGCATGCTGTAGATTTGATGAATAACTTTATTAGACTCTCTAACTGGTTAAAATGGAAGAGACCAAGAAAAGTTCAAGTAGACAAAAAGTGAATTACCCGAAAAAAAAAAAAAAAAAAGGTGGACAAAAAGTACTAATTTTGCTTTTTGTGTCTACTTTAGTGAATGAACTGCTTTCGATTGTGTGCATGCTCTGTTATTCGCCTAACTTTGTCGTATAATTTATCTTTTTGGTTGTTTTCAGTATTAAATTTAATGTAGGCCATGAAAAATACGGGAGCTCTCTTATCAAATAATTTTAACAAATGACTCGCGCTTGTAATTTTTCTTTATATATTATCGTAACAATCAATTAATTATAATGTAATATTTCTCAATTATACTCGCTATTTATATTAATAATGCTAAATAATTCATGTTATAAGATTCTAAATAAAAAATTATATGTAAATCAACTAATAGTTACAAGATGAAAAATAAAATATTATAAGTATCAGACATGTCCGGTTACTAGATAAAAAAGCTTTTATATATATATATATATATATATTTATCTTTATGTTGTTTTGATTATTATAAATTTCACATAGGAGAAGCTACTCAATGGTGTTCACATACCAATCAGGTACTAAAAAGGCTGCAAAGCTTTAGATATCAGAGATGCTATGTCAAGTTCAAGTAGTCGTCGATTTTTTGTTTTAATTTGTTTTTGTTTTGGTAGTGACATAATTAAAAGGGTTGAACTTTTTTATTTGGAGAATGTAAATTATTTGGAGCTTAATTCCATGCCTTTCTCAAAGTTCAGAATCACAGCCATCTCATCACATCATTTATTTTGACAAAGGATTAGGTCTATATATAATATGTAGAAGAAAAGGGTGTACCACGACATGTATCTTATATAACAAGAACTTTATAAAAAGTATGGTACAAGAAATTCATCTATCACGGATTAATGCTATATATTTATAAAGTCATTGCCTTTATTTCGGACTAAACCATCGTAAAGGGGAAAAAAAGTGAACTAGTTATTAGAATCAGTTGTGGCCTGAATTTTTTCTAGTACTTATTTTTCTTTCATTTTAGGGTGTATTTAGAATATCGATTTGAGTTAGAATTTTTAAATTGAATTTAGTTGACTTTTTAAAAGTTAATTAAAAAATTTATTGATCTTTCAAAAAAAAAAAGAATAAAAGATGAGTTAAAATTTTTAGGTTGAATTCCGAGTTCCAATTAGAATATAGTGTTCATAAGTATCTAATTGATTATTTACGTGCTCGACTTCTAGGATCCCTTGCATTGGAATTGTACCAAACAATCATTGAACTTTTGAACCAATACGTATTTATCTATATTCGTACAGTTTTATCAATCATTGCAATCAAAGAGTAAGGGGGAAAAGATATATAGGACATCTAAAATAATGGGATTTCTCTTGTAGTGTCATGTATGAAATGTTTTTATTTTTTTATTTTTTTTATTTTTTTTTATTTTTTTGAAAAGAGGAATTGGATTAAACTAAACAAAGTTTACGAACACTAATGTATATAAAATATTTCTAATGCAGCATATGAGTTAAAAAATAATTTTAGAGGCTGAACAAGGCCATATTACAAAAAGCTTCCTTTTTTGAGGTCCCCTCTTTGGGTGATGATAGTTATCAAGACCTGAATCTGCCTTTTACATAATGTGACATTATGTTTTAATAGTCTTTTTTTAGTATTGCGTTCCCACAAATCAACAATGATTGGACTTTTGAATTTTTAACTTATTATCATGTCTCTAGTGGTGATCATTCTCAAAAATAATTTGAGATTATAAGCATAAAGTTTAAGTTCTCTTTTAGCTCTAAATTAAAAGTGATTGTCAGAGAATTTTAATAATAGGCGACGTTAAATAACTTGTTGTTGATTAGTAGAGAGCAACTTTCACAAGCAGCTTGTACGGAAAAAACAATATAAAAGTGATTGGTACATAATCCAATAAATTTTCATGATAGTTTTAGCTTTAATTAGCACTACAAAAGCAGAACCAGAAATTCTTTAAGAATAGTAAATATGAGAAATCTAGCTACAAAGGGAATCTCGGGAATGAGTCCTGAAATCATTTTCCCACACAAGCACAAAGTCATGACAGCAGAAATTAATTGAAAGGCTGAAGAACAAGACAAAGGCCTTTTTTAGCAAAAGCTTGGACAAATCATGCTTCCAAAATATAATGCCAATTGCCATGTAGTCTCCGTCAAACTAGCTATATCTTCGATGAAAACATTTCCCTTGAAATAAAAGAGTATTTATATATATATATATATATATAATTTTTTTCTTCATTTAAATTTGCTTTTGAATTATTTTGTTTTTCGAAAACAAACTAATTGACATAGAAAATCAAGAAAAATACAGTATTTTGGTTTTTTCTAAAACAACATGTCGTTTCTTGTCCATGCTCAATACAAAATGAGTAAGACAATTAAGAAGTACAATTGTCATACTGAAGAAAGCTTTTTCTAATGAATCGTAAGACTGTCCTAATAACGTTTTGTCGTTTTCATTTTCAAACAAACTATTGAGTAGTAAGTAATCTAATGATAATGTCGTTTTTTTAGTTTTTTTTTAGTTTTTAATTTTCAAACAACACTATAAAGAAGTCTGCAAGTAATCTAATGATAGCATTAATGATAATTTCATTTTTCATTTCCAAGCAACATGATTGAGAAGTATTGTAAATAATCTAATCATGATTATGATAATGGCGTTTTCCATCTTCAAACAATATCATTGAGAATTATAGTAATAAAGTAATATAGTGATATACCATAAGAATTATAGTAATTAACATAGTGATATACATAAATATATAGAAATCTAGGTTTTCTCTCTCTCTCTCTCTGTTTTTTTTTTTTTTTGGTACTCTTCTCTCTTTTCTTTTTCTCACACAAAATTATGTGATTGCAAGCATAGATTAACGGTAATTTTACATCTGACTCTATTATAAGATGAATGGTTTAAATCTTATTATCCACAAGTTCAAAAAAAAAAAAAAAAAAAAAGTTTGATGTTGTTACTTTCTTAATCTTATAACTATGGGCATCTATAATGCAGAGGTAATAATATTTGTACTTTGATCTTTTGCTCATGAATTTTTTTTTCTCCATTAATTTCTCTCAGTACTTTAATTCGAAAGTTCTTACATGTATCCAAATAGTTTGCTGTGGATTTTACTAAAATACAATTTCCCAGCCAGCTGCTAGTTCATTTTAATTGCTTGCTTATTTATAAGGTAATTAATAACTTCAAAGAAACAATTAAATAGGAGAAGCAGAAAAGTTCTTTAATTGGTAATAATCACCACTAGGGTTGTGGTCCATTTTGAATATGTTATCAATAGTGTGAGAACATCTTTTTTATGGTAATGATCATAACACAATAAATAAAAGGCAAAAAAAAAAAACCCTTTTTTCATTTAGTTTTCACTTTTTAATGTTTCACAAACTGAAGTTGCAGATTTAAAAAAACAAAAAAACAAAAACAAGACAAAACAAAACAAAACTAGCGAAACAAACAAACAGGAGCCAGCAAACAAGGCCTGCTTTTCTGTATTCACCAAGAATTTTCTTTTTCTTCACATAAATAGCTTACAAACGACAAATAGTTAAATTACAAAACGACAAGAGGCCCTTTTTTTTTTTTTTTTTTTTTTTTTTTTTTCCGCTTTATGTTTAATTATTGGCCTTATTCTCTTAGAGGCAAATATATATTGTGATAAAATTCACAATAACTTTTTTTTTTTTAATTTTTTGACTGAATAAAATTCAGTGCAAAAATTACTTGCAGGGAAAGATGATCGAATCAGAAACCTTGGGTCTGAAATTCCCAGAGCTTCAAAGATCAAACTACAAAATCATGGTATGCACTTCTAAGTGCCAGTTTTTTTGTCTGCTATTGCCCTTTGAACGTACATATAACTCAGTAGGTTTACCAGTGACAGATCAATTAATTCGAATAATATAATTAACAAGTGTCTGTTTGGAGTATGAATTCAAACGAGAAAAACCTAATGCGAATGTAATGTAATTTATTAAATAGGACATCTAAAAACAATAGCTTGAGTGGAGAAACTATTTAATAAACTAGATGTGATAATCACGTTTACGTTGTACTTCCACCTTTTAAATGATTAATATTTTGGTAACCTTTACATGTCAACATTGATATCTAATAAATTTTCTCTCTCCTAGTATGTTTTAATACTAATAAAAGTTAGATAAATAGGCAGGAATGTCACAAATGTCATTGTTTCAAAACCTCATGATATTTTTGATATGGTTTTTGGATTTTTTACTTCTTTGCCACAAGAGAGTACTAGTCAAAGGTTAAAGGATACTGGTCAATGATCAACACAATATACTTTACCCATATTAACCTTATTAATCAAAAACATCTACATGACACCAAATTGTTTATATTGTGGAAATTCTATAGAAATATTTCGTGTTTTTAACCTGAATAGCCAGCCATCTCCGGCAAGAGTCGTCAATGCTGGTCGACAAAGTATTCTAGTGGAATGTTTTGAATATTCTACTAAAATATTTTATATTTTTAACATGGATGGTCAGATATATCCGGCTCTGACCATCAATGCTAATCATCAGAACTGACCATCAATGCTAATCATCAGAACATTCTTGTAAAATATTTTTCTTATTCTACTAGAATATTTTATGTTTTCAATAAGGATAGTCAGAAATCTCATACTCTAACTGCCGGCGTCGGTTACCGGAATATTCTAGTATAATATTTTGGATATTCTATTAGAATATTTTCCATTTTCGATATGGATGGTCAAATGTCGTCAGGTCCAGCACTAGCGCCAATCGTTGGAATATTCTAATAGAATATTTTGCTTATTCTACTACAATATTTTCTGTTTTTCAACACGAATTGTCAGAAATCTTCGACTCCAGTTGCCGGTGCTGGTCATCGATCGTCGGAATATTCTAGTAGAATAATAGGGGGTATTTTAGTATAATATTTTTAGATATTGTACTAAAATATTTTCAATTTTCAACATGGATGATTTGATGTCTCCAACTCCAGCTGTGAGTGTCGGTCGTCGGAATCTTGTAATAGAATATTTTTGTTTATTCTACTAGAATATTTTGTTTATTATACTAAAATCTTCTTATTATACTAGACTCTGAATAAGGTGTTTTTTCATAAGGTATTAATTAGGCCTCGCAATTTAACCGAAAGTATTACTATTGAACTACTTCATGACTGGTGTTCAACTGCCTCGCTACTAAGCATAATACAACAAAAATAGAGTAATAAATTGGTAGATTACCGCTATTCAACTGTCTTATTACAAAGGCAATAGACGCTTAAATTCAACCAAAATCGACCAAACATGACCGACTATACTTGGTCGAAGTTCCTAGATGACGCTGCGGTTAGCATTTTTAAACAATAAACTTTCCGACTACTAATGTTCAACGGTTCGGTTACAAAACTTAGTTTTTGTTTGGTGTTCCAATTGGAACTGAAATTTTTCAACTCAATTTTTATTTTGTTTTTGTTTTTGTTTTTGTTTTTGTTTTGTTTTGTTTTGTTTTGTTTTTTTTTTTTTTTTTTCTGAAAAGTCAACAAAAATTATAACTGATTTTTAAAAAGTCAACTAACTTCAACTTAAAAATTTCATTTCCAACTAACGAATCAAACGGTGGCTTAATGAGCCTAAAAAACTTAGCTATAAACCGGAGAATGATGGTTGGTCATTCCTGGTTCTGATCGTCAAAAAGTATTCTAGTAGATTGCTTTTGGTAATCTACTCAATTATTTTTTATTTCCCACACAAAATAGTTGGTTGTGTGTGAATCCAATCGCTAGAGAGTATTCTGGTATATTACTTTCGGTAGTCTATCATAACTTTAACGTAATTTACCAAGATATTTGACCTTTGGAGAATAATTTCGTAGATTATTTATAATAATCCACCAGAATATTCAACCATTGGAAAGTAATATGACAAAATAGCACACCTAATTCACCAGATTAATTATCAGAATCCTTATATATTAAATCATCATATTACCAAAAAAATTTGCAACAAAAAGTTGAAAAAAGACTAATGGTTCCGACTCTGATCTATTGTATGGGTCAAAGTAATCTATGTTAATCACCATATATGTTATGAAACAAAAAAACATAAACTACATATTCTTATCAACAAAATATCAAACAATATGATTTAGAATTTCCGATCCCTCTTGTAGAACAAAATAAATATATTTGAAAAGAAAGGAGGAAAAAAAAAAAAGAAAAAAGAAAAACATTGCTAATCTAGTGGTGTGGATCAGCCTTAACAAAACAATGTTGATCTCGGACTCAGATCGTGATGGGTGGAAGATGAGACAGGAGGCCACTAGATCGGATGATCTCATCGCAGGAGTAGACGAGTTGTAAACTAAGTTTAAAAATAGTACTGAACTTTTTGACTGCCGGAGTTTAACGGCTTGGTTATAAAGCCTAATAAGCAAGAAAACACAAAAGTTTTTTTTATTTTATTTTATTTTAAAATTGATATTATGCATTCAATATTTGAAGGAAAAACACAGTACTTCTTTAATTTAAGAAGCGTACAACAATACCGAAATAACGCAACAATTGTAAATATGAGAAATCTAGCTATAAGGGGAATCTCGGGAATGAGTCCTGAAATAATTTTCCCACACAAGCACAAAGTCATGACAGCAGAAATTAATTGAAAGGCTGAAGAACAAGACAAAGGCCTTTTTTAGCAAAAGCTAAGACAAATCATGCTTCCAAAATGCATTGCCAATTGCCATGCAGTCTCCATTAAACTAGCTATATCTTCGATGCAAAACATTTCCCTTCAAATAAAAGATTATTTCTATATACATATATATATATATTTCTTCATTTAAATTTGCTCTTGAATTATATAGTTTTTCGAAAACAAACTAATTGACATAAAAAATCAAGAAAATTACGGTATTTCGTTTTAGCGAGCTTCTACGGCAATATGCGTTTACTCTATTAAAATCAAGTATTTTTTAAAATTTTTTTTTTTAATTTCGTAGTTTAAAGTTAAAAAGATTTTCATATACTTTACCACAAAACTTCCCCATTTTAAAAAGGTAAACTTAAAAGTTTGGTTAACAACCAAGAATTAAAATTGCTGTTTGTTGATGGGCAATGATTGCATAAGACCAAGGCCTTTTCTTTGTTTGATTGCTTATTTCTGTAACACTTTTGTTTCACTAATCTTTTCTTGTTTGTTTTAATCACCTTCTCGTGAGATCGACCGTCTTAATTGTCCTACAATCGACTGCTTAGTTCTGTAAACGTTTGGGCGTAAACATATACACACACATCTATAATCTATTAACTTGTATAGAAAGGAGAAATTCTTTTGCACTCCATCTTTTGTTTGAAGTAATCTAATGGTTCAAATTTGCTCTCTTTTTATTTAATTTTAATCTAATGGTTACTTTTAATCCATATGGTTTTTTTTTCTTTTCCCCTATCCCAACCTCACACTCGTTTTAATTCTCCAATGCCTATTACGTTTTTCACAAACCAATGCACAATATTTATTAAATTATTAGTACATTTACATATTTTTTCAGTCTTTTACCCATATTACTCATGCCTTTGGCTTTTAATTTTGCTATATTCTACTTCTGCATTCTTTCAACTTTAACTATTACATGTTCCATTTTTGTCCTTTATGAATTAAATTATGTTATAGTTTTTTTTTTTTTTTTGGCTAAAAGTACTTCAACTAAATAGATTGTTTGTTTGTTTTTTTTTTTTTTTTTAAATAAATCTTTTATTTTTGATGTTGCTTATTAAAATATTTTACTCGAAGCCTCTTTTACTCCAACCTTTGGAGGTTAGCAATATCTGCTTGCTTAGTCTTTTTCTTTTTCTTTTCTTTTTTTGTTTTGTTTTGTTTTGTTTTGTTTTTTTTTTTGTTTTTTTTTGTGTGTGCAAAATTTACGATTGCAACTCTACTTTTACTTTAACGGTAGAGACTATTATTGTATTCATTCAAATGATTTTCTAATGTGGTTTGATCTATAAGTATCCATGTCAATATTTATCATGTAGCATGCACATAATTACTTCCAGTCATATATCAAGCTATTGAAAAGTTGATTTAACTACTAAAATAGTACCTAATAGTAGGGTTAAATAGTTCCTATCATTTTTTTTTCTTTTTTTGTCTTAAACTTTTTTTATTTGTAAATGTTTTTCAGTAAATTTTTTTTTAAAAATTTTTATCTTTGGAAATCAAAATTTTCAGATTAGATGTAAATTAATCTATATAAAAGAGGTAATTATATTATTGTTTCAACTTTTCAAGTAGAAAGATCGATCTCCTCGTCAATTATTAACAGTTTCTAACAATCAAAATCTGATTGAGTTAAAAATATGGATAATTAATGTAATATAATAAGATTTGTTACAAAAAAGACTTTTTATCCAAACAAGAAGTTGATGGTAGATATTAAACGTAATTTAATTTAATAAATCTTTCTCTGTTTTTTAAATGATTTGCTCTTAATATTAAGGGAAAAAAAAAATACGAGTACATAGAGAGGACACGTGCCTTAGGCACGTGATCCATACTAGTGAGTGTGTGTGTGTGTGTGTGTGTGTGTGAATATTGCAAGTACTTTCAAGAGATAATCCAGTTCGAAGCTTATCATCTTCAACAATGAAAGGTGGAAATAAGTACAAAAAAGGGTTGTGGAAAGCTGAGGAGGACAGGGTTCTGACCGACTACGTAACGGTGCATGGAAAAGGGAAGTGGAATCGCAATGTTAGAGAGACTGGTTAGTGGTTAATTCCGGGCTTTTTCTTTCTTTTTTAAGTGTGTTTAGTATGTAGAGAAAGTAGAACCATTAACCATGTTATTTATATATATATATATATATATTTTTTTTTTTTTGATATTCAGGACTTAAGAGGTGTGGCAAAAGCTGCAGACTAAGGTGGTTGAATTATCTTAAGCCCCAGTGTGAAGCGTGGTGAATTCTCCGAGGAAGATGATGAACTCATTATTCGGCTCCATACTCCTTTGGAAACAGGTTAATTTCTTTCTTCTTGTGAAATTTACTCAACATTTCTCGTTTTGTTAGGATTTCCTGCCTATTTTTAACAGGAATTCTAACATAAGAGATTAAGTGAGATTGATTCAAAGTTTTGAGAATATTAAAGTATTTTAAGGTTTCAGGATAGTATATATGAAAATATCCTAAAAAAAAACTCACGGAGTAACATAAGGAGTCCAAAAACTTCCTTGAACATGTATGTTTTATCACCAATCTAAAAGTTTGAGCCATTTTTCCTCCCATCTTCTTCTCTTTTGTCTTTCACTAGTACAGAATGTGGATACCACGACGGTTTTTAACAGTCGTGGTAACATTTTCACAACGGTTTTCGGGAATTCTAATACCATTTTTAATATATGTGCAAATGTCAATACTACTATATATTTAAAAAAAAAAGATATTAACATATACCGTACCATTATCAAATCAAGTTTCAACAGTCGAAAATAAAATGAGACTTAAAAAAAAAAAAAAAAAAAAGCAGTGAAAATTGAACTTGAACGGACTAAGAGGAGATGTCTAACAATCTTATCCACTCAGCTACACTGTCATTTGTATTTTATTTCTCATGGGTTCACGTCTCCATAATGAACACAGCACATTCACGTCCATATTATGCACACACAAATTTATTTCCTTTTTAATAGATTTACTTTTACCTAAATGCCCTCATTTTCATTTAAAAAGGTTTTTCTTCCTTTGAATGCTTCCTTGTCACCGCCGGCTTTTCTTCTTTTATCGTCACGGCTTGTCTTGGCACGTGTCCACTACCTGCCACTTTTTCATGCCATGTCAATACTGCATACCAAACGGTACCAGATTAAAGTCCTGGCTATGCCATGTCAATATTGACCATTTTTAACAAATGCCCTTTTCTGTTTTACCATTCATTTAATCAATAAAAGATTTTTCAGCACAAATGGTTCCCGAGTATGTATGTACTATTTTTAGCCGTGTGTTATTTCTATGGTCTATTTATTAGCACCATATTGAACCAAATATATTTATAGCGCCATAACTTGACTGCATTTTCTATATTTGGTAGTTGCTTAATTAGTGCTATGACATTCTTGACCGTATAACAAAGTTTTGGTTTTTCTCTTAAAAAAAAAAAAAAAAGAAAGTAATATTGGTGTCACTTACCGTTGATCCACCAATGAAACAGAAAAGATCTGATCAAATTTTATTTAAAAATGAATCTAATTCCATGTAAACCATCATATGTCCAACGTCACATAATATATTAATTGGGTTAGACCGTGCAACAACTTTCTTCATATCCCTGAAGCCCCTGTTTACAGAATAAATTACAGAAAAATGGAAGTAATCAAAACGAATTCAACCGGAGAACTCAATAGAAACTCCCTATCTATATAACCTATGGGCTGCAACACCAAAATATATGCTGTGGTATGTAGACAAAACAAGGTCTCCTGTCAAAACACTGGGAGAAGTTGTTGGGTGTAGAGATTTGCTAGCATCTCAAATGCAATGCGGAGTCAAATTAGCATGCCAACGTTAAATTTTAAGATAAACAAAATAAGATCAATATTAATATTTTTATTCCGAACATAGTTCAAGTTTTTACACTTTTTTTACTCTAAACATTTTTTTTTTCCAACCAAACACATATTTCTAAAACCTATGTCAACTCCAATCCAAAGCTCCATCTCCAAAACCTCCACCAAATGGACCATAAATAACCAATGACGGAGCCACTTATGGACAAGTGTGGTCAGCTATCATCATTGACTTTCCTTTTGTTTTTAAAAACTTAGCCTCCGTTTGACATTCAAGTTTAACTCAAGTTAAACTGTATTTTTTCATATTAATTTTTATCTTTTTCTAAGTCAATAAAATTTATAACTAGTTTTTGATAAGTCAACCAACTTCAATTTAAAAATTTCATCTACAAATAACTTACCAAAGGAAGGCTTAATTTTTACAATTTTTACTTTTAGTTTTTTTTTTTTTACACCACACTTAACTTATATATACCCCCACTAAAATAAAACGATGGCTCCGCAAACAACATAAGATAGAGACAGTATAATGTATTACTACTTTACTAGAGTATAAAACGCTACAACAATGAAAACACAACAGACTACATAGAAAGGTTTCGGCTTTGACAAGTTCGACTGCCAATATCACTTCACAGAGCCGGCAGAGTGGCAAATGGCCCATAAAACTAATGAAAAGAAAATCAATTGTAACTACAAACTACCCGAATGGAAACCGTCCGCACTGAAAGTCTTTGCACAACTGCACCAGGAGGTTCTCAAAGCACCAGTCGAGCTTTTTTCTGAAGACAAATGATTGAAGACGTAGCCTGGCACTGGCAGCGGCAGCAAGGGATTCTTCGTCTTTCTTTTCTTTTGCGGCAGCAACAGCAGCAATGTAAGCTTCTCGAGCTTCCTCCATTTTCTGCATCGCTATCTCATCCCAATCATCCTGTTTATTCAAACAAGAGTGGCTTAGTTCCAAATATGATAACCAACAAGCTGACAGATCCATCTACATAAGAAGAAATTTCTAAATTCTGACTGCTTAATAACTGTATAGGTCTTATTTTCGAAATGCTAATTCTTACAATAATGAGTTTATCACTTGACCGTCTCTGCAACTATGAAAATTTATAACTTGCCGTGTTTTTATTAAGTGGATCGTGTCTGACATGATTTTTACGAACGAAGTAAGTTAAAAATACGATGTTAGGCCTCTGCCCCCGGCGCGGACACGAACATAATAAACGACATGAAAATGATAAGACAATATTGTTTTTTTAATAATTTATTTTGTAATTTTTAAATATGATTTATGGTTTAATCTTTCTTTTTCTATCATGAGTTTTTATTTGGTTAGGTTTTTTATATCAAAATTTCTTTTAATAATATATACTTTGTTTTTATTAAAAATCAATGTTTTTCATTATATTCAATATATTTTTCTTGTTTATTAATAATTTTATTTATTAGACCATTTTTATATAGGCCGTGGATCAACATTGACACTATAAGCTATAAATAGACACAAACATGAGACAAAACATTATTGGATCCAAAATAAATTGACTAGGATCTGATCGGATTGGCCCGTTTGACATCTCTACTCTCGGATTTCAAGCTTTGCTGGTTTCTCTGTTGTCTTTCTCTCTCTATAGTTTGTTGTGGTTTGGGCCAACCAAGTAAAAACTGGCTGTTGGGAGTTTGGATGAATAAGGGGACACTGGCTCTTGACGAGTGAACCTATTTGGTTTGGGCTAATTCTGGCCCAATTTTTCTTTTGGGTCATAAGAGAAAATTTGAGCCCCTTTTGCTATTTGCACTAAGGAATTTGGATCAAGATTACAGGCAGTAAATAGAAGGGTGTTTTCAAATGTCATGTTGCCTTGTGCATTGGCGGTTCACTATTGAAATCTTGAATTCGAGTTTGTTTGTATTAAATTGTATATTATTGAACTAGATTAGGATATAGTAGGTTTATTTAAATTTAGAGGTTCAATCCATAAATACATGAAAATTCAATGTTTTTGAATTGTGATAAACCGGATTGAATAACAAACAGATTAATACCAGGTTGAGATTTTTCCAATTCGTGAACATCCCTAGCAAATAACACGGTTTCAAGGGGTAATAAAAATATTTTGTCGAAGTTTTTGGGTTGAGAAATTAATGGCCGAATTTTGGTTGAAATGTATCACTCCGTGTCCTTTTCTCCTTGGTTTTCCACTATTGTCATCATCATCGGCGAGAACCTTTCATCTCGAGCAAAGTTCTCTCTCACCCCTCTCTCTGTTTCTTTTTGTAAAATCGTGAAAATTTTAGGGGACAAATTTATCAAATATTTTAATAATTATCAACCACCATTTTGGCACATGATACTCTTTCTTGTGTAAAAATACTCTTAGGAATTTTGATGACTTCAAAGGAATTTTATTCACGGAATGACTAAAATATATAAAAAGTGAAATCTAGAAAAAGCAGCCAATAGTTGGACCATATCCTTAGCCGCGTGGTTCAGCTTCTTTCATTTCTTCAATGCCATTTGCTTCTTTTAAGCTATGTAAGTAATTTGGTAACGAAAGTAAGGTAGTTTATATATATATATATATAGATATATATAATTAGAAAGACAGCTTATTAGTGCAAGCTTGTCCACTATTCCTCATCGGTTATACCAAAAATCTCGAAACTTATCAATAAAATAGAAAAAGACATTTTGGGCCTCCGTTTGCCTCACCATCTTAAAGTCAAAATTTTCATCTCAATTTTGTCTTTCTGAAAAGTCAACAAAAATTATAACTAGTTTTTAAAAAATCAACCAACTCAAATTTAAAAATTTCAACTTGAACTGTTTTACCAAACGCACCATGAAACTCTACTTAAAAAATGACTTAATTTCATAAAAATCACCATTAATCTAATGTTACACAATATACTCACCGAACAGGACTTTTTACATTAAGAATATCGAATATCAAATTTGGAACATCTTTAGAAAAAGAGAGAAAAAGTCAAATAGTAAATTTGGATACTCTAATTAATAATTATAGCATAATTTTTAAAGACTAGTAACAAATAACATATTCATATTAATTGTACACAAA